>OZ010787.1:33416917-34016917 GCA_963932465.1 Maratus speciosus | reverse complement strand
CGTTTGCACTTTTTCAATTTTGGTTACAGTTTTTTTATTGGAGGATAGTCTCACAAGAAGAGGGCCAACCTTGTTAATCACAGATTTTGATTATTTTAATATATGTTGTAAGGTAGAGACCCCTTAGTGTCAGGTTCAACGGATTTTATAAAACGCTCCTTAGTTCTTGAGACACCGGGTGGCCTAATAAGAGTACACAACTTAAATACTTACATTACAACCGCAAAAATAGGTTGGTCGTAGCTCAGTTTGTATGGTGTTCGCTGGCTGATCTGCGGGCCCGGGTTCGATACCCGAACGCGCTGCATTTGTTTTTCTCATTTTTTGTTTTATAAATATACTTGTAATTATAATTTAATAATTTCAATTACAAATTTTAATATCATACATAAATTATAATGTTAATAAACTTAATTTATCATTTTTTATTTTTAAACTATTATTTCTCAACCTTTAAAGAGGTTTAAAAAAATTGGATCTATTATTGAATGATAAAAAATCCAAAATCGTGGCAAAATCTGTTGTGGTGCCATCTAGTTATGATAAAATAAACGAATATTGAAATAAAATAAAAATAAAAGCAGAAAGAAGATAAAGGTGAAAGCAAAATAATTGAAAGCGCAAGCATACGTATTACAAATTTAAAAATCTCTAAAATGCAAAAAATCGGTTGTAATTTAATTCTGATACTAATTTTTAATATAATTGTGCTTGTTACTTTAAAAACAGATCGCATTGACTTCCTTTGTTAAAGCAATGCGTAAATGATGTTTCTTTAAAAACGCGAATTGACACAATTGCCCAATATCATTGCATCTATAAAGAATATATGGAATACATTTTAAAAGTGATTTTTAAAAATTTAACAGGTTTATGATGTTTTATACAACTATTTAGTTAAAAGTAAAAAATTAAATAGGTTAAAATTATAATTGATATACAATATTATAAATTTTAATTGACAAAGAGATTATTAATTATACTTACAAGTATATTTATAAAACAAAAAATGAGAAAAACAAATGTAGCGCATTCAGGTATCGAACCCGGACCCTCGGATCAGCCATACCGACTGAGCTACGACCAACCTATCATTGCGTTTGCAAAGTAAGTATTTAAGTTGAGTATTATTATTAGACCCCCCCGGTTTCTCAAGAACTAAGGAGCATTGGATAAAATCCGTTGAACCTGACACTAAAGGGTCTCTACCCTACAACATATATTAAAATAATCAATGTCTGTGATTAACAAGGTTGGCCCTCTCCTTGTCAGTTTCAGAACCGGTTCGAAACGGTTCCAAAAATGAAAGGATCGCATATAAAAGAACTGTAACCAAAATGGAAAAAGCACAAATGCACACAAATAGGTATCGACCCCAGGTACCCTATGCAATAAAAATCACTTTTAAATAATAAAATACAAGCGAGAAATCTGTAACGACTTCTTCCAGAGTTTCTTCGCGTGACTAGTGTTGGCCCCCCGATTATAGATCGTCCTCTGCTATCCTATGCAAAAAAATCATTCAGAAATATTAAAATCCAAGTGAGAAATTTGAAAATAACGCCCCCATAGGATTAACATTAATGTTCTCGTTTCTTCGCGTGACTAATGTAGATTCTTAAGCAACATTTCTGTTAGCATGGAAGATGCTTGTTGAGATATACCATCATTCAATGTTGTCAATGACTGCGTTTAGACACGGTGCACTTTTGACTTCACGTATCCCCATAGCCAAAAGTAACAAGGTTCAGAACGAGAGAACTATGTGGAAAAGAATGATTGAGAACATGGTTGTCTCTGAACGCTGTGCGGTCATTGCATGATTTCAACAATGTATGGCGGTGCCACATCCATTGAACATAGACCTTCAACTGCTGTATGTTTAAAGAATGCTGCTATCAGGCAGAACTGTTTTGTTTATACCGTCGGAACTGTAAAACGTGATAACCAAAAAATATAATTTTTTAGTCAAAAAAGGAAATATTTCAGATTGCAATTTTGGTACTGATAAAAATTCGACTTCATTTTAGTCTATTCTATAAGCAAAAGGCAAAGTTATATTTTCATTTTTTTTTTCGAATTATTATTTTTTAAATTTCTACTGATTTTTGGATGACTACTTATGTATCAAATAAACTAAAATTTCCTATTGCATTCTTTACGATTTCAATACCTTTTAAAGTTGGGAATCACTTTAAAAATGTATATTTTTAATTACTATAGATGTCTAAATCAAAAGTATAAGGGCCGTATAATAGTATATAATATAATATAATAGTATATAATAGTATATAATATAATATAATAGTATATAATAGTATATAATATAATATAATAGTATGTGGGCCGCAGAACTACAACTATTTCCAAATGGTATAATTTGCTTTATTTAATGACACAATGTGATAATACACTATATGGCCAAAGGTGACCGGTCACTTCCGGTTTTAGACGTTTTGTTAAATATCTAGAAAAATACACGAGGAATTAACCTGAAACTGCAGGTGTGTAAACAGTATAGTATAGGTTATATATTTCCGGGAAGATTTTTTCACGATACCCCATAGGGGAACGTCAACAAATTGAAAAAGAACGAATATCTTTTGGATAACCCTGTAAAAACTACTGTAGCAAAAGCGTTCAAACTCGAGATTATTAATAAGATGCTTATTTTAATATACTGTGATCATTTTTATGAGTATAGTATGTATACTCGTAGAGAAATTAAGGTTTTTATAAAAACAGTCTCAAATTTCGCCAAGGTTTTTGCTTATAATTTGCAGAGTTCTTAATATATAAAAAAAGTATTTTCAGAAAATATGAAAAACAACATTATACACAATACTCTACAATCAGAATTAAAAAATAGTGAAATATGGATGAAAAATGAGCAGGTTTACTAAAAAATATTTCACTTCGCGTGCGCGAATGCAATCAAAATATGTTGTGCTTAATGCATTAGCTAAGTATATAGAGCAACTTTTGTGAAAGTCTCAAAATCATAGCTTGAAAATTCTGAAAATTATCGCCGATAGAATAAGCTCGAAATCCGTTGTTCCCCAAAACAAGCAAAAACATGAGGGGTTGTATCCAAATATAGTAGTACGTGCAACATTGTGTACACTATCTTGGCACTAATCAATAGATATTTGATACAGTACCCCATCTTTTTGCTTCTTTTTGGGAACAACGGATTTCGCGCTTATTCTATCGGCGATAATTTTCAGAATTTTCAAGCTATTATTTTGAGACTTTCACAAAAGTTGCTCTATATACTTAGCTAATACATTATGCATATTATATTTTGATTGCATTCGCGCATGTGCAGTGAAACATTTCTAAGTAAATCTGCTCATTTTTCATCCAATTTTCATTATTTTTTAATTCTGATTGCAATTATTGTGCAGAATGTTGTTTGTCATATTTTCTGAAAAGAACTTTTAGGTAGCTTTCATTACAAAAAGCTACCTATTGCAGCCGTTCGGAGGAAAGCGATTTCAAAAAATTTTGGTATATTTTCATCGATCATGACCCCCAGACCCCGAAACCACCCTCCGTTCAAAAGTTGATATATATATATATATATATATATCTAATATTTGTCATACTGTAACTCTCCTATTTATGAACCGATTTGGATGAAACTCGGTGTGTACATAGTACATACCAATGTCTCGACCGAGTTCGTTGGCCAGCTTCATCCGCCATGTTGTTTCAAAATGGCGGCCATTTAAAATTTTTTAAAAAAATTAAAATTTGAAATGTGGTACCAAAAAATTAAAAATTGAAAAATATTTTTTTTTTATGTATTTGACCTTGATACAAAGATTACGGAGCAGTTTTTGTTTTGTTTATATCTTAAAAAATGGCTGAGTTATAGCACTTTAAATTTCTAGCGTGGCTGTCATTTTGAAACGACCTGATTTTTGTCATGCGATAACAGGCGTATTTATGAACCGATTTGAATGTAACTTGGTGTGAACATAATACATACCAATGTCTCGACCGAGATCGTTGGCCAGCTCCATCTGACATTTTGTTTCAAAATGGCGACCATTTAAAAATTTTTAAAAAATTAAAATTTGAAATGTGGTACCAAAAAATTGAAAATGTAAAAATATTTTTTTCTTATGTATTTGACCTTTATACAAAGATTCTGGAGCAGTTTTTGTTTCGTATATATCTTTAAAAATGGCTGAGTTATAGCCCTTTGAATTTCTAGCGTGGCTGACATTTTGAAACGTCCTGATTTTTGTCACGCGATAACAGGCGTATTTATGAACCGATATGGATGTACCTTCGTGTGTACATAGTACATACCAATGTCTCGACCGAGTTCGTTGGCCAGCTTCATCCGCCAACTTGTTTCAAAATGGCGGCCTTTAAAATTTTTTTTTAATTTAAAATTTAAAATAACGTACCAAAAAATTGGAAAATGAAAAAGATTTTTTCTTATGTGTTTGGCCTTAAAACAAAGATTCCGGAACAGTTTTTGTTTCGTCTATATCTAAAAAAATGGTTGAGTTATAGCATTTTGAATTTCTATTGTGGCTGTCATTTTGAAACGATCTGATTTTTGTTATGCGATAACAGGCGTATTTATGAACCGATTTGAATGTTACTTGGTGTGAACATAGTACATACAATGTCTCGACTGAGTTCGTTGGCCAGTTTCATCCGCCATCTTGTTTCAAAATGGCGGCCATTTAAAAAAATTAAAAGAAAATTTAATTTAAAATGAGGTATAAAAAATCGGAAAATGAAAAAGATTTTTTTCTTATGTGTTTGACCTTAATACAAAGATACCGGAGCAGTTTTTGTTTCGTCTATATGTTAAAAAATGGTTGAGTTATAGCATTTTGAATTTCTATTGTGGCTGTCATTTTGAAACGATCTGATTTTTGTCATGCGATAAGAGGCGTATTTATGAACCGATTTGAATGTTACTTGGTGTGAACATAGTACATACAATGTCTCGACTGAGTTCGTTGGCCAGTTTCATCCGCCATCTTGTTTCAAAATGGCGGCCATTTAAAAAAATTAAAAGAAAATTTAATTTAAAATGAGGTATAAAAAATCGGAAAATGAAAAATATTTTTTTCTTATGTGTTTGACCTTAATACAAAGATACCGGAGCAGTTTTTGTTTCGTCTATATGTTAAAAAATGGTTGAGTTATAGCATTTTGAATTTCTATTGTGGCTGTCATTTTGAAACGACCTGATTTTTGTCATGCGATAACAGGCGTATTTATGAACCGATTTGAATGTTACTTGGTGTGAACATAGTACATACAATGTCTCGACTGAGTTCGTTGGACAGTTTCATCCGCCATCTTGTTTCAAAATGGCGGCCATTTAAAAAATTAAAAGAAAATTTAATTAAAAATGAGGTATAAAAAAATTGGAAAATGAAAAAGATTTTTTTCTTATGTGTTTGACTTTAATACAAAGACTCCGTAGCAGTTTTTGTTTCGTCTATATCTTAAAAAATGGCTGAGTTATAGCATTTTGAATTTCTAGCGAAGCTGACATTTTGAAACGTCCTGAATTTTTTTCACGCGATAAAAGGCGTATTTATGAACCGATTTGGATGTAACTTCGTTTATACATTGTACAGACCAATGTCTCGACCGAGTTCGTTGGCCAGCTTCATCCGCCATTTTGTTTAAAAATGGCGGTCATTTAAAATTTTAAGAAAAATTTAAATTTGAAATGTGGTACCAAAAAATTGAAAAATGAAAAAATATTTTTTCTTATGTCTTTGACCTCGATAAAAAGATTCGGGAGCAGTTTTTGTTTCGTCTATATCTTAAAAAATGGCTGAGTTATAGCATTTTGAATTTCTAGCGTGGCTGGCATTTTGAAACGCCCTGATTTTTGTCACGCGATAACAGGCGTATTTATGAACCGATTTGAATGTAACTTGGTCTGTACATAGTACATACCAATGTTTCGTCCGAGTTTGTTGGCCAGCGTCCTTCGCCATCTTGTTTCAAAAGGGTTGCCATTTAAAAAAAAAATGTAATTTAAAATTTAAAATGAGGTATTAAAAAATTGGAAAATGAAAAAAAAATTTTTTTTGTGTGTATGGCCTTGATACAAAGATTCTAGAGCAGTTTTTGTTTCTGAAAATTTGTTCTTTTGTTTATATCTTAAAAAGTGGTTGAATTATAGCACTTTGAATTTCTAGCATGGCTGACATTTTGAAACGATCTGATATTTGTCACGCTATAACACACGTATTTATTAACCTATTTGGATGTAAGAAGGAATTTGGATAGTATATAGCAATGTCTCGGCCAAGTTCGCTGCCCAGCTTCATCGGCCATCTTGTTTAAAAATGGCGGCCATTAAATTAAAAAAAATTATATTTAAAGTTAGGTGCAAAAAATTAGAAATTGAAAAAGATTTCTTTCTTAAGTATATGACCTTGATATAAGGATTCCAGAGCTTTTTTTGTTTTGTCTTTATCTAAAAAATGGCTCAGATATAGCAGTTTGAATTTCTTTATGTGGGTGAAATTTTGAAAAATCTGATTTTTTGCCTGCGCAGCACTCGTATATATCAACCGATTCCGCTATGAGTGAGCATGTGTACAGGGATTTCTGAGGTCTCGACCAAGTTCACAGATCGGCCTCATCCACCATGTTGTCTTAAAATGGCAGGCACTTCAAGATATCGCCGAATTTGGCAACCAAATATAAGTTACTTTAAATAAAAGCATCTTGGATAAAGCTGACTAATTTCGCGAAATTCTCATTCATAAGGATTTAGTATTGATAAAAATTAGTATTGAATCTTCTATAATCGATTTCCACCAAATTGAGCTTCGTGTGTTTGAATAACATAGACTAGCTTTTTAAAAATAAGGAATATGAAAGCTACCTCTTCCTCCCGGCACTGGCCGGAAGGACTTTTTTTTATATTAAGAACTCTGCAAAATTTAAGAAAAAAACTTGGCGAAATTTGGGACTGTTTCTATAAAAACCTTTATTTTTCTACGAGTATACATGCTATCCTCGTAAAACTGAACACAGCATATTACAATAAGCCACTTATTACTAATCTCGAGTTCGAATGCTTTGGTTACATTAGTTTTTACAGGGTTATCCAAAAGATATTCTTTATTTTTCAATTTGTTGATGGTCATCTATAGGGTTTCGGGAAAAAATCTTCGCGGAAATATATGACTTATACTATACTGTTTACACACCTGCAGTTTCAGGTTAATTCCTCATGTATTTTTCGGGATATTTAACAAAATGTCTAAAATTGCAAGTGAACGGTCACCCTTGGCCATACAGTGTATAAGGTTACTATTTGGATATACTGAAGTAGGCAAAAAGATTGGACACACCTGGTTAAAAAAAAAAAAAGAAAAAAAGAGATAAAATTCTTTGAACTCTAGGAAATAGAAAGGAACCATTGGGTATATTTTCATCGATCATGACCAATAGACCCCGAAACCGCCCTCCGTTTAAAAGTTGATATATATATATATATATCCATATATATATATATATATATATCCATATATATATATATATATATATCCATATATATATGTATATATATATATATATATATATATGTAATCTTTGTCACACTGTAACTCTCGTATTTATGAACCGATTTGGATGTAACTCGTTGTGTACATAGAACATACCAATGTTTCTACCGAGTTCGTTGGCCAACTTCATCCACCATTTTGTTTCAAAATGGCGGCCATTTAAAATTTTTAAAAAAATTTAAAATTTGAAATGTGGTACTAAAAAATTGAAAATGGAAAATATTTTTTCCTTATCTGTTTGACCTTTATACAAAGATTCTGGAGCAGTTTTTGTTTCGTCTATATCTTAAAAAATGGCTGAGTTATAGCACTTTGAATTTCCAGTGTAGCTGACATTTTGAAACGTCGTGATATTTGTCACGCGGTAACAGGCGTATTTATGAACCGATTTGGATGTAACTTCGTGTATACATAGTACATACCAATGTCTCGACCGAGTTCGTTGACCAGCTTCATCCGCCATCTTGTTTCAAAATGGCGGCCATTTAAAATTTTGTAAAAAAAATTAAAATTTGAAATGTGGTACCAAAAAATTGAAAATGGAAAAATATTTTTTTCTTATGTGTTTGATCTTGATACAAAAATTCCGGAGCAGTTTTTGTTTCGTCTATATCTTAAAAAATGGCTGAGTTATAGCATTTTGAATTTCTAGCGCGGCTGACATTTTGAAGCGCCCTGATTCTTGTCACGTGATAACAGGCGTATTTGTGAACCGATTTGGATGTACCTTGGTGTGTACATAGTACATACAAATATCTCAACCGAGTTCGTTCGCCAGCTTCATCCGCCATCTTGTTTCAAAATGGCGGCCCTTTAAAAAAGTTTTAAAAATTTAAAATTTTAAATGAGATATTAAAAAATTGGAAAATGAAAAATATTTTTTCCGTATGTGTTCGACCTTAATACAAAGATTCCGGAACAGTTTTTGTTTCGTCTATATCTAAAAAAAATGGCTGAGTTATAGCATTTTGAATTTCTGTTGTGGCTGACATTTTAAAACGACTTGATTTTTGTCACGCGATAACAGGCGTATTTATGAACCGATTTGGATGTAACTTGGTCTGTACATAGTACATACCAATGTCTCGACGGAGTTCGTTGGCCTGCTTTATTCGCCGTCTTCTTTCAAAAGGGCTGCCATTAAAATAAATAATTTAAAATTTAAAATGAGGTATTAAAAAATTGGAAAATGAAAAAGATTTTTTTATGTGTTTGACCTTGATACAAATATTCCGGAGCAGTTCTTGTTTCTGAAAATTTGTTATTTTGTTTATATCTTAAAAAATGGTTAAATTATAGCAATTTGAATTTCTAGCATGGCTAACATTTTGAAACGATCTTGTATTTGTCACGCGATAACACACGTATTCGCCTATTTCGATGTAAGAAGTCATGTGGATAGTATACAGCAATGTCTCAACCAAGTTCGCTGGCCAGCTTCATCAGCCATCTTGTGCAAAATTGCGGCCATTAAATTAAAAATAATTATATTTAAAGTGAGGTGCAAAAAAATTAGAAATTGAAAAATATTTCTTTCTTAAGTACTTGACCTTGATATTAGGATTCAGGAGCATTTTTTGTTTGTCTTTATCTTAAAAAATGGCTCGGATATAGCAGTTTCAATTTTTAATGTGGGTGACATTTTGAAAAATCTAATTTTTTGCCTGGGACAGCACTCGTATATATCAACCGATTCCGATGTGAGTGAGCATGTGCAGAGGAATTACTAAGGTCTCGATCAAGTTCACTGGTTAGCCTCATCCACCATTTTGTCTTAAAATGGCAGGCACTTGAAGATATCGCCGAATTTGGAAGCCAAATATAAGTTACTTTAAATAAAAGCAGCTTGAATAAAGCTGACTAATTTCGCGAAATTCTCATTCATAATGATTTAGTATTGATAAAAATTTGTATTGAATCTTGTATAATCGGTTTCCACTAAATTGAGCTTCGTGTGTTAATAATATAAGCTAGCTTTTTAAAAATAAGGAATATGAAAGCTACCTCTCCTATAATCGGTTTCCACTAAATTGAACTTCGTTTGTTTGAATAATATAAGTTGGCTTTTTAAAAATAATGAATATGAAATATACCTATTCCTCCCGGCACTGACCGAAAGGACTTTTTAAAGAGTGTTTGACGAGATGCTATATAGGTGTAATCGTGTAATTTTATGAAATCCAGTGCTTTCTGCGGTGCTCCAAACTTTAAGAATGCTCAAACTGTGACACGCAAAGCTGTACCGCGTTTTTACTCTCAATTTTGCTTAGTTTCTTAAACGTGAAAATGCATTTTGAAGTTTTCAAAACAGCATGAATATTCTTATTGTTTTAAGAAGCGCAACAATA
Source organism: Maratus speciosus (assembly GCA_963932465.1). Taxonomy (NCBI): domain Eukaryota; kingdom Metazoa; phylum Arthropoda; class Arachnida; order Araneae; family Salticidae; genus Maratus; species Maratus speciosus. The sequence continues at coordinate 34,006,998 of OZ010787.1, read as the reverse complement.
TTTATTGGCTAATATTTTAACTACAGTAAAACATCTATAACAGACATTCCTGAAAAACGGGCTCCTCTATTTAGAGAATTCATTTTCAATCCTCAACACTTTATGTTTATATACCTTTACCTCTAAATACTGGACAAATTTCCCAGTCCCGAGGTACCTGATGCTATTTAGAAGTTTTACCGTAATTTTGAAGTTAATCTAAACAAAAGAACCGGTGTGTATAACATTATAAAAGTGGACCTTTTCAACAGCAATAACATTATAGATTAAAGCAGAAACCGAAGATATGAAAAAACTTAAAAGTCAAAGTTATCTAGATGCATTCTTTTCAGAAATGAAAAAAAAGATAATATTGAAACAGAAGACAAAAAGAAAAAAAAAAATAGTTAAATGCAAAAAAAAAAAAAAAAAAAAAAAAAAAAAAAAAAAAAATAAATAAATAAATAAATAAATAAATAAATAAATAAAATAAAATATTTGCTTAAAATATACAGTAATAAATATTGCTTTGGTAAAATTTAAGTTTCATCGGTGTTTTATTAGCTACTTCTTGTATTTTACATGGTCAAAGTTACAAATGCTTAAAGTATCAATATTTTCGTTATTTAATCATAATATGTTCAATATTATGTACCTTAACATTATTTTATTATTATTTAAGTTATTATTAAATTAAATAGTTGTTTCAATTTTGAATGTTATGTATTTCCATTCTTTATTAAGTATTTCAAAAATTTATAACAATTAACTGACTATTTTAAGATGAACTGACATTCATAAAACGCATTGTCATTACTTAGGGCGTCTCATTTAGGTTTTAACTGCTGTAAATGCAACCAAAATGAAATAATGCGACTATCATATACTGTTTGCTTAGATTACAGCTAATGATTCAAATTTACAAAACAAAGAAATTTTTACCATACATGAATAGCACAATAATCAATCTTTTTCTGCTTATTTATAAAACATAAATTGATTCAATAAAAAAATATTTTTTATTAATAAAATGACAAATACATACGAAATGCAACAAAACTATGAGAAATCACGTCCCATTTAGACCAAAGACCTCGTATTTGTTATTGTCAACAAATTTATAAATTTCAAGTTTCTGGAGTCCTTCATTAGATACTCTGCCCATACTAAAAATGATTTGTGTGATGTGTTAACCACTGTAAATAGTAGTATAATTTATTTTAACTTAATCATTATGGATAATAATTGAAGAGCTCAGATGATAAAGATTGTGTGTGACAAAAAAATGAGTTAATCATATGATTGAAGATAATCAGTGCAAACACGTTTCGAACTAGAAATTTACTAAAGAAATTAATTTAAATAGATTTCATGGAGAAACATTACTTTAAATATATAATGATACATCAAATAAAATTTCTGGTTAGTATCGCGTATAACCTGGGTCAACTTAACTCACATTTTACGGAAGTTTAGTTGAATGTTGGCAAGTACGTAATACTCATAGAGATTTTAATATGCAAAGGAGGCATTTGACAATAAACGCAAGTAGATATTTGGAAATTTACAGATCATTTTATCAAAATGACGATTGTGTCACTTACCACCTTTATCATCTGAACTCTTCCATTCTAAAATTTGAAATTGGTTTTATTTTTTAAATTCATATTTTGTTAAATTGCTTTAAAAATTCTATGTATCAAAAACTAAAAACATGAATACATCAAATGATTTATAATTTTATTACTAAAATATGTATAAAAACAAAAGCTTTTAAGACATTAAAACCAATTTACACATGTTAAATATAATAGAATTCGCCGGAGTCCCGAGCGCTTTCGACCAAACACTGGCCATCATCTGCGGTGAATTGAGAAGAAATAAGCAAACCTCCAGAATACACACCGGTTTAAATATTGTAGGGCGAAACCAAAATTTAAATAACGGGAGGGAAGGGGGGAATGGATGAGTCCATGGAGCGACGTAGATCATTCTAAACCAAATACGCCATTAACTTCAAGCAGACTAAACCAAATGTGCGGAATATGGCATGATAATGCATCATTACAGGAGTTCCTTCCTCTAGTCAATATCTCTATAGACTCCCGCAAAATGCATTTGCTATAATCATTTATTTGTGCGATGATCTTTGTATTGCAGAAAAAGATGTCACTATCTGTTTTTAAATTTAAACGAGATAAAGCTGTCGATTGCTAGAGGAAGGAACTCATGTAATGATGCATGATCATGTCATATTCCGAGCGTTTGGTTTAGTCTGCTTGATGTTAATGGCGTATTTGGTTTAAAATGATCTACGTTGTTCCATGGACTCATCATTCCCCCTCTTATTCAATTTTGGTTTCGCCCTGCAATATTTAAACCAGTGTGCATTCTGGAGGTTTGCTGATTTCTTCTCAATTCACCCCTTGATGATGACCAGGGTTTGGTCGAAAGCACTCGGGAGTCCGGCGAATTCGTTTACATTTAACATCTGTAAATTGGTTTTAATTTCTTAAAATCTTTTAATTATTTTTACACCTACTTTGTAATAAAACAATGAATCATTTGATGTATTCATGTTTTTAATTAACATTTTAAGGTGAATATTTGACGTTTTTGTACATATAAATTTTCTATATATTTAACTCGATGTATAATCATTATTGTATTTTCTTTTACATTCAAAAAATGATCTTATCAAATATATTCTTAGAAGAAAGAGAAAAAATACTACTTAGTTTTTTTATTCTTTGAGTTCAAAACAGAAAAGTTATTTGTTCAAATTGTTAAAAAAAAAAGTGGACAAAATTATTCTGTTTTTTTCGACATCTCTTAAAATTTTCGATACATTGTACTTTTCTTTTGCAGCGTAGTAGAAAAAAAGAAGTACTTCATCAAAATCCAAACTCTGTCCTTCAAAAATCAATTTTACTAGTAGTAAAAGCAAAAAAGAATATCTTTACATCAAGTTAAATAATGTAAATTGAACATGTAAAAACTTTTTTACATTTTAGAAAGAAATCGGGATTTCAGCTTGGATTTGATTACGTGCACTGATAGATTATGGGAAACGATAACAGAAAAAATGTGGTGAATAAATAAGTTGGAGTATAAATAAAGCACAAGCTTTCTTCAACAAGATACAAACTTCATTACAATTCTTATGTAATCCATCACGTAACAAATTTCAGATAATGGAAATTCTAGACATCAATGCGAAATATAACTGTGGCTAAAGAAAGAGAACAATTTATGTGTTCTATTTCAAATACATGAACAATTTTTCTTTATTTTAAAATTTTGTTGTTTTCTTCTCTGGTAAGTACATTAAATGGCTTTTCAGAAAAAAAAAATATCATACGGATGCAATTTTTTTTATTTTTAAGAGCCGAGGGATTTTGATATCGAGCATGCTAATTTGGATTTAAGCTTAAAAAAGCTTTTAATCTGCTTGATTTAAAAAAGGAGTCCTTTATCAGAAACACGTGTAGAGTTACAGTCAAAATGTGACTGTATTTCTGATTAACTAAAACACTTTTAAGTTCCTTGAAATGAAGTAATTAAAAAAAGTTTTAGAATTAAAAATTTCTTTGTTGATTATACCGAGCCTTTCTCGCCAAATTATCGAAAGAGACAATTTTTGATAAAATGAGATTTTATTGCAAAACAAATATAATACAATTTTTAAAGGAGTTATATTGAGAAACAAAATTAAAAGGAAAATTAAGAATAATAGTAAGTACTATTTTAAGAAAGTCTCCTGCAATATCACAATTTTATCATTTTGATGAATATTTTTTTTGTAACTTACGATAATTTGGCGGAAAGGGTTCCATATATATTTAATTATCAATGAAATGTAATTTTTTGGAGAGAACTGAGAGTGCGAACATATTTTGTACTGTAGTTAAGAACTAAAAATATTAATTCATTATATGTATCTTAATTAAAAAAATATACCTTCGTAGTAATTTGGAGCAGAAAATATGCAATTTTTGCTGCTATTAATTCTATTTGGCAATTTAAATTTTTTGTAGCTCAATAGTGCGTTTATAAAAATCGCTTCTTGCTTTTTTTTTCTGATGTACGATGATATTGAAGAAGTTAATAAAAAGTTTCTTTTGATATGGAGTTTTAATCTTTTCATACGAAGATAACACAAGAAATGGACACTATTAGTAAGACTTAGAGTAGAAGTTTTCCGGTCCTACACCTTTGGGATTCATATGGAAGGATCGCCTCACCTATCATATGATTCATCAAGATTCAATACATGAAGACCCTTTATTTAAAAATAAGAAACGGTTGCTCCTCCTTATATTTAGGACCAGAAAACAAGAACATACTTTTCTCAATCCCCTCGTTGCAAGATCAAGTCTTGTCTATCTCGGTCATATAAAAAACTTAATATTTTAATAGTAGAAGGCTCACCATTGACTTTTTGCAAATGAAGAAAAATATAGTACAGATAGATTCAAAAAGTCTAATATGGGTTCGAAAGCGACAACTATAAGCCTCTAAGCTTCAAGACTTGTCCCCGAATGCTGGATGGTTTGTACAAGAGAAACAACTGTAATCCAATGTATGGTTTATGTTCAAAACCCTATATGGGCCGTTTTTGAAGACTAACATTATTAGAATAGTGACGCATATTGAATAAACCAGTGATGTGTAAAATTAGCATTAAGAAATCAATGTAACGTTTTAATTATGGATATATTGAGTAGTGTTTGGCAGGTACTCAACATGTAGTCGAACAAGCCTAACAAAGCCACCCAAGTAGCACATTTTGTTTGCCAGTCTTTGTGGAAAGAGTTGGGAGCTGGTGGGATTGGGAATGGTAGGGTTGGCAAATGATTGGGAAATGGTAGGTGCAGAGATCCCTCTAATTTGGAGCATATCCGAGCAGAATTCTGAGCAGCAAATGGTTGGACCTTTGTTGGAAAATGGTTAGTTGGCTAATAGTATTGTAAGGCGGACATGTCTTACTGTGGGCCAACATGGAACGAAAATTAGACAGCACTTAGCCAAAGTTGGCGCAAACATTTTGTGCTACTTGAGCAGTGATGCTTTCGAAACCAGTCTCGAAAGACATGAAATGTCGGCCAAATTAAAAAGAAAACGACAATCAGATAATGTAATATTTTCAATATTCTACTACTTTCGGTACAATACCGCAGTCTTCATTTAAACTCAGAAAGTTCCATGTCGGAGCTACACTATAGCTGGGACTTTTTGTTAGCTCCATGAGTTGAAACTGCCTAGGAACTGGCCAAGACCATAACTAGCCATTCGCAGGGCAAGTCTGCTCTTTTTAGGCTCCCGAAAACAAGAAACAATTTTGGAACCCTACTGTTTTCAGAGGTAAGAAAATGTCTTAAGATTCAATAGGTTTTCCCTGTAAAGCACGGTGAATAGATGGTACTGGTACACATTTTTTGGAGCCTTAATTATCTTCGAGATGTAGAAAAAAGCCATTTAGTCTCGTGGAATGCCCATATAATGGAAGGGTCTGGGTTCATTGTACCCACCTGAACAATACGTCAACCAGGAGAACATGATGTGATATCTATAAATCAAATCCATCATATTCATAAATATGATCGTAATTAGTATGTACTTCTTAAAAAATCTAAATGAGAAATAATTTCTCAGCCGGAATCTCAGCTGGACTTAATGAATTATCGTTAACTAATGGATGTCATATGACTTATAACATATATTAATTGATGTCATCTAAAATTTGGCATAGTATTTTATTTTTAATTAAAATATTAGAGAGATGAAGATAATTTGTAAAATTTAGAATGATGCACAGTGACAAGTTATCGTATATTATTTAGGGTATTTTGTATAGAAAATCCGGAGTAGAAATATAGATAATTTGTGATTGGATGAAGCAATATGTCTTTTAAAAATGAATGTCTAATCAATTTTAGGAGATTTCAGACAGTATTGTTGTTACCGGCTCCAAGTAGAAACTATAGATTTTCTGATTTTCGAACTTGGTTTCATATAGATGTAAATATGTAAGCTACAATATTCTGATGAAAATTTTGAAATCCGTTTTACTGTAAAGGAAATTCAATTTAATAGTATGTTGCAGCATATTCGCTGTAATGCTTCGAGTAATGCTTGGCTGTTTAAAACTTCCTTTTGAATTTGACTACATATAGAATAATCTAGCTACTTATATTTACGTAAATAAATTTAAGGTACTTTGAAACAAAATAAAATATTTCAAAGTAATTGTTGAAATATGTCGCTATGTTACTATTTTGCATTAAACTTTTTTTTTACCTTAATAAAAATAATAACACATCTGTACTATAATAGATTTTGAAAATTTAGCTTAAATAGTACACATTAGATAGGTTATCTCAAAAGGTTTTTACGTACTTTACGTGTTGGTCTATCTAAATTATGGAACTATGAATAAAGAGGAACTGACATAGCCTTAAAATACTGAAGCTTCAATTGTAACCGCTTTCGCAGGGTTTAATTACTTCCGGTACAAACTTATGCCAGTAAATTTAAATAGAAATCTTCTCCTTAGTTAAATTCCTTATTTATTCAGAACTTCAGTCATAAATTATGGTAAAAACAGATATTCATTTTTAATGGTGGAAGTTTATTTTGGCGGCAGCCAGGCCCTGCGTTTCCGCCATATCGTGACAACCTAAAGAACCTTCTGGCAGTGTCAGAGGAAAATATTGTAATACCTGGCCAAACTGCCACAAGTGAAAACAAATAGAGATTTTTAAAATATTTGTGGGTGAAAATTTGCATGAATAAGGGGCTTCCATAAGACGAAATATTCTATTCAAATTTACTGGTGGAAAATTGTCTCGGCGGTAATTAGAAAGTGCTGATCAGATTTAAAACAACAGCCACCATCTTGTGACAACCTCCTCAGTTACTTCACTCGCAACTGGTAGACAATACACAATATGTCTCCTCCTTTTTATCATAACTCCATTATCTAAATATGACAACCAATTTCTGTATGAGAAACCAAAGTCGTAATTCACTTATTCTGTCGAAAATCCAGGGTGTCTCACTGCAAGTCAAACACAGATTTTTTTGTCTTAATTTTAACAACAATGAAGTTGTTGTATCGATATTTTCAATAAATGTACTTTGCTCTCTGTGAAATGTTATGGCATCACAAGAAGTGCTAGAAATTGCTATTGCGTGTATCCAAACATGAATGAGTTAGGTGCTCCTTAATTCAGAATGTAGCTGGCAGTGTATACGGCATCACAGACCGAACTACAGTGCATTTTTAGAGCTTCACTTAATGTCATCACATTTCAATAAAGCAAAGTTAATTTGTTGGAAAATTCCTCATTATAACTTTTTAATTTAACTAATATAACTTTTAAATTTAAATTTTGTTATTTTTAAAGTTACGAACGAATACTAGGGTTCAGCTTGGAGAAGCCCTGCATTTTTAACTGAATAAGTTGATTGCGACCTTAGTTTCCTTAACAAAAATAGTTCGCCATGACCTGACCGGCGATCGCACACATGTCCTTTTGGGACACCCTGTACAATGTTCATTATTATTGATGATAGACGCTGATTGAACTGGCAGAAATGGTAGACAGTGTTATAGAGCGTTTTTGTACAATTTTACTTTTTAAATTTATTTTTCTATAAAGTAATCAAGCTTATATAAGTCTACACTTTAACATTTTTTATGCTAGGTTGAATCATCTTTCGGTGGTTGAGCAACTGAAACCATAAAATGGTGAAATCTCGTTCCAAGATTTAGAGTTCTGTTTACACCGTAGCTCCAAATGATGGAATGAGATTTCACTATCTTATGGTTGTACACTGAGAATAAAATATGTTTCTGGCATCTAGAATATGTGGCTCTAGAAAAAATAGCTTCATGTCATTACTATAAATTCTAGTTCTCTTTGCTAGAGAGTTCTAGAGTCTCTTACTAGAATTCAAGAGCGTTTTTCTATATTCTAGATGTCAAACTTATTTAAAAATCTCTGCAAATAGATGCGAACACAAGAGGTTAGTTTTAGTAACTATAATTCTAGTTTATGAAACTATCCAGAAATCAAGCGATAATTTCTCGCTACTGAAACTATTCATTATCGTTTCGTCACCTAGAAAACAAGAGACTAAAAATTCTAGATCATTTCGTCTATTCAGTTTAGTTGTTTACCCTATTTGCATAGCACGGAAATCTATATTTCTAGTTTAGGGATTCAGAAAATGACTATCTATTCATTCTAGGTGAAGGCGGTATATTTTTTTCTCTCTGCGTAGCTATACTGCAGCACCAAAAATTGGTTCGACCCAGCACACAAATTTAAACAATGTAACACATCATATTTTTACCATGGAACTATTAATAAAGAGGAACTGAGATATCCTTAAAATAGTGAAGCTTCAACTGTAACCGCTGTCGCAGACGTTGTTTATCGCCGGTGTAAACTTTCACCAGTAGATTTATATAGAAATTATCAACTTATTTAAACGCCTTATTATTACAAAATTTCAGTCATAAATAATGGTAGAAACAGATTTTTATTTTTACTGGTAGGAGCTTACTTTGGCGATAGTTAGGTCTTGCGTTTCCGCCATATTGTGACAACCGGGGAAACAAACTGACAGTTTTACAAGGTATACTGACACCAGTAAAAACAAATAGAAATTTTTACGACATTTTTGAGAAAAACTTCCATGTGAAAGACGCTTAAATAAGACGAAATTTTCTACTCGGTTGTACTGGTGGGATGTTTGTCCTGGCGGTTATCAGAAACTGAAGATCTGATTTAAAAAAAGCAGCTGCCTTCTTGCGACAACCTCCTCATTTTCTTCACTCGCAACTGGTTGACAGTATACTATATGTCTCCCCCTCTTTATTCACAACTCCATTATTTTTACTGGTGGGAACTTAGAATAGGGTACTTTTTTTTTATAATTGTTTAATGTTCATGGAAAAAAAATAGAAATCAAAATAAATAAAATTATACAATTTAAGTTAACGTTTAAACCATTCGTCAGTTTCTTCTAAATTATATAAACAATGAAACAGAATGTTGAAGTTTATCGGATATGCCAACTAGTGCTTCAAACAAAGTTTTTTCTAAAGAAAATAGAAGAATTGAAGAACAACAATAAATATTTTTAAAATGCCCACTTCTTTTTTCGAGCAGCTCCAATTTCAATTTCTTTTTAGTTTTGTACAACATATGAAACTTAAATAGATTGAAAGAAAAAGTTGTGAATAACATAATAAGAAAGTAAATAAAAGCTCTCCTTTTCTTGATCAAAATAGTTAATTTTGTTGTATTGTTGTCACGTATATATTGCGCTTAATGACAATGAGGGAATCGAGCACGTCTTTACAGCAGTTGAAAATTAAGAGATCTTAACTTTTTAAAAGAAATCTTTTATTTTATAATCGATGTGCTGATTTATTTTTTTCCCTTTACTGTTAGATATGTGTGCTTTTTTAGAAGTTGTTTATTCTGTTTATAAGCAAATGAAACTTTTAAAATGTGTAGTTTGGTACAAAACACAATAAAATGTTAATAATGTCTTTATTACGCCATAAAAATACAGGAAACATCACGTGTTTTAGAAGACTAAAATACGAGAAAGGGGTGTGATACAAACAACAAGAACAGAAAGACATCAAACCCATTCCTTCTGCTGCAATTATAAGAGCAGAATCAAAAAATAAAACAAAATAAAATAAATAAAATAATAAAACTTTGTTTTTGCTCTCATAGTTATAGAAGGTAGTTTTCATTTATCTTAGTCGTAAAAAAATATATCCCATCGATGGTTATAATTCCAGTTCTAATTAATGAAAGAAAAAAAGAGTCCCATTTTAATTCGTACAAAATTCTTTAAAATTGCATGTGGTTAATTTTGCCAAAAGAACATCAACATATTAAAATCGAACATGCCGTAAACGCGGAAATACAAATTTTAAACGATTTGGAATCCAAAGTTCGATATAAATTAATGAAAAACAAGTCAGAAATTGTACGTCTAACGTGGCAAATGAGGTACGTTCGTACTATAGCTAGTTTTATATATATTCAGATCTTGGTGAAATAGCTGTTGCACTCTTATGCAAAAATTCATGAATGCAAAATTTATTACGATTATATATTATATTCAGTAATACGGAAATAATATGATTCCATCTTAAATATGACGTAATCACCATGACAATCTAGAATTATTACCTATGATGGGATATCATTGAATTAATTACGTATGATAGGATTTAATAGAATGAAGAAAACTTTTATTAATATCTGTTTAAGTTTTGACTCGATTTTCATAAAATTTTAAATGGCTGGACAAAATTCTGCGACGATTATATATATAAAGTTTCAAACTATTCGGTTGGGTAGCTTTTGCGCTGTAATATCAGGAGCTTGGAAGAGCAACGGCGAATCCGAAAAATCCGATTTTTTTTTGTTTTTTCCACCTCAGATACATGTAGGCAACCCGTAGGTAAGTCGTTTTGCCCTAGTCCGCCCTTAGTATTCTCACAGTGTCGAGCTAAAGTGAGTAGTACCCTATTCTTTAACACTACTTTCAAAACTTTGAGCTTGATTTCCCAACGCCCCAATTTCGGAATTCGTCCTTGCTCTTCCAAGCTCCTAATATGTGGACAGACGGACGGATCAGACGACGACTATAGGTGCTACGTATTTATATAATTACAAACGCACCCAGTCATTCATTATTTATTCTTAATTCTAACAATAATTTATGCTCGTCATCATTTTTTGTTTTATATTTGAAAGCCCAATCATAACGAGCATGCATATTGTGGATATATATATTTTTGAAAAAGGATTTTTGAATTAATATGGCGATTACAAAAAATTCTTAAATAGAAACATATATTCTAAATATACCCTTTTATCTCCATTTCAATCCTCATGGTCGAAAATCCATAAAATAAATTTTTATTCACTTCTTATCATCATATGTCAAGTTATCAGCAAATATTTAAAAACGGCAAGATTAATATATTATACATTTGATTAAAGTTGAAAACCTCTTTTCTGATATTTCGTGTATGCTAAATATAACCCAGATAGTATTTTTAAATTGCAGAAAATTAGCAGAAGTCTTGCTTTGAAAACCTGCAAAGTTGCAGCAAACTCAGCATGACAAGACTGAAAGTTCATAACAAGACTGACAGCAACATAACGCAAACGTCGAAGTGACCACACTTTGAATTTGCAGCTAACTTGTCGTGCAAGTTAAATTCATGCTATATCAAATTTATTGCAAATTAACGGCAAACAAGTAATCAAAAATACTGCAAACTTACTGCAAAGTAGTAATCTTTCCACGCCCCACTATCTGTTTACATCTGTTACACTATAAGTTTAACCCGTTCGGAGGGTTCCTAGACCTGATCAGGTCTATTGATGGGAACACACCGCCAGAAGGCGCATGCATCATGGTGATGAAAACATCACCATAAACAAGTTACGGTAATATTTGTACTTTTCAATACGAGCCTTTTTTTGGTATTTGCATAGCTGCATAGCTGCCAACCTTCCCCTAATCTTCCGTAATGTCTGGATTAATTAAACCCAGGTTAACCACATTTCGAACCAGAAAATTTATTTCATGAATGCTTATTTATTTAATTCCAGGTTTCTACGTGGAACACATTTAATTTCGTTTCTTAAAAAAAATTCTGGTGCGAAACGAATTAAACCAGGGTCAAATTAACTCAAGTATTACGGAAGATTAGTTTGAGGTTGGCACCTATGTATTTGATAAGTATAGCGTTGCATATGGAATAAAATTTCTGCAATTTCTGCGTATGTGCTGATTGTCTATTCTCTCAACAGAGGGATTTCTTGCTTTCATCACTTTCGTGAATTAATGACAGTCTTGCCATCAGTTTCACAACAAACTACTCATGCAATTGGGGGATGGTATATCTCGCGGGAAATTTGCTGCGAATTTCTCAATTCAAATTTGTCACGGCAAGATAATGTCAGAAAAAAATCAAACTTGCTGCTAATGTTCTTGCTATCTGGGAATAAGGTAAATATATATATGCGTATTTCCTAATAAATATTATTACTTTCGGTAGCAAATTATTGTTACATCAGCATTTTAACACCTTCAGCCAAATATCACTTAATCTTCAGAATATATTTCTAAATATTCACACAGTCCACAAAGACATTTTATCTCATATTTAGCGTGTTTTTTAAGATAGAACAATGAGAATTTGCATTTGTGGTAAATGCGTCATGAAAAATCAATTGAAATAATGAAATACACCGGCTCACATTGAAATTTCAAAGTTCATATAAAAATAAATATGTGTACGGCCCCTCGAGAAATTTTCACCGTAACGGAAGTATAGAAAATCATAAACTTACAAACAGATCACTAATTGGAATTATTACTAATACAGATTTACCAAGTCTCCGGCTTTTTGCATACCACTATTATCTTAGAGAAAATATTGTTCTTTTAAATCGCCAAAATGTTCCAATTAAATAAAAGAACATTTTCTATATAAAAATAGTGGTATCCAAAAAGCCGGAGACTTGGCAGCTCTGCTAATAATATCAATTGTTAAAATTTTGTTTTTGATGTACATACTATACGTATTGGTGCAAGTGGTACATACAATAGCACTCGATGAAAAAAGGGGAACCGACACCGTTTTGTCTGCCACTGAAAATTAAAATGTCTTAACATATGTTAATAACGTATCTTTTTTATAAGCGATGTGATATTTTTTATTTTATCATTTCTGTTTCATTTGTGTGTTATTTTTTCAGTAGTTGTATTGTCTATTTATAGCAAATTGTGCAAAACACGTTTTTTTAAATACTGCTTTTAGAGATGTTGCCTACAACTTTAAGCATTAGATTACCAAAAAATTAAGTAAAATAACCTATGCAAAAACAGAGCAAAGAAGTATTTTAATTAACACTTCAATTTTTTTAGATAAACCATTTATATTATTGCAAATTTGGTCCTTAATTTCATTAAACACACACCAAGGAACGGCAGTAAAAAAATCAAGTAACTTTGAGAAATATATGTTGAAATTATAGCAATTTGAACATATTAATGTATCAATAAAAAAAAAGAAAAAAAAACGTCAACTGAGGAAAATGAATTTAAAGATTGTAGCTCTCAATCTTTTAAAAGGAAATGGATGCAACAAAAAGCCATTTACACTTATTTATAATTATCGGATCTTTACGTAATTTTGTCAGAATATACTATCATAGCTGCCAACTTTTACGCTTTCTTCGTACCACTATAACTTTATAGTAATTATTGTCTTATTTAATTATCGAAATCTCACGATTAAATAAGGTGAAAATATCTATTAAATTTTAGTGGTAGCAAAAAGCGTAAAAGTTGGCAACTATGCACTATGCACTGTAAAAAAGACAAATGTTTCTTAATTCATGAAAATGTAATATAGCCATGAACGAAAATGTACAATAATATCTTCCAAGTTACCAATAATTACAAAAAGTGTTCTTTATCTTAAAAAACCTCAGAAATTAATGTATTTTTGAGATTTAAAGAAGCAATTATAGAAATAAAGCTTCTTTTGCTGCCACTGATTTTTGAAAAATTTCCGAGTCGTTTTTATAGTGTATTAATCTGGATTTCTCAAACCGGAATATCGGTTTTTAAAATGCTATCAAGTCTTAATTAAACATTTTCATCTGCGTAATTTAATTTATACATGTAAGAATAACTAAATAATCTTAATTTTAATGTTAACGTTGTTAATATATGTTAGTCCGTAAAACATGTTTGTTGCACATTAAAATGTTTACTTGAGAATTGATAGCACCCGAAAAACTTATATTACGGGTTGAGAAAACTGATTAATACTTATAATATCCTAAATGCGAAAGCGTGTGTGAAAGTTTGAATGAAGTCAACGTCTAAACGGATGAATTGATACTTTTGTATCTTTGCATATAGATGCATTATATAAGCTATGTTTTATTTATTTTATTCAAATATTTTTCTTAATAATTCAAAATTTCATTATTTTTCACATATAATGAATTGACATTTTTCCGATATAATTTAACCATCTTTCTTTCTCGTTGAAAAAAAAAAAGAGAAACAGAAACCCGGAACAATAATTTCTCCTCAATAATTATTTTTCTATTGAAAGATTTTCAAGTGAACAAGTAAAAATTAAATTTAAAAAATCAAAAAACCCGACTGCGTAAAAAGCGAACTAATTAATTATTCCTCATCAATATGAAACTATTTTTTATATTGCTTACCTATTTCTTTTATTTACTTGTATTGATGACTTTTAAGTTGTGTTTAATTGTTAATTCCAATCTATAAACACTGTTTTGATGAGGCCTATAGATGTCTATGAAGGTTAGAGTTGCAGTAAAGCAAGAGATCCTGCCTGCACAACTTCCAGCCTATGTAATATTTAAACGGAACTTCCGACTGTAAAATACTCAATGAAACATCGTCCTCATTTTGAAAGACCTATCCAATGTTATGCCACTCAATAGGGTGCGTAATTTTTTTCCGTCTCTACCGCCATTTTGTATTTTATGGCCGCCATTTTGAATTTATAAAAGCAAAACCTAGCCTATAACCATTGGACTGTTAAGACGAATCGATAGAGACATCATTCATTAAAATTCATCCAGCCGTTGGGATGTTTCGAGGGTATAAAGAAATCCACATACCCAGATACGCGTGAAACACATAACCCTTCTTGGTCGGGCAAAAAGGAAAATGAAATTAAAAAAATTAAGAATTGAAAAAATATATGAATGTGACGTCATATTAGAAATAAAACGAAAATTTTCAAGTTTTTCATAACAATACGAGTGTAAGGTGCATTAATATGATAGTAATAATAAGTACGGAAAGCAGGCGAATATGACATCATATACGGAAAATAAAACGGATATGCTTTGATGTTGAAGTAAAATGGTCTTGAGTTATGGTATCAATTCTTATTATCCAAAGAAAATAATATCAATACTTGACATTTTATCGTCTGCGCACTTTTAACATATAGATTTAATTTTTAATTTAAAATTGAAATAAGTTAAAACAAAAAGTCTAAAAAGAAAATGTATGTCAATAATGTGCATCACAAAATTATCCATGGGAGGATATGACGTCAAGATGAGTTGGAGATACTTTTTGCATTCTTAAAAATTAAAAAATAACTAGATTGGCTGATTTTTTTTTTTGTTTTGACGAGTGTTAATTGTTAAAACTGCATTTTTGTTCATTTAAGAAAATATGAATTAAAAAAATATTTTTTAAGTTGCATTTTCGTTCATAAAACCTAACAGTTTTATGACTGAGTCAAAGTAACATCACTTCACTTTGCCAACAAAGATATTAAGTCTCGTGAGCTTGAAGTGTATTAGAAACACATTTGTAAATCGTGGTTTGGCAACCGGATTTTAATTTCACATTTCTTTAGCTTTAAATGAGTAAATATTTGATGCCATTTTTAATAATAGCTTTTTAAAATTCTTTTTATAATAGATTTTTGTACAGTCTTATAGGATGCAATGAATAAATATACAAATTTCATAGCAAATACCACCTAAAATACACTGTTATAGTAAAATTATTCCACAGTTGTTTTTTCGTTTTATGACGAAAGATTTATGGATTCCCACGATTTTACTTAGCCCTCATTTTATCTTTGGTTACAGTTTCATTTTCAAAATTGTTTATATTATTTTGCACGAAATTTCATTTTTTTATGACTGAGTTATGTCAAGGATTATACATTACACAGGAAGGAATACATTAGAAATACGGTATTGTCTCCTATAAAATGTGATAAAGAGTTGGTTAATTTTATATGTTTTTAATTATGGGGAGCGAAATGTTTTGCTTAAATATTGCATTTTTCCATCTTTTTATGCTACATGAATGATGCCATGGGTAACAGCTTAGTATACTATAAAAACTACTCGGAAGAGTTTCCGAAAATTGATCCCAGCAAAAGAAACTTAAAAAAAATATATAAATTGTTATTTAAATCGTTAAATTACAGTGATTTCTGTGGTTTCTAAAGATAAAGAACGTTTTTCAGAATCGTGGGTGACTCGGAAAAGGATATTGTATATTTTCTTTCGTGGTTATATTATATTTTCTTAGATTAATTTATATTTAATCTAAGAAATGTTTTGTCATATTTCATCAAATGAAGGAGTCCCTTTAACCCTTTATCTACGGCATTATGATCTACTGCAATTTTTTAAAGGAATTATTTTTTTTGAGTTACTACAATGAAAATTAAAGGATAAACGTAAAAAAATACTCACCCGTGAGAAATTTAATTATTTAGAAGTAATTAATTAAAGTGGTACTTTAAAGTACCGTCAGTTCACTATGACTAAAATATCGTCCCCACAAGGTATTTCAACTGGAACCAGAAAATATTTTCGATTTAATAAGTATGTGAAATGTAGCCCCCCCCCCCCTTTTTCTTATTTACAAATAAATCGTTTGGCAAATTCCGGTGTCAATCATTTATTTCACCACTTTAGAATTGAAAATTCTTTGCTCCTGAAAGGGTTAAAAAAACTTTTTTTTTTAAGGTTTCGATCTTGTTGGCAGTCCTTTAGTTATGCAACGTCAATGTTCCAGGGACAGCATGTTCTCTCGCATCTCCACATCTGCAATATATGTATTTACATATGTCATTTCTAACATCGCAAAATCGAGCCGGTGCCACAACTTTTTCGATTTCCTATAAAAAATAACAATGAAACAGAATAGAAATACCAGAGAAATCATTACTACACTACATTTTTGTAATTACATTTCAAAGCTGATGGAAACGATGGATAACTACACAGACGAAAAGTAAACAAGTAGTCTTTCTCCAACACCCTGTGTACTGATGGTACTTATAAGTACAAGCAAGTAATTCAACTGTTAAATCAAATACATACACCGTTCGCCTAAAATAGCTAGTCAAATTGTATTCTAAAATCATAATTTTACTGTGTTTGCAGCAGTGAAAAGACGAGCGTGACAATCTGTACAAAATTTTTACACAAAACATATCGACTGCTTCAAAGATAGCCTCATTCCTCTCTAAAATAACAAACCTAGAACTACTGCTGCCATGTATTCGGATAAAGTGGAGTTAAAGGAGTGTTTTTGCAAAGTACCATTAGAATATTAGAAATATTCATTATGGTATACAAGTTTAAAGTGAGTGGTACTTATAAGTACCGTCAGTAAATAAAGAGTTAATTCAGAAGCATCATTCAGTTCTGTCTAATGTTTTGAGAGTTACAAATATGGTTAGGTTTGTGATATAATTTCTGTGGACATCAAGTTTGAGAAAATAGCATCTAAATGGTGTATTAAACGGGTGAGTAATTAAACGGGGTTGGAAACTGTATGGAATATGAAATGCATACATTTGTATGGGTAACGCAAAAGGGCAATTTTTATTCTTTTTCTTGATCTAGGAAAATATTGCATGGTGTTAGATTAGTTCAAAGAAATATATAAACTTTGTTTAATACCATAATTTGATTTTTTGTTTTCAGAATGTTTAGTAATATAAAAATGTACGTTTCTTGGAGAATGACCTATAAGTTTGTTTGTGTTTGTGTGTGTGTAAATCATAAAAATGTTATCATGCATGTATATTCATATTCTGAAGAAATAGGGATTGAAAGATAAGTAGATTAGTTGTCTAGTAGTAGATTAATATATTTAAGTTTATATTTTTGAAAAAAAAACCTTTATTTAGATAATATTTAACTTATCATCTTCCACTGAAAGCTAAAAGTATGGAAATATTTTTAATAATTCACATACATTAATGTTAATTTTTAAGATGATTTTTTTTAATTTATGGACAATTTGCATATGCTTATCTCTTTCTTGATTTAATCTTCCAGCAAATTTTAGATGAGTTGCAGCAAATACATTTTACCTTTTTGTATTAGGTTATCTCTTAATTTACGATTCATGAGAATTATTAACATTTTATTGATCATATGTTATCTATTGAAATAAACATAATGCATTACCTTACGCTTATAATGCATCTAGCTCTAAACAGCATAATAACTTGCAGTTTAGTATATTTCTTCTTGTTTTGTAGTATTTCAAATGATTTATACGATGTGATCCATCTTCCGTGAGATGCAACCTAATCTGTCAAATTTACTATACAAATGTAAATTAATTTTCATGGTATAATGAAATAATTGTTTTACGATCAAATCAATCGAATATCTGTGTTTTAGACTTTAAACAAGGTAGCATTTTAAATGAAGTTTTATGTAAAACAACATAATGCATTACCTTACGCTTATAATGCATCTAGCTCTAAACAGCATAATAACTTGCAGTTTAGTATATTTCTTCTTGTTTTGTAGTATTTCAAATGATTTATACGATGTGATCCATCTTCCGTGAGATGCAACCTAATCTGTCAAATTTACTATACAAATGTAAATTAATTTTCATGGTATAATGAAATAATTGTTTTACGATCAAATCAATCGAATATCTGTGTTTTAGACTTTAAACAAGGTAGCATTTTAAATGAAGTTTTATGTAAAACAACATTTAATGTAAAAAATAATTACATATTATCAAATGCTTTTAATAACTGCAAAAGTTTTGATAAAAAATGCTTCTATATGAAAGATGAAATATTCTTATAACTTTAAAAATATATATCCACTACAATTTTTTTCTAAAATAAGTTAGTGCATTTTAAATGTGTATAAAAGTATAAAATAAAAGATATATATGACAACACAGCCAACTTTAAGAGGAGGAAGGAAAACATAGCAAAATAAGATCGCCTACCGATAAACTTCATATTTTACAAATATTATCTATACTAATAAAAGAACAAATCGCTCTGTCTGTCTGTCTGTCTGTGTGCGATGGCTAGCAAAATCTACGGCACGTACGAGGTTCAAAATTATTTTTTTTGAAAAGAGTCCAAGGCCTCTTCTCATGCACCATATCCTCAGAATTTTAATATTCTAATTATTAACTGAGTAATTAATTAATATTTGGACATCACTTTCATCAATAGTACGCTTTTTTCTCCTCAGATTACTTTCGGTTGGTTGGTTCATAAAGCATCGCTCATCAAAAATACGTTTCTTTGTTTCCGCTTGCTTTCGGTTGGTTGGTTGTATAAAGCTTTCGCAGAAATAATTAAGTAAACCGGGATACAATTAAATAAGCCAATTTGAGTGCTTGATGTTTCAAGAGTGACTGTTTTTTCAACTAAACATTAAATTTTAGCATGAAGGTGAAACACATGCTTTGAAAACATATTTAATAATAATGAGCGTTTAAGAGAAGGGATTAGTTTCAAATGACGTCACAACCTAGCAACCCGCTTGACAACCTGGCAGGCTTTTTGTTTGCCACACTGTTTTTTTTTTTTTTTTTTTTTTTTTTTTTCTACTTTGATTGGTTGAGCGATAATATCTGCTAAAAAAATCGGCGATTTTGGTTGGTTTACGGAAAATTGGAGGTGCCTGTTTGATGCTGATTTATTTAGATAGCAAGAAATGTGTTTTTTAAACGTTAAATAAAAGATTAGAATACTCCTTACTGGCTCTATTACTACTAGAAATTGGAAATTGGCAACAATAAGTACTTGCATTCTAATGCTTTCTGGTGCTGTAGCGGGTAGCAACAGTTTTAATAGAATTTAAATTCTCATTTTTGATATTGATAATGTTTTTTTTTTTTCAGAAGTGTTTTTTTAAAGACATTTTTAAACGCATTTTTTAATTGCTCTCTTTTATGTTTTAAATACAGAAAAATGTTCCGAATTTATCGCACGCCTACTATACAGTGCCGCAGGCAGTGGAAACTCATGTCGGATGTTCGTACAGAACTTTTTGCACCCTTAATTTATGAGTGGGGGGCGCTAATTTCACTAATTGGTTTATTTGTTTTAAATGCTTATTTTAAACGGTAGTCACGTTACGTTTTATTGTAGTATTCTTCAGAACGGCATGCGATTTGTAAAAATACAGCATAAATGTTACTTATTCGAGATAAAAATTTCAGAAGTCTTGATACCACTATTTTCGAAAAGTAATTTCAGCAAATATTTTAAATTCTTGGTTAAGACCGCCCCCCCCCCCCCCCATCCATGTATCTACGGGTAGGTTGCGTGAAGAGGTTATACACTTTTAGAAGAGGGTGCATAGAAGAGAAGTATACGCTTTTGCTAAGAATAGAGTGCGCTCCCTGGTGGTGGAATGTAGAACTAACAGACCACGATTTCATTTAAAGTAGGGAATCTAACAAGGCGATCTGTTTGAAACTTAAAGACAGTTTATAACACATTAGAAAAAGTTTATATAAGAATGCCGCGTGAAATTTCGGGAAGGTGGGGAGAGGAGGAGGGGCGATAGATTTCTTTTTTTTAACTTTTGCGTTTCGTACCATTTCCCGTGCGGTTTTTGACGGAGTCCTGAGATAAATGAGTCTTATTAAATATAAAATTGTCAAAAGTTTGTTACCACTATTTCCGAATAGTAATTTCAAAAATATCTTAATTTCTTGCTTAAGACCTCCACCCCCTCGAGTAACATATCTACTGATAGGTTGTGTAACGGAGTTACGCTCAGATACAGTTTTGTTAAAAATACAGTGCGCTCCCTAGTGGTGGAAAGTGGAACTAAGAGACCGCGATTTCATTTAAAGTAGTAAATCTGACAAAGCGATCTGCTTGCAACTTTAAGATAGTTTATAACACATTAGAGAAAGTTTATAAAAAATGGCTCGTGAAATTTCGGGCAGGTGGGTGGGAGGAGGGGAGGGGAGGGCGAAATATTTCTTTTTTTTACTTTTGCGTTTCATACCGTTTCAGGTGCGGGTTTTTGACGGAGTTCTCAGATACATGCTACTTAGTACATATAAATGTGACAAAAGTTAAGTTACCACTATTTCCGAATAGTAATTTCAACAAATATCTTAAATTCTTGCTGAAGACCGCCCCCTCCTCGATTAACATATCTACTGATAGGTTGTGTAAAGGAGCTTTTGTTAAGAATAGAGTGCGCTCCCTGGTGGTGGAATGTTGAACTAACATAACGCGATTTTATTAAAATTAGGAAATCTAGCAAGGCGATCTGTTTGAAACTTTAAGAAAGTTTATAACACAAAAGATAAAGTGTGAAAAAGAATGCTGCGTGAAATTCTAGGGTGGGAGGGGCTCTAGATTTCTTTTTAAAAAATTAGCGTTTCTGACTTTTTATATGCGGTTTTTTGAGGGAGTCATGAGATATATGGTACTTATTAAAAGTTACAGACATTATCTCTGCTTTGATAAACACTTACTTATATTTTGGAGAGTAGATAAAAACCATAGGGCAAAATTTTAATGGGAGTTCAAATTTTAACCAAAATTTTAAAAATACAGCATTTACAGATTTTGAACATTAGCTTCTCGGCCTATATTTATAGACTAATTAAGAGTATGTAAATTTAAAAAAATTGATTCAGAACTTTTTGTTCGAAATGGAAAAAAATCGACTTTTAAAAAGAAAAAGAAACGCTTTTTTTTTAATAGAGAATGAACGCGCTTTCGTTAAAATTTGGAAAACGAACTAACCGATCGACTTGAAATTTTCACTTAAGTTATAACAGCCCTTTGACTACTGTTTCGTAGAGTAATATTTGTATAGAACATATTGCGCTCCCTGTCGGTGGAAGGTTGCACTACCCACTATTTTCGAATAGTAAATTAAGCAAATTTATTAATTTATTATTTTAGTCAGCGTCCTTATTTTAACACAATGTTTATCGAAGCATCTAAATAGACCAGATTTACATTTCTTATAAAAATTTTGAAACGTTCGGAAAGGTAGAAATATTTTTTACGAAACAAAATGTCTGAAAATGTCCACGAAACCAGTAAAAACCTGAGTGTTTTGTCGCAGTCATGCTTGCTTTCGGTACGCATAGATTCCCAAAATCAACTTACGCAAAATAGTACGTATCTTCAGTTTAATATTTTTCTTGCGATTTTTTATATTTAAAAATATAAATTCAGACAAAAGGGAATTAAAGGTACAAAATCATACAAATTTGAGGTTCATTCATCACGGGCCCGGGCAACGCCGGGTGGGTCTGCTAGTTATTATACTAAAATTTTACAAATTTAAATCACTCACCTCAAAAACTACAGAATGAGACATAAGTACAGGGTTCAAAAATTTTCACGAATCAATAAAAACTGTGCTATATATTTGATATCGAAGGATTTTTCTGTGCTCATTGTGCTTCTTAAATCTTTAAATATGTATGTCTATTATCAGTTACCGTCAATAGGAGCTAATTTGGGCCACTTTTTCCTGGTTCCACTCACATTTCTATTATTAAAAAATATTATATGTGATTTTTCAACGTCGAAATGGAGTTGTAAACAATTAACATGAAACAATAAAGCAAACTGTATGGTTTTAAAGAGGAAATGTTTTATTATTTTAATTTTTAACTATTTTAAAATTTTGGTACGAAGTAGCCCCTGCTGGGGGCTTCTTTGGCCCATTCACTTATTTTCACATAAAAAGAATACATTTCGCACGTAAATGAATACATTTTTATTGAAACTCCCTTGTAATAGCATTTGCTAATAAATTAACACTGCAAACTCGATAAAAAAATGTTTTTTTAACATTTAAACACAATAAACCAATTATTAATATTAAAGAAACGAGAAACAGTTTTTATCATGTTATCCTCAGCAACTGGAACAAAAACAATTAATGTAACATTTTGCTACAGGTAACATTTGGAAAAAAAGGTTACTTAAAACATGTTTTAAGAGATTTGGTTGTATAAAAGGCATTTCTAACTTATTGGGGCAATGTTCGGACCAAAAGAGGCCTGGCACAAAGTAGCCCCAAAATACTAGTTTTCATGTTAACTTTATGAAAACGTAAACATTTCCTAACAAAATAAAAAGTTAAAGGAAAAACTAAGATCACACATGAGTTACAAGTTACTAAAGGTAATATTTTGACACTTACCTTATTTGTATCACTTATCCAGATTGTCTCACTATAAAAAGATTGGGGAGTTAAAATTTACCCACGAAAACAGTTGTTTACAAACACATCCAGTGTTGCCACTAAAAATTAAATTACCCCCAAACTATTCAAATACCCTATAGCAGGGTATAAAATATTTTTCGAGGGCAAAAACTCGAAATTATCTTGTATTGTTTGTTCAATACAAAGAATAAAAACTTTTCTTATGGGATGGACCAAAGTAACCCCGCAAGGAACAGAGTACGGTAGTTATTTTATAAGAATAAAAAAAAATAATAACCTTAAAAACATTTTAAAACTTACTGCATTTCCTGTTATACGTATAAGTGGACTTTTTAAATTGCTAAAATAGAAGTAAAATTCAAGGGTCGACTGATATACCGGAAATAAAATGTGACATCCGACGATCGTGGTTGATAGCAGTAGCAATACTTTCGAAATAAACTTTGATCTTTTAAATACTAATACGACAGACAAAAGTGATCATTTCGGACATATTTTTCGTAATAATAAAAAAATATTATTGCTATTTTTTATAACTATTATTATAAAAAGAGAGAAAAAAATAGTTGTCTTATTGAGGAGAATTTTAGACTATGAAAGGACAAAAGAAAGCAGAAATGATTGTATTTAAGAATATTTTAATCAAAAAAATATCAACACAGAGAAGGATTTGCTCCTAACATGCCCATTGATCTTGAAAGTCATGCATCTGAAACATATAAATGTTCATCACTAATAGATTCGCAAAGTTCTGAAAAACCTTTCATATTTCCAGAATCTCCTCACGCCACACGGAATCGAATCTTTAACGGTCAAAAGATTGGAGAGATATCCAGAAAAATCACGTATTTGCTTTTCTTTTGACGAATTTTTTCTAACACATTTATTTTTCAAAGATAAATATCGTTTCTTTCGTAAGTAAATTCATAGGTCGACTTATACACGCAATGTATAATACACCCAAAATACGCCGTTTCAGGACGATGAACGGAAAATCATATGTCAAGCATAGATTATGAAACAATTTCTAACAATTTGAGAATACTATAATAAAACTTAGCCGTTTAATAAGGTGAAAGATAAACATATGTAATTCTTGACTACACATGTTAGCCTACCTCCGAAGACACGTTTGCCCCAAAAAGTGCATTTCGAAATGAAACGTGAACTTACGCAATTTTTTTAAATTAATGATTCATTTAATCATGTGACAAGTGCATGTGAGTATAAATAAATATAAGCAACATTAATGAGTATCAAAATCGCTAACTTTATTTTCGATTCTTTCTTTTTTTACTTTGCATTATTCTTTCAAAGATTTTTTCCTAATTGTGAAAATATAACGGAAAATTAAACATAGTATGTAATAAATAAATTGACTTAATAAAATAGTCCAATTTTGAACGCCAGATTCACCTTTGTTTATTATATAAAAACATGAAAACATTTAAAATGCTTCATTAAAACACATTACTACATAGGTGTGATAAAATATATACAAATGTTTTAAAAATTAAAAACACTAGATGTTAAAATGATGAAAAAGCTACTCCAAGCGCTTTCGGCTAACCTTAAGCCTTTGGCAAAAAGAAGAGAATTGGCTGAGAAAACACTGGGCGTTCGATTTTTAAGGGCCCATAAGTGGCTGAGAGGTTCTGCTCTCGAAACTGGTAGACGAGAGGTGCTGGGTTCGAACCCAATAGCGCCCGTCGGCCTAATCGTTCGGAGTTTTGGTGGTTTTCTTCGAGCCATGGATTTCCATGCGTATATACGGGTTAGGTTCCCTTAGAAAGACCCCCACGAAGGGCACTCGCCCCTCGGGCCTATATCCCTAGAGTAGATAATCAGCTGTCAAAAATCAACCAACCAACCAACCTCCATTTTCACTGCTACACATTGGCCGAAAACACCCTTCAGGATGCCCGCAGGCGGTCGTACCCATTAAAGTGAAGGAGGGGGAAGGTAGAGAAAGCTCAATCCTCCAGGAGACCAAACTCTCCTGTAATATGAAGTAAATTAAACCAGATACGCGGAATTTGGTATGATAGTACGTCATTACAATAATTTTCTCCTTTCGTTAAAATTTACAAAGATTCCAAAATAGCACAACTATTAAAATCGGAAGTCTGCATAATGACTCTCGCTGCATTGACAAGGATGCCAATATCTTTAGTTATATGATGATACTGACATATGACATAAAAATGATATGCATCCTTTTCAATAGAACGAGAGTCATTATGCAGGCTTCCTATTTTAATAGTTGTGCTTTTTTGGAGTCTTTGGAAATTTTAACGCAAGCAGAAAATTGTTGTAATAACGTATTATCATACCAAATTCGGCGTATCTGCTTTAATTTACTTCATATTACAGGAGAGTTTGGTCTCCTTGAGGATTGAGCTTTCTCTACCTTCCCCCTCCTACAGTTCAATGAGTACAACCGCCTGCGAACATCCTGAAGTGTGTTTTCGGTCAATGTGTATCAGTGAACATCGAGCGTCGAGTGTTTTCTCGGTCAATTCTCTTCTCCTAGACAAAGGCTTAGGGTTAGCCGAAAGCGCTTGGAGTAGCTTTTTTATCATTTTAACAGCTCAGAAGACACATTCCCCCCTGTATTTTTGGGGGTAAATGTTTTAACATGTGTAATTTTTGAAATTACTGATTCATTTAAATCATGTGACAAGTTTATGTGATTACAAATAAATATAAGCAGCATTATTCAGTATCAAAAACGCTAACTTTATTTTCCATTCTCTCTTTTTCTAATTTGCATTATTCTTTCAAGGATTTTTTCCTAATTGTGAAAATGTACCCGAAAAAGTATTTGCATTTTACTGTTATTCAAAATTTACTAAGTCATTTCTTCATTCCTTAAATGTTGTTAGTTTATAGAAAAATTCAGTCAATATTTTTTCAATTTTTGCATTATCTTATCATGATTGGTGCCCCCCCCCCCCAAAAAAAAAAAAAAAAATCTGATTTCATTTTTTCCTAAATATTAGTAAATGAATGAAGTATTGTAAAAAGCTGTTAAACAAGAAAACACAAACATTTACTGTTAAAAATAATCACAATTGTAAAAAAGAAGTCGAATCATAACAAAGTTAGTGAGAGAAATACTCAATACTTCAACACAAATCTGAAGCTATTCTATTGATTTCCTTTAGTAGACTTCGTATCAGAGATTCGAACTTTTCTAAGATTATTACAATCGAAGAACAAATGTAGTGTATGTATATTTACAGGGGAATAAATGTATTGATGTTACGCATCGTACAAAGGAAAACAAAAGAAAATTTCTGTTAATCAAATATTTGCGGTTATTAAATATGTATATTACGATTCTTTTTTGGAAGTAGGGAGGGAGAGAATTCATAAGAGATTCTTAAACGATATCGCAATAATGTATTTCTTTAACAGAAATAGTGACTTTATTTCTTTATAGGTTTGCTTATATTCGATAATTACTATATCATGTTTCGGCATTCAGTTATCTGTCGTAAAAAAAGTTATATATATATACATATATAATTGCATTAAATTTGGTAAATTTTCATGTGTTTAACTGGTTTAATTGTACAAAAAGGCTACATATATATATGTGTGATGATTTGACAGCAAACAGCAGGCATTGGCGAAAGATGATGGGGGTTTTCAGTTATAAAAAACACAGGCGTTCAGGCCGACATGGTTGTTGAGAATAACAGACTCGAAGATCATAAAAAAATGCAGTCGATTGAAAACAATTCCACTTTATTGACATTCTCATAATTTGAGTTTAGGCGGGAAATGCTCCACTTTACCGATGATAAAAAAGAACCAAACTCGATCCATCAAAATTAGCTTAAAAGCTATTCCATCTCTCGCTACGAAATCGTTTTCGCTTCATTATATTATCAGACACTTATTACTTTCGTAAATTCACTAAATCTTTCACACAGCTCTTAACAACTCCAACAACATCTCAATAAAAACGCAGCATATCACTCCAAATAATCCTTACCATAGACCAATGTAGATTGCTTTTTAAGTGTCAAAACCAATGCAGAATGAAATCCCATCTATCTCAGTAATCTCTATCTCTCTCTACTACCTCTACACCCACTCTGGTTGCCGCCATCAGTATTTATACTTCCGTCAAAAGATTGTTCGAGAATATTCTGTAGCCTAACCCCAGATATGTTAAGCGTAAACAAATTTTAATCCCTGTTGTCGAGACTGTGCTACAAATAACCTTTTTCCCCTCGCCAGACGATAAAAGAAAATGAATTTATGTCTGCATAAGTTTTAATCTTTGAAATATCCTGGCTGGCACCTGGGTATTTTAAATAAAAGAATAAATTGAAATAAGTTGGGTTTTTTTTAAAGACGGATAATAATAATATTTTAGAAGTTAAATCAATATTTTAGGGGAATATGATATACCGGGATTTAATAGCGGAATTTAATAGGAATTTAAATAATAAAAGTTTAATAAAGAAATATGACTAGTTAGACCCATGTTTAGATTTACGCAATTTGGAATAAATATTATATGGATTAAGATCTTATAGAGATTAATAGATTAGGGTTTTAATTTAATAAGCCGGTATAATATACGGAATATTACTGAAAAAGGAAAATTTATCTAAAATACTTTAAACTTAGCGAAAAAATTTAAATTTTGTAATATTAATATATATGGCTAATAGGAAGATGAAACCACACATTATATTTGTGGAACTTAAGGCATTTGGGACCCGACTATTCTGTCTAAGTTCTACAAATTTCAATCATTCCATTTCTGTTATTCAATTTATGCTGTTTTTTACTATGTTTTTGGAATCTATGTTAATTCTGTTGGGGGGAACTCTACTTGTTAATGTCACTTTATTCATAATTTCACAGTTTTTGTTGGTGGTCGGTAATGTTTATTTAATGGTTATATATATATATATATATATATATATATATATATACACTGTTTTTTAAATGTTATTTATATTCTCATTTTTTATATTATAATATTCTCTCTTTAAAATTGGTTAATTTAATCAATTGCCCTTCTATTTATTTATTTTTATATAATTCTTTATTTTCTTTTTTATTAATTTAATCCTATTCTTTATTTTATTTTGTATTTACTCAGTATTTATCAAGTTTATTCCTATTTTTTTTTTCATCCTACTTTAACTAAATGTTAATCTAAGTCATTTCTTTATTTCTTCAATAAATTTCATTCCTTTTTCTGGGTAAAGATGGCAGCACTAAATGTTATTGTTAATCGTTGTTATTGTCCCCTTAATAGTCGTGCCTGTGACTGTCACGGGCGGTGTAGGCTTCTTTTCTTTTATTCAGATTGTTTTATTCCCACCAGTTTTTTTTTAAATAATGCAATTGGTTTTATTCTCTCGACATTTTATCTGCCATTAAATGAAAAGAATATTTCAACTTGAAAAAAGTGGTGGCAATCAAACAATCTGAATTTAAAAAAAAGTATTCAACACTTATCAGGCGCGACGATTAAGGGGTTAATAATCCAGTTCCAATTTACATTTTTTCCTTTCGCACACCAGATGGCAGCAAAGTTATGGGTTTCAGTCAGATATTCAACTGTAGGTCCACATGTTAAAGTAGTCCTAAGTCTGTTTTTCCATCCAGACATGCTGCAGTTTTGCTTCCTAGTATGTAATTTAGGTATTGTGCTCTATTAATTTTTAATATCCTGTGTGAGGTATTTTTTTTTACATCTCTTGGATTTTTATTCTCTATTTTCTGTTATGTTTGCGTTATAAGGAGCTAAATTTTGTCATTTTAGGCTAAATGCCGACAAAATTGGATGAAATAACGCATCTTCTATGAATGAACCCACAAGCTCCTCTGAAGATTCTGTGGGTAATTCATAGTTCCTTATTTTACATACTGGTTTCCTGTGTTCAATTCCAATTCATCTTTAGTACTTTATCAATTTACTCACATATCAAATCATATATCATTTCAAATTTATTATATATATATACATTTTATACAGGGTGATCATAATTAAAGTTTCACTTTGAAACTTGTATAAAATGAAAATTACTGGTCTAAAAATAAACTTGGAAATATTATAAAAGACGTCAAGTTCATAAAGTTACCACCAGAGGGAAAATTGCTCAGTATGATGTCTTCAGGACCAGAGATTTTGGCTTTATGAACCGCCCAGTTCGCAATGGCTTGTAAACTGTTTACTACATCAAAAATGTGGAGATCGCAATATTGTGCTTTAATCTGGTTGCAGAAAATGGTGGAAAACATATTGAACATGTACTGCCATAACTGATATTTGTAAAATCTCTGTTATGATGTCAATACCTGCAATAAATCTCGATGCCACCCCCGGTGGTTACTTTTTAACCTAATTATTATTTTGCAGAATATAAATCCCATGAACTCTTTAATAATATTTTCATTTTTCGTGTAATTTTTGGTCCAATAGTTTTCATTTTATAGAGATTTCAAACTGAAACTTTATTTATGATCACCCTGTATATATATATATATATCGTGACACAAAATAGAGGTGATTACTTCTTTAACCGAAGATGATATGCATACACTTCAAACTATAAAAACTAGACAAATCATGTAGAGCGCTTGTTGTACAAGGGCTGGGTACATATTAAAATACAAAATTTAATTTCGCATATGGGTACCTTTTCCTATAACTTTTATTTAGAAAAATGTTGCCCGGCATCTAAGAAGGACGTTAGAAAATCTCATTCTTGTAGGACCAAAATTTACTTGTGATAGTTTTAAAATTTTTAATATTTAATATTTCTGGCATTAATAATCGAAAGATGCCAATTAAGTTTCTATCAGATCTAAAGAATTTCCTAAAAACAACATAAAAATGAAGAAATGGGCATTATTGGATATCAGGTGAATTTTGCTAATGAAACGGAGTTTAGACCCTACATAAACCAAACGAAAATATTCGCAAGTTCAAGTTAAATCAATGAGAGCGTTCTATTAAAATTTCTTGTTCTCAGTTAAACATTTTTAAACGTAGGTTTAGAGATCGATCTCTAAGCGTGCCGTTTTTTACTTTTTCGATTTTGGTTGCAGATTGTTTTATGCGGTTACTGTATATTTCAGAACCGGAACCGAAAGTGAAAGTATCCTCATAATAAGCTGCAACTGCTTTTTTACAAAGATTTTAAAAATGAATATCACATTATGAGTTTCAAACTTTAAATATGCCCAATTCCTAAACTTCTTGACCGAATGTTTTCCGTTTGGTATTCGAAGGTAAAAATTATCGAAAAAACCAAAATATTATGCCAAAATCAGACGTTAGAATTGAAAAATTTCCCGTTTGGTACCATTTATTCATGTAGACGACCAGTGTTGCCAGGCGGTTACTCTTTTTAAATTCAGATTTCTTGATTGGCACCACTTTTTCGAAATGGTAAAATTCCTCTTCTTTTCGCCTTAATTAATACGTCTTTAAATAAGGCGAATTTTACCATTTCAAAAAAGTGGTGCCAATCAAGAAATCTGAATTTAAAAGAAGTAGCTCCCTGGCAATACTGTAGACGACCCTTTAAGAAAATATAAGTACAGCATTAATTAGTAAATTTTATTATTAATCGATTAGTGCTAATCACAATTTACACATTTTTCACATTTTATCATTTGCGACAGAGTTGTTACGGGGAGTGGGGTTGCGTTTTTCCCCAGGGCTGTTTAACCTCTTCAGACATGAAGCTAAAAACATACTACAAATATTCATTTATTGATTTTTCACAAACAAAATGGCATCATAGATGACATAAAAAAGAAATTTTTTGAAATCGATCCTTTAGGGGACTAGTAATTTAGGTTCACAAATATGCATCTAAAATTACAAACCCCTTTAAAATATCAATTTATTTATCCCTAACCTAAATTCACACAATCACAAATTTAAGAGCTTTAAACAAGTGAATGATATAGTAACCTCAAAAATGTTTATTCTAAAGGATTTATGTTAAGTACCTATGAAAGATTTTCACTTTCTTGGCCACACTGTCTTGAAGGCATTTTGCAAACTCAGATGAAAATAACATTTATTTGGTGTTTAAATCAGCATAGATGATTAGTTTGCATTTATGGGTTTGCTTTTAAAGCAAAAGCAAAAAAAAAAAAAAAATCCAACTATTAAGAAGGGAAGTCAAAAAAAAAAAATAAATAAATAAAAAATAAAATCAAACAGCTTAATTTTTATGATGAAAAGAATAGAGGTCCACATTACTACACTGCTCAAAACAATTAGGGGAGCACATGGTTTTAACGAAATTATGCAAATATTTACACCGATAAGTAAAATAAAATAAAACATCCATAACTTAACCCCCTGACCGCCGAGCAAAAGGGCAAAATTGTAGTGTTATTTTCTCCTTATTAAAAGAATCTAAACAAAAGATGATTTTTCGAATATGACATAAAAAATGTAATTGCGTATAGGAATATAAGCCTTGAGAGTATTAATCACAACAAAATATTTTAAAATTGCATTATATTTGTAGAATTATATTAATTTGAATAATGCTTATATTGCTGTGAAACCTGCAGTTTTAGTGAACGGATATATCAGTTCGCGGCGGTGAGAAGGTTAAAGTGCTGTAGAAAACAGATAAAGAAAACTTCACATGTAAATTAAAGTTTATGACGTCAAAAACTAGAAAAAGGAGATAAGTGCAGAAATCGGGATTTTGTAGAAACGTCTGTTTCACTGTCTCAGTTGTAAAATTCAAGTGCTCAGCTTGTGTTTTGAGAAAAGGTGGCTTGAAAATGTCACAACAACATGATTTACCGCAATCCATGGCTTGGCGTGTTATCGGGACAGTTGAATTTGGGGAAACACAACGAAGAGTAGTGGACGCTGTTGGAGTCGCAAGAAGTGTCCATGAAAGGCTGTGGAATTGATTCCAAGACACATGGCATGGTAGTCATCGACAAGTGCAAGGTCGAAAATGTGCTAACACAGAAACTGATGACAGATATATCCTGTTAACAGCTCATCAAGACGGAACGGGCAATGCTACTCAGCTGCAAACACAGTTGTTCTTGGCCACAGGATGAAGGGTGTCCAGCCAAACAGCCCGAACAGTAGGCTTCATCGGGGTGGTGTCTATGCACGTAAGCCAATGGTCTGTATTCTGTTGACCTCAAGCCACTGTACGGCCCAAAGGTGGGGAACTGAACATGGAGTTTGGAGACAACGTTGTCGTAGTCAAATTCTGTTTATAGACGAGCCCCGATTCAGTCTGGATGTGACATCTGATGTGTTTTGGCATGGAGAGAAAGAGGTACTAAAAGTAATCCCACATTCGTTCGTAAAAGATCACATTACAGACGAGGTGGGTTGATGCTATTGGCTGGAATCAGCATAGGTGGACGTGCGGGCCTGCATATCATTCGGAATGGCACTTTGACGGTCCGAAGTAATACAGGCGAGATACTGAGACCTCAAGTCGTATTTTATGTTGCAGTAATTAGCGATTTCTTTTTTTTCATGCATGATAATGCCCGATAACCTCATCGCATCCATGGAAAACAAGTGTGCAGCAGTCTTAGCTGTTCGAGGAGACCACACGCCATATTAAAAATCTTGCATCATTTCTAAACAATACTTTTTTTATCATTTGCATGAAACCAAATTGTTGCCCTAAACCATCTTTTCATGTTCTTTTAATCTTTTCAAAGAATAAAAGCTCCCTTACAATTTTTTTGCGTATTTTTTTTCTGTATTGCGCATTGATACACGTTTACTATCCATTTTTTGCCCATACATGGCTGTATTGCACTGTTCTCTTCACTTTTTTGCTTGCTCCCCTACATTTTTTGAGCATTGTAGATGTCCTACTGTTGCTCTGAGGCGACGATTATGTGGATCCAGGTAGAGAAGAGGTTCCGGATATGTTCAGAATATGTACACAAAGTTACATAATATTCTGTTAGTAGCAAGTTGTAATACAAATACGCATTCGTTGGTTTTTCACAAAGAAAATGACATCATAGAGGACAGTAAAAGAAATTTTCTGAAATCGATCCTTTAGGGGACTAATAATTTAGGTTAGAAAATATGGATCTAAAATTACAAACCCCCTTAAAATTTCAATTTATTTACCACTAACCTAAATTCACACAATCACAAATTTAAGAGCTTTAAACAAGTGAACGATACACAAATCCTCAAAAATTTTTATCGTAAAGGATTTAAATTTAGTACTTATGAAAATTTCTCACTTTCTTGGCCACACTGTCTTGAAGGCATTTTGCAAATTCAGATGAAAATAACCTTTATTTTATGTTTAAATCAGCATAGAAGATTGGTTTCAATTTATGGGCTTGCTTTTAAAGCAAAAAAAAAGAAGAAATAAATCTAACTATTAAGAAGTGAAGTCAAAATATAAAAAAATCAAACAGCTTAATTTTTATGATGAAAAGAATAAAGGTCCACGTTACTAAATGTCCTGCTGTTGCTTTGAGGCGACGATTATGTGGAGCCATGTAGCAAAGAGGTTACGGATATGTTCAGAATATGTACGCAAAGTTACATAAAATTCTGTTAGTAGCAAGTTGTAATACAAATACGCATTCGTTGTTTTTTCACAAAGAAAATGACATCATAGAGGACAGTAAAAGAAATTTTCTGAAATCGTTCCTTTAGGGGACTAATAATTTAGGTTAGAAAATATGGATGTAAAATTACAAACCTCCTTAAATATTAATTTAATTATCCCTGTTTTAAACAAGTGAATGATATGCAAATCCTCAAAAATTTTTATTGTAAAGGATTTAAATTTAATACCTATGAAATTTTCTCACTTTTTGGCCACACTGTCTTGAAGGCATTTCGCAAACTCAGATGAAAATAACCTTTATTTTATGTTTAAATCAGCATAGATGATTGGTTTGCATTTATTGGTTTGCTTTTAAAGCACAAAACATCCGGCTGTTAAGAAGTGATGTCAAAATATAAAAAAATGAGACAGTTTAATATTTATGATGAAAAAAATAGAGGTCCACATTACTAGATGTTCTTGCTCTGAGGCGAAGATTATCTGGAGTCAGGTAGAGAAGAAGTTACGGATATGTTCAGAATATGTACGCAAAGTTACATAAAATTCTGTTAGTAGAAAGTTCTAATACAAATACGCATTCGTTGATTTTTCACAAAGAAAATGACATCACAGACGACAGTAAAAGAAATTTTTTGAAATAGATCCTTTAGGGGACTAGTAATTTAGGTTCAAAAATATGAATCTAAAATTACAAACCTCTTTAAAATATTAATTTAATTATCACTGTTTTAACCAAGTGAATGATATACAAATCCTCAAAATGTTTTATTCTAAAGGATTTAAGTTAAATACCTATGAAAATTTCTCTCTTTCTTGGCTGCACTGTCTTGAAGACATTTTGCAAACTCAGATGAAAAAATACTTATTTTATGATTAAATCAGCATAGGTGTTTGGTTTGAATTTATTGGTTTGCTTTTAAAGCAAAAAAAAAATCTAGGTATTAAGAAGTGAAGTATAATATGTTCAGATTATTTACAAAGTCACATAAAATTCTGTTAGTAGCAAGTTCTAATACAAATACACATTTGTTGGTTTTTCACAAAGAAAATGACATTGTAGAGGACAATAAAAGAAATTTTCTGAAATTGATCCGTTAGACAACTAGTAATTTAGGTTCACAAATATAGATCTAAAATTACAAACACCCTTAAAATATCAATTTAATCATCACTGTTTTAAACAAGTGAATGATATACAAATCCTCAAAAATTTTTATTCTAAAGGATTTAAGTTAAGTACCTACGTTTACAGGAGCGCACAAAGAATTTCGTTACATTATGATCTATGGAGAAAAATGGGTTCTGGTGATTTTAATTATGTTATGATTCTTCAAACATAATGAAATTAAAAAGAATCAATGAGGAGCCTTGCAACATGTTTTCTACAGATTATGGAGTGCACAGCATTTATCGTTCATTTACAGAGACGCAGAAAAGAGTTCGATTACAGAATAGACTACAATAGATAATTTGTTTAAGGGTGCCCGGGATAAAAAAATCTTCAAATTTACTAAAAAAAAAAAAATTATTCCATTAAAACTTTTCTGTTTTTTTTCCCCTGCTTAAAATGACGTTTAAATCATGTTTCTATCTTAATTATAACAGGAAATATTAAATTTTTCGTTTTGGTTTGTTTTCAAAATCTCGATTTCAAGCAATGGTTGCCATAGAAATGACTTCTTGCGAAAATGCGTTTTTCTTCATGATGGGTTTTTCAAAATATCTCGTATTTAAATTGGTATAAGTCAAGAACTGTTAAAGATAAATGGTTATGGTTCAATCTTAGAACATGTCTTTTTGAATTGCTTTACTTTAATTTTGATTTAGCAAATTTGAAAAAAAATATTTACTTTTGAAAATATGATTTAAAAAATGTTACATAATTTTTTTTCAATATTTACTTTAAATATTTTTAATTTTTTTAATTAATATTTAAAAAAATGCTGAATCAAAATTAAAACTTATATACTTCTGTTTATTTAAATGAAAAAAAAAATTGAAATTCTGCAAATAATATTTCGGGTTATAACGATTTTAAATTACCCCATTTTTTTAATAAATTTTAAATAAAATTTAAAAAAAATGATGAATTTTATCATTTGATTTCGTTTACAAATGATATGGTTAACCATCTCGAAAAAATTTAAAATTTTAACTCAACGAATAAAAATTATTTTAAAATGTGTCCCGGACCTCCTTGCGTTCCCACTGTAGTATGCATTTTAAACTCATCTAATTTTTAGTATATTACGTGGTGTGTATAAATTCTATAGATCATATACAGGGTTGCACTGAGGAATTCGAACAGATTAACGAATATGAACAGCAATTGTAGAAATGAATTTTTACTGAGTCATGTGTTTCTTAAATTGCTTCATTAGATAGTTCATTCCATTGTAAGAAAAAAAAAGAAATTTCTTAATTTTCTGTTACTGTAGGAAAGTGTGTCTTAATCTATGCACCATGCATTATTTTTCGCTCATGTTTATACAATTTTGCTTGTAATAATTTTAGTTTTAGAACTTAATATGTTTTAATACTTTCCACCATAATTCAAAACTGTTTATAAATTCGTTTTTTCTGGCGGCCTGTCTATGTTCTAACTCGCTTAAATACACAAGGATTGACGTGTAATTTTTATATGCTACTGAATATGACGTTTTCAGCATTTATAGTTCGTTTGCAGAGGCACACAAAATAAATTAGTTACATTATGGTGTATGAGAAAAAATCGTTTGCGGTGCATTTTATTTAAAATGTTTATTTAGTTATCTCATTTCATTGTACGAAAAAATGAAATTTTTAACTACTATTCCGTTAGTATAGACATGTATTTTATAATCTATGTTGATTCAGGATTTTAGTTCTTCTTTATAATTTAAAACGTTAAAGACAATTTGATTTATAGAACCATGACCTTCATGTAACGTTAGGCATGTACATGTGTGTTTTTTTTGTGATAGCATTAGAAGAAAAATTTCTTTTTAAAATGGATAATCCGAACTTATTGTTCGGAATTTTGAAGTACGAATTAACGAGCTTTGACTGTACTAGTTAAGAGATTTCATAATTTCAGTAGAAGCTGTTTTATGCTTGATCTTACAAATAATGTTATACTATTATCTTATATAAAAGCTCGCCTTCTGGATATAAATTTGTACCTCATGAATAATAATTTGAATTGAATGATTTGAAATTATTTAAATATTTCCTAATTTAAAATTATTAATGTACTGGTATTAATAAACTGGGGGTCCAAATAACAAAATTTAGATTTAAGAAACATTATTGAGAATTTTTTTGTATCGAATAATCGATTTATTGTTTTAGGGTACGAAAATTTCAAATATTAAAAATCTTATACTAAATTTTTAATTCTCATCTGAATATATTAATCTGATGTTTCTTAATACAATGTTAATTTAAAATATTTCTACATTTTAAATAGCTATCGACTCTTATTGTCACGAGCAGATAGTTCTGGAATTTTCCCCACGTGCCAAAACGCAAAATGTTTTCATTGATTTCACTTGAATATCGAACATTTGCATTTGTAGTTCCATAGTGGCTTCATAGATGGCGATAAAGGCCCACCTCCTTCGAATAATTTTCTCATAACGTATAATTTATACATGATAAAGTATCGAATTAGAGGTAACGTGGAATAGTTCTATATTAATTTTTAAAGCCATATTGTAAATATGACGTATGCCAGTAATAATTTACAGTAATTTTTTTTCACACTTGAAAATAATTCATATCTTGTTTTGTGTAATGTAGATTTTTGGATTTTTTGAAATTGTAAGAGTACAGATTATGCAAATTAAATGATGTAGGTTGTACAAGTTAACAGGAAACTTTTAAATGGAATATACACATCTTGAAAATTTACTCTTCAAAAATATTGATTTAATGAATGTTAATAGATATAATTTTGTTTAAATTTCCTTTATTGACACAACATTAGCAGTTGTTAGCAGGGTGGCGAGCGATCGGGGAAAGACACAGTTAAAAAAAAAAAAAAAAAAAAAAGCGGGAACTACCAGTATTTTCTTACAGAAATTCTTTGAATAATTTAAAGGGGATTAAAGAAGGCGAATTTTTCTTTAACAAAATACTGGTATTTAACACCTTTTTTGACTGCGCTTTTTCCTGACCACTCTCCACCCTGGTTAGGGTGGTTAAAAAACACGTTTGTCTCAATCCATAGACTTCTCCTATAACTCTTTATCTTTACTCTGATGCTCAATCTAATAAATATTTTGAATTGTATTTATTCCTGTATGCA
Source organism: Maratus speciosus (assembly GCA_963932465.1). Taxonomy (NCBI): domain Eukaryota; kingdom Metazoa; phylum Arthropoda; class Arachnida; order Araneae; family Salticidae; genus Maratus; species Maratus speciosus. The sequence goes on along the minus strand of OZ010787.1, from coordinate 33,969,055 downwards.
TTCATGTCATGCAAATCTTCATAATCTTTAGCTTTTAATTTTTTTTTTACTAATATATTATGGTAACACGATTTATAATACAGGACGTTTAAATAAAAGACGAAGAAAATTAATAAAAAAGGAAAGTGCCCAGATAAACTGAAGGCATTGAGCTCACAGGCTATTCACACTAATCGTATATTATACTCTTATTTCAAAGAATAATGGCCCTCGAAAAATAAATTAGGGGGAGGATATCCCCCCCCGTTTTCCCCCTTTATGACTTGATAACCAGTGAGCCTCCAAATGTCGTCAGGGAAGCGCTTTATCGAAATAAACCGGTATACCAAATTTGAAGCAAATCGAATACCCATTTATCTAAATTAAGGGGTATTAGCCCCCCGTTCCCCCCTTTATATTTAACCAATGAACTTCCAAATCTAATGAGGGAAGGCCCTTATCAGAACAAACCGGTATACCAAATTTGAAGCAAATTGGAAAATCGGATAGAAAAAAACATTTATTTAAATTAGGGGGTATTAGACCCCCGTTCCCCCCTTTAGACTTAAACAATGAACCTTCAAATCTAATAGGGAAGCACGTTATCGGAATTAACCGGTAAACCAAATTTGAAGAAAATCTGATAATTCTGCATGAAAACCCATTTATCTAAGTTAAGAAGGGGATTAGCCCCCGTTTTCCACCTTTATACTTAACCAATGAACACCCAAAACTAATCAGGGAAGCGCCTTATTAGAATAACCCGGTATATCAAATTTGAAGCAAATAGGCTAGAAAAACCCATTTATCTAAATTAGGGGGAGGATTAGTTCCCCGCTCCCCCTTTACACTTGAACAATGAACCTTCAAATCTAATCAGGGAAACGGCTTATCGGAATTGACCGGTACACCAAATTTGAAGAAAGTCTGATAATTCTGCATGAAAAACCCATTTATTTAAGGTAAGGGGGTATTAGTCCCCTATCCTCCCTTTATATTTAACCAATGAACCACCAAAACTAACATGTTTTTTACTTAACATGAAATTTTACTTAACATGATTACTTAACATGAAATTTTATTTGTCATGTTACTTAACATAAAATTTTATACATGTTTTAAAATTTCAGATGGATGTTTTAATTTTATGACTATTTTATCTATGAAATCGACATTTCTTTTGGATATTATCTTTTTCAAGTTCGTGCAGCGTTATTAGTTCATGTTTATTTAACATCATATTTAAGTCTGATAAATTATTCCTTTATAAAGAAATTTTGATGCTAATAATACTTCAAATTGAGTACATGATGTTTCTCAGTCTTTCATTTAACACGTGTGCATACGCTTCTTATTCACAGTATTTGTAAACATGATAATCTACAATTAGGGCCCGAAATATTTTTTGTGGCCAGGGCCCTGCTCACGATAAAGGGACTTTCTTTGTTGAATCTCTTTTTAATAGCAATAAAAAAATACTTCAAGTTCCAAGGGAGAGCAAGCATTCCTTCTTGATTCCCCTTCCTCCAAGATATCTATACGGGCCTGAACCAGGCCCGAAGCCCGTACACGGACCAGGACGAACAGAAGAGTAAATAAAAAAAAATAATAATTGGCCAGTCTGATAAAAAATTAAACGGTTTAGCCGAGTCGACAAGAAAATTAAGCGAAACGGCTGACCCGATGTAACAAATTTGAAAGGTTCGCACTAAACCGACAAATTATGAACAATTTTCAAAAGAACTGGTAGGACAGGGAATAAGTTACAAATGTGTTGCACGAGCCGATGCTAGTTTGACAACGTCGATGCAGAAATTGAATATGTCCAGCGTAGAGATCTGCATAGAATAGTGTGTGATTAATTTTTTCAGTAGACTCCGGGGGGGGGGGGGGGTCATATATTTTTTTCCTACATACTCGGACCGAGCTGGACCTGCAATTATTTGTTCCCTGATCTAGATGTGTCAGGCAGGAAATTTTTAGGGTTCCGTACTTAAAATGTAAAAATGGAACCATTATAAGATCACTCCTGTGTCAGTCTGTCACAGCCATTTTATTCGTAAACTATGAATCGTGGAAAGTTCAAATTGGGGAAGTAATAAAGACTACTAACGCACATGTTTACAGATTATTAAATATTCCCAAATACATTTAAGAAAAATGTAGAGGGGCTAATTAAGTTACTTGAAAAAAAAATCTTTTCTATGTATATCGTGTGAAAGCTTTCGTAACGTGGAACTCAAAAATATATTTCTTTTTATTTTAGGTATTATATTTTAAGAAATATCGTCGAAAATGCAGTCCAAAAATAAGTCCCCCCCCCCCTTCTATTTCCAAATCTACTGAAGCTAAAATTATGAAAAAGTTAGAGGTAGTAAAAGTTAATGTAAACCTTACAGTAAAATTATAGCGATTATCCTAGGTCACATAGTTTTTGAGAAAAGCATATTTTTCCGTTACACACAAATTTTGATTTGCGGGCATTCAGCAAAGGTGTTGAGGAACGCTGGGGAGGTAGCTATCGTGGCAGAGGTGTAAAAGCATTGTTGCTAATGATTTTCGAAAGAAATCGTCGGTAATTAGCCGAGATATTAATCCTTAAATACATGGACAGTTTGGACATACATAATGATAGGCGTGGCGTTACTCTATGTACCACCGGCTTTTAAAGCCTAGATAACAATTTTTGATGATATATTTGTGTAATGCAATGCCCTGTAGCAGTATAAAAACAATAAACGTCAAAATGTTATAAACAGACTAATTTAATTAGAATTAATCACATAAATACTATAGGATTCGCGACTAGTTTGTATTGTGCAGCTCTCTCAATACGCCTCCGTGGCTTTAAAAGTTAATTAAAATCCTATATGGAATAACGCGGTACTGACCAAGCTGAGTTGCAATTTTGCGACCTACTTTCAAAGGGCGCTTAGCACAATGCCAAGTTTAAACTTTGAAAAAGGATTTTGTTTTACATACATTGTAAAAGAAAATATTATTTCCACACTGAATTTAGTTTTATGAAATGCCAAATGAATTTTAAATATGCAGTACTTTTATTGTCAGTACCGAATTAAGTTCATCCTAAACAGATTAGGTTAAGATTAAAAATAGAGTTATACCGAATAACAATATTTGATATTATTTAGGCTTCATATCTCTTTGAACTTTTGTGGTGTACCCATTCATACTTTTCTAGTATATACAGCTACAACCAACCCTACGTTGAATAGTTTTTTACAATGTCTTATTATTCTTTTAACAACGATTTTTTCTTTAATAACACAGTTAATAATTCAGTTATTTATTGTACGGAAACCTCTGAGCGTGAGTAATACTCGCACTTGACCGTTTATTTTGAAAAAAGAAATAATAATATTTGACTTTTGTTAACGGAATCTTTAGAAATATATTTAAAAAAATTATAGTTAAATATTTTCAAAAATCTACTTTTTAAAATTATTTCTTAACTTATAATTTCAGAAGTTGTGATATTTTTAACAATCATTTTTCTTTTATTCTAAACTACATTTTCCCCCTTTATTTGAATTAATCTAATATTCTAAGTGATTGTTAATGTTGCTATTCTGTAGTCTATGGCTTGCGGAAATGCAGTGTGAAATACACAAAAAAATCCCTTAAATATGCATGCAGTATTCTTTAAAATAATCTCAATTGTATTTTAAGAAAATTCGGAATTTTTTTTGTAGAAATTGAGGCCGGGCCTAATTTCATTGATCAATGGCACGGGATGAGCCATTGAACTGCAAAAATATAAAAGGCTCGGGCTGAGCACAGGTCAAACTTTTAATTTCTGCATCGGGCCAGGCCGGGCGAAGAGAACTTTTGTTCGGGCCGGCCGCGTCCGGGCCTGAAAGTTTCCGTTCAGACAGACCTCCACACCTCTGATATGTGCTCATGAGATTTTTATCAAACGTTTGGCTATTAATCTTAAAGAATCACCCAAAAAAGCATCAAATTTGCATAGTAAGAGGGAAATTAGCAATTAAATGTAAGCTATTATTCAGATTTCATTTTTTTAAACAGCTAAAATTATTGAACTTTTTTTTTCAATCATGTCCAACTTTACTGGACTTTTATTTTTTTAAATCTAAAACAACAAATAATCAAAAAATTGTAATAAAGCTGAATATTTTGGAAAATGCTTAACCAATTATATTAAAAAATGGCTGCAACTTTTTTTGAAGATACATGGCTAAGAAACATGGTTTTGAATCATTTTTTTCCCAGAAGCAAATGATTTAAAACAAAAACAAGCATTAGAAAAAATAAAGTGTAATAATAAATAAAATCCGGCCACTTCTCGAATCAGAGGTTAAAAATAGTTATCCTCCACAAAAAAAAAGAACAATGACAGTGATGGAACACTGTAGCAGCAGAGAATCAATTGGCACCACAAAATTTTATTAGTATTCTTCTGCTAATTTTAGCACAGAATTTCTGATATTTTTGAAGGCGAAGAATGCTATTCAAATTTAGTGGTGACAATTGCCCAATTGCTGCGCCACTATTCCATCACGGCAATGAGAAAAAAAAATTTTCTGAATTCTTTTATTGCAAATATTTTTATTGATTTGGAGACCCTAGGTACATTTCGCTTAGGGGCCCCTTCGAACACTTTATATATTCTTAAAATTCTAATTTACGACATCTTGAGTTTGAGGACTCATCAAAGGAGTTCTCCTTCTGTTAGAGTGCAGGAGATGTAACTCAAAGGCCCTGTCGTAAATCTGGTCTAATTTATAGATACTGTATATTGAAATAGAAAGCATTCTAATATTTGTGCGAATCGATTAGTTTTCGATTAAAACAAACATTAAAGAAAGTATATTTAATAATGTATACACGGATTTCTTTTTTATAAGAAAAATAATCTAACCTCCCGATTTTTTTAATACCAATAAAATCTTACAAAAATGTTTGCTTTATGTAATTGCATAAATTGCGCGATTATTACAAAACAGGTATTTCTAGAAAAATCGAGAGGTATTAGAAAAATCGAGAGGTGGGCAACTATGTAATACATCACATGTTTCATAAATACCATAAATACCAATGTTAATAAAGTATCCTATTTTTCAATATCCGGTGATTAATTTTGCAAATTATTTTGTAAAATTCAAGTTTTCAAAAATATATGTGGGTCATTTCTATTTTAATTTCAAACTACAGTTAATTTTCTGCAAAATAAAATTGTAGGAAAATTTATCTTTAACTGTTGCTTATTATTAAATGTTTACGTAGACTGTGCAATTTTTTTTTATTTATTCAATTTTTCTGTTGATAAATTATAATAACAATCCTAAATACATAAAAAAAGAAAATAAATAAGGCTGATAGTAATGTGTATTAAATCTCAAGGAAGGGTTGTGTTGATATTTGACGGCCCATTATCTACCTGAGGGATATAGGCCCAGGGGGGGACGTGCCCTTCGTGGGGGTCTTTCTAAGGGAACCTAACCCGTATTTACGCATGGAAATCCATGGTTCGAAGAAAACCACTAAAACTCCGAACGATTAGGCCGACGGGCACGATTAGGTTCGAACCCAGCTCCTCCCGTCTACCTGCTTCGAGAGCAGAACCTCTCGGCCACTGGTGGGGCAAAATCTCAAGGAAGAGGAAACAGAAAATATAAGTCAAGTCAAATGCACGGCAGGACAACATATATATACACAAATTTATTTAAAGCAGAAGAAACAATATCCGCCATTTTTCTTCATTTCACTGTGACCATTTTGGAGGGGGGAGAGGGCTGTATCTGCATCAGCCGCAACCTCACGGTATGCTTGTGGCGTCGAGATATCCTTGAAAAACGAAAATTGACCCTCAACTGTTGTAGCGGTCTTAGAGATCGCTGATGTTTTTCAATTTTCGCAGTCTAACTTGTGACTTCCAGTTTAAGTGCAGACACTAGAGAAATTTGGAGCCTTAGTTCTACTGTTAGAGACTTTTGACTAAGAGAAATTTTATCATTAAAACCTTGTACATTAAGTTTTGTACAGAAACAGTATCCTATCAGTTAAGAGAGTCTTTTATTCCTCTTTCGATCAAGCAGTCTTAGAGACCTTTCACAGCAGAGTTGCCAAGTCTCCGGTTTTTGCATACCAGTATTATCTGAGAGAAAATGTTATTCTTTTAAATCCGCAGAATCTTCCAATTCAATAATACAACATTTTCTGTATTAAAATACAAGTATCCAAAAAAGCCGGAGACGTGGCAGTTCTGTCACAATAGCTTTGTAATAATTATTACAAGTAATCAGGATTAAAAGTAAACATGATTACTTGAAATCATGATTACTTTAGTTGCGGCTGTTAATCTAATCGATTAAGTCCAATACTGCCGTAGTGGGTGTAACCAACACTTCCTAGATAAGGGAGAAAGCCTTGATACGCGTCACGAAAATGTCACACAAAGCAGGCAAAACAATGAAAAAAATTCGAATAACTTGCATGTTTCGATTTCGTTGGCTTGTGGAATTATTAATTTTTATTTTTAATAATAATTAATATTTCCAAGAGCCAAAGAAAACGAAACATGCAAGTTGTTCGAGTTTTAGGTAGCTTTCATTACAAAAAGCTACCTATTGCAGCCGTTTGGAGGAAAGTGATTTCAAAAAATGGTATATTTTCATCGATCATGACCTCCAGACCCCGAAACCACCCTCCGTTCAAATGTTGATATACATATATATATATATATATATATATATAGGAGAGACTAGGGAGGGTTGACCCACTTTTTACAAAATGATTTTTTATTTTTTAAATATTGAACGTAGAATAAAGTTTTATATATCATTTTATTCGTTATACAATCAGTTATCAAAATAAAATTGCTACATAAGTGTAACATATAAGAAATTTGAAAAATGATTGATTTTAATCATGAAAAAATAATGGGTCAAGGCTCCCCACATATGGGAGGATTGACCCACTTTGTTTTATATTGCACTATTTGTGAAGAGAAATAAAATCCTTTTTAAAAAAAGGCAAAATAATATATATATATATATATATATATTATACATAATATTTGTATAATAATTCTACATGCTTTAATTATTATACAAAAAATATTTTTCTAAAATATGAGGCTTAAGCAAACCTGTTAAGACACAATCGCAAGTCAGAGGAGAAAAATTTTGTTTTAAACAGGATTTTGTCTGACCAGGTATAATTATACAGCAGGGAAAATGGAATTTTAACATTTAAGTCAGTATTCTGTTAGAGATAGGTTCCATTTTCATAGTGTTTCATGTTATTATGTCCGGATTTAGGAGCCACTGTCTCGTTTGTTTTATCTTCTTGTTCTATTTTTGTGACATTCGAACTGATAACTCTAGTTGTCGCATAGATTGGCTTCATCTCACTGTATTCACCCTGGTGAAATTTTTCTACATACATTCCTAAATTTTTTGATCGATGCTACGTTCTTTTGCAACCGCATGAGCACTTAATTTATCATTAACATGATTTAAACCTTTAAGGGGCAAAGTACTTTCAGTACTAAAATGTTGAAATATATGACTGGCACCGAAATTTACGAACAAATTTATTTGGAAATATGAAAAAAGGCTATATTTCACATACATATTAAACGGAAAAGATTTTAGCAAAATTCTGGTGCCATTGTGATGCTTCAGAAATAAAATTAAGTGGTTTTATAAACATACTATCGCCCCTCAAATTGTTAAGACTGCTGCTTTCATCCTTTCTAGTCTTTCCCACTGTTTCTATTTACCTATTGTAAGCAATATTTAAATGGAAAAAAGTTCCTATCTACTTTCCCATTTTCTAGCAATTTTTCACATTTTTCTTTTATCGCATTTTAAACATTTTCTTTTCCATCACACCATTTTACTGAAGCTTTACAGAATAAATTTACATTCTTTTATGTATATACCATTAACTTTTCCTTATGCACCGTGTATAATAAAAAGATTTCCAAAACCACTTAATTAAGGGAGCCTTGAGCATATGGTCAAACCTCCCTCACATTGACTGGGTCAAGCCTCCCTACATAGACTTTTTCAAAAGAATACCACATTGTTATGTTAAGCCTAACTTACAGTACAGTCTTTATGCCTAATATGAAAGTTCGATATATCTGCATTACTTTAAACCTAATTGCTTAAATTTCTATGATAAAATTTCTTTGAAAAAAGCTTACAAAATATTTCTAAAAAACACAACTTTTATGTTGAAAATGCCTCGCAATTGGTTTTGCACACCTATTTCGATTATCTCTATGAAACGAAGACTGTTCTTTGAGCATTCTTGTAGCTTTGGTTGACACCTATTGATAAAACACTGAAATTCTTTTAAATATGAAAATTGATGGGTGGGTCAAGCCTCCCGTATGGTCAACCGTCCCTATTCTCCCCTATATATATATTTATATATATATATATATATCTCATATTTGTCACACTGTAACGCTCGTATTTATGAACCCATTTGGATGAAAACTTGTGTATACATAGTATATACCAATGTCTCGACCGAGTTCGTTGGCCAGCTTTATCCGCCATCTTGTTTCAAAATGGCGGCCATTGATATATTTTTTAATTAAAATTTGAAATGTGGTACCAAAAAATTGAAATTAAATTTTTTTTTCTTATGTGTTTGATCTCGATACAAAGATTCTGGAGCAGTTTTTGTTTCGTTTATATCTTAAAAAATGGCTGCGTTATAGCATTTGGAATTTCTAGCGGGGCTGACATTTTGAAACGACCTGATTTTTGTCATGCGATAACGGGCGTATTTATGAACCGATTTGGATGTACCTTGGTACATAGTAAATACCAATGTCTCGACCGAGTTCGTTGGCCAGCTTCATCCGCCATGTTGTTTCAAAATGGCGGTCATTTGAATTTTTTTAAAAAATTAAAATTTGAAATGTGGTACCAAAAAATTGAAAATTAAAAAATATTTTTTCCTTATGAGTTTAACCTTGATACAAAGATTTTGGAGCATTTTATTTTTCATTTATATCTTAGAAAAATGGCTGAGTTATAGCAGTTTGAATTTCTATTGTGGCTGACATTTTGAAACGACCTGATTTTTGTCACGCAATAACTGGCGTATTTATGAACCGATTTGGATGTAACTTGGTGTGTACATAGTACATACCAATGTCTAGACCGAGTTCGTTGGCCAGCTTCATTCGCCAACTTGTTTCAAAAGGGCTGCCATTTAAAAGAAATTTAATTTAAAATTTAAAATGAGGTATCGAAAAATTGGAAAATGAAAAAGATTTTTTATTATGTGTTTGACCTTGATACAAAGATTCCGGAGCAGTTTTTGTTTCTTCTATATCTTAAAAAATGGTTGAATTATAGCACTTTGAATTTCTAGCATGGCTGACATTTTGAAACGATCTGATATTTGTCATGCGATAACACGTGTATTTATTAACCTATTTCGATGTAAGAAGGCATGTGGATCGTATATAGCAATGCCTTGCCCAAGTTCGCTGGCCAGCTTTATCAGCCATCTTGTTTCAAAATGGCGGCCAGTAAATAAAAAAATATATATTTAAAGTAAGGTGCAAAAAAATTAGAAATTGAAAATGTTTCTTTTTTATGTATTTGACCTTGATATAAGGATTCCGGAGCATTTTTTGTTTTGTCTTTATCTTAAAAAATAGCTCAGATATAGCAGTTTGAATTTCTAATGTGGGTGACATTAAAAAATCTGATTTTTTGCCTGCGACAGCACTCGAATATATCAACCGATTCCGATGTGTGTGAGCATGTGCACCAGAAATTACTAAGGTTTCGACCAAGTTCACTGGTTAGCCTCATCCACTATGTTGTCTTAAAATGGCAGGCACTTGAAGATATCGCCGAATTTGGCAACCAAATATAAGTTACTTTAAATAGAAGCAGCTTGGATAAAGCTGACTAATTTCACGAAATTCTCATTCATAATGATTTAGTATTAATAAAAATTAGTATTGAATCTCCTATGATCGGTTTCCACTAAATTGAGCTTTTTGCGTTTGAATAATATAAGCTGGATTTTTAAAAATAAGGAATATGAAAGCTACCTCTTCCTCCCGGCAGTGGCCGGAAGGACTTTTTTCTTTGTTTTCCCTGCTTTGTGTGACGTTTTCGTGACGCGTGTCAAAGCTTTCTTTCTTATATAGGGGGCGTTTCTACCGGAAATATCGCAGATAGAAAATGACTATGTTAAACAGCTAAATTAATATGTGCTTAATTGTAATTCCATAATTATAATTAAAATAACCATAAATAAAATTTTTTAAAGATGTAATTTGATAGCGCTCGGAATAGTTTTATATAATTACGAGCTAACCAAATAATCTCCAGTTTATGTCACTACTTTTATAGTTGAACTGAAGACGTTTTTTGAAATTTCCTTAAGCAGCATCCTTAATACGATTGTTCCATAAAATTAAATATTTTGTTTGAAAGCATATTACTTTATTAAATTCTTAAAGTTATTATAAAGATAATAGTATTCAAAGAAACTGTCTATTATAGTCGTATATTTTTGCTTATGTCTTATTTTCAATTCTTTACACCTAAAGACTTTATATTATATTATTGCTTCTTTATTATATTCAGCTTGGATAACAAATAACTATTTACATTATAATGGATTAATAAGCATAAAAATTCAAAGAATAGTAAAATGAAATCTTTCTTGTTTAGAATGCAGTTTGAAGTACTATTTTATTTAAACTCTTGTTTTGATACGCTATTACATACTTCATTTAAATGCAAATATATGCATATTGAATTTTCCAAAATGATAATTCTATTTAATTTACTCGATACAATATTTCATGAATAAAGGCTTTTCGTCTGGTGGATGAGACAAAATGGAATTAAAAAAAAAAACTCAATTTAAATGCATAGTTTCATGATTTGCACCGGGAATATTTTATCAGCTTCAAGAATAATAAAACTATTACTAAAACTCAAACGAATTATTAATATTTATCAAAAAGAAAAAATATAGGAATAATATTTTGTGAGAGGATGTGTAATGCAAAGACTAATTTTTTAGATTACTAAATTACATTTATACAGGCCGATTCAAAATGAAAGTGACAAAAAGAAAACGTACTTGTGACTGCTGTAATGAATTTATTTTTGAAATACAAATTTAACACGAAACTGTAACTATATAAGTTTATAAAGTGAGAGGTTTTATAAGCTAAATGTGGCTTCGTCTGTAAACACGAGTCTGTTCTCGAAACCATCAACCACGAACATTGTTTGAAAATTCACGTAGAATGCTCTACGCAACGGTTTGTCGGTACTTTTTAAAAGCCTGTAACATTTTAAATGTGAACGCCTTGAATGTGAGACGTTGTTATAACACGCAACACACTGTTGATTAAGACACATTCAGTTCTGACTGGTGCACCGCTTGATTTTGTAGGATTTCGTACAAATGCCATTTGGAATAATAGCACCTCTAGTGACGATTTCGATAACAGCAGAATTTTTGTTGGTGCCAGATAAAACTTGCATAGTTGTGCTTTCACGCTATATTTTTATTTTCTAATTAAATCCATTGCAGCAGTTTAACATTGCTTTCCTTTTTGTCCCATTCAATTTTAATCAACCTGTATTTTCAACGTGTTGAAAAATTGTTATATTGGATTACAGTTATTTTTCTCTATTTTTAAGTGTTATTCTAAAAAGAAAAAGAATAATTATGAAGAAATGGATTATTGAAAGTGCTTTGAGTAAACGGATTTTTCACTGCATAACTTTAAGAACATTTTATATATGGGCAATTCCATATGTGACGGAATGACATTTTGAGTTGTAAAATTAACGTTAAAGCAGTTAGTCTGGAGCTATTTTGAAACAAAAATTGATTTTTCAGTTAGAATATGACTTTTATTGATTTAAAAGATCAAAAATAATTCTGAAATAAATTTTGTAACTATTTTATTCTTTCATTTTTTAGTAATTTCTTATAGTGTGACAGAATGACTCTTTTGCTAACAGAAATATCATTCCGTCAAGCAAAAAGAAATTACTCAAAAATGAAAGAATAAAGTAGTTAAAACATTTGTTTCCTCTTTCTTTTTTACCTTTTAATTAATAACAGTCATGTGCAAACGGAGAAATCAATTTTTGTTTGAAAATAGCTTCAGGGCAATTGCTTTAATTATATTTCTACAGCTCAAAATGCCATTCCGTCATATATGGAAATGACCATATACAGCCAAGCCCATTCCTAGAAATAGCTATTTTGCCATGATAGGTTATTCTGTTAATTCGTATCATATTCTCTTATATTTAACAACAATGAAATCTATTGAAATAGCTGAATGTTGCATTATTTTTAAATAATAAACTCTTTGATAAAGGAAAATACAACTTCAATTCATTTTCATATCAACGCTGAATTACACAGGTGACCTGCAATGTGGAATTGATTCCAGTTCTGAAATAAAATAGCACAAAGAAACTGATATGAAATAACAGGAATAAAAATCTTTGTTACAAACATGATATTGTTTCTGATCGAAATATACAAATACACCCTTCGTCTGGTGAAGAAAGCCTCGTATAGTTAGAAAGAAACCACGTAATGGCGCAAGAAAAAGCGGAAAACAGTACAGTTAGAAAAAGTGGAGGAACAAACCATTGAAAAGGAGTAAAGAGAATAGGAAAGAAAAGAAGACAGAGGCGTGGAGAGAAGGGAAATGTAAAGTCGAATACAATGCAATACAATAAATTAAATAAATAAATGTACGGAAATGTTAAATGGAACCCACAGAAAAATACAAAAATAAGGAAAAATAAATTTGCAAATATATGTAACAAGCCTGAAAGGAAAGATGAAAAGAATAACAATTCTTTCGAAACATTGTTTTTTCTTCATATTTTATGGTGTATTTAAGAATCTCATTTCAATAGTACCGACGCATTTTGAATAGAAAATATAGTATGTCTAGCAGCCTACTTCCGTTTAGCGGCTATTCAAGCATTTTTAAGCAATAATAATAGACCAATGGATAACGACATTAAAGTAAAGACATTTGATTAAGTTTTAATGTATAAAACTACATTGCACTTTGGTAATTATACAAGGATATGCTAGTCTCTTACCGGTTCGCTTGACGAACAGGTGTGAAAATTGGCACAAACATGTAAAAATATAGAAACAATTTGATTAATGTTTGTGCATTGCACTCTTCTATGTGACAATTGTCTAATACCGAAAAAAATTTACAGGGTGTCCCAAACCCAAATTTATTTTTACAAATTTTATCCTCGATAAAACCTAAGCGAAAAAAAAAAAGCAAAGCTTGGTTTTGCGTGCGTATAACAGCCACTCATAAAGTTTTATTTGTATTAAAAAGAATGTTTTTGCTCTCAGGTACGACTCACAAGGGAACCACTTTTGGTGCTGCTCGCACCTAGCATCGAGACCTGGTGCATTTTGTAGCCCTATACATAAAAGTTAGAGAACCGATAAAATTTATCTATTAAAATAATATTTTATATACTTTTTTGTATTTTTAATATTTTATTATTACATTTTTATTTGTTTATTTCATGCCAAAAGTGAGTTAAGTCGCCAAATATGACGCTTTAACTTTTCCGCCCGCTTTATCCGGGGAGTAAATATACAGTACATATTAGAATTATATCAGATTGCGATTTGTTTGATAATTGATAGCATAAGAAACAAGAATTAGGTTTTTTTCCCTATGCATACGATAAATATATAAATAGTAAATATATTTCTATAAAAGCTTTCAAGATCATAGAAAACTATTTTTTAGTGAAATACAAAATAAGCAAACTATTTTCTTTTGAAATCGAATGGAATAAAGTTTCGAATTTTTAAAATGAAATTTTGCTGTATTAAATGGGCCTTTGGTAAAAGTAATCATAAAGTAAATATTTGTACACAATTTATAAAAATTACTGTGGCTAATTAGGTCTGACACTACCGTTTCTACTGAAGTCCAAACCACTCCTCACACAAGACAAACAGCTATGACATTTGGCTAGGGTTGCCGGGAAGCTCTACTTTTGAAAAAAAAAACTCCAACTTTTCCCCTGCCAAAAATGTGAATATAATGTTGCAATTTTTCAAAACCAAATTCATGGGTTCTTGAAGGAATTTTTAAACTTTTTTCAATATGTTATACTTATTATTATCTAATTTTTATTTTGAAATGTTTTTCTTTAAAAAACTTCAATTTTATTAATCCGATAAGTGGTCTCGAAAAAATTGCATTTTCAGAAATTTATGCTGCTCTAAAATCAAGAAATGTCATTTTAAAAGAAAATTTTTATCGATTCTCAAACTTCGCAATATAGGGCTTTAAAATGCACCAGGTCTCAATGCTAGGTGTGAGTAGCACCAAAAGTGATTCCCTTGTCAGTAAAATCCATAGCTTGAGATGTCTATACCACAGGAAAAGGCCCAGTGCGTGGCCTGTTTCATAGAGAGGAAGTCAGGCTTTAACCCCTAGGCTTTTTCCTGCGGGGCTATATAAAAGATAGTGTGTACCGCACACAGGTTAGGGATTTGGATGAACTGAAGCACAGGATTACTGGAGTCATCGCTACAATTCCTGGAAACATGCTCAAAAGAATATAGCAGGAGGTTTAATACCGTCTCGACGTTGTTAGTGCAACCGAAGGTGCTCACGTGGAGCTCTTCCAACATCATATAAAACTTCGGAGCTTGCGGTTCATTATACAATAAACAGATTTTTGTTATCTAATTTCGTTTAAATTTTATGGAGGATCAAAGTTGTAAAGGTAAATTTAGTACACCCTGTAGTATATACGAGGTAGGATTCAAAAGTTCCCGGACTGACTCTATAACTTTAAAAATATTACCAATTACATTGCTGAAACACACCCGCCTTCGACATAAGATCCTTGCGCAACAACACCATGTTTAGCCATGTCCTTTAATTCAGCCTGCGATGCACTTTTAACTGATGCACTTCATCGACGACCCTGCAAGCGACGTACCAGTTCAGGAACAGGCTGAAGTCGCAGAGTGAGAGATCAGGGGAGTAAGGAGGATGTGGGAAAACAGTTTTTTATCCCTGAAGGATGCACTGTCAACAAAGAACTCTATGTAGACATTCTGCGTAGTTTGCGTAAGTTTGTTCGGAAGAAGAGGCCAAAATTAGGGCCTGAGCAGTCATGGGTGCTTTTGCATGACAACGCTTCGGTACACCGATCTCTAGTCTTCGGTAGCTTTCTTGCGAAAATAAAAACAACTGTTTCGTCACATCCTCCTTACTCCCCTGATCTCTCACCCTTCGACTTCAGCCTGTTTACTGAACTGGCACGTCGCTTGCAGGGTCGTCGATTTCAATCTTCAGATGAAGTGCATCAGTTAAAAGTGCACCGCAGGCTGAATTAAAGGACATGACTAAAAATGGATTCGATGACCTTTACAGCCGGTGGCAAAAGTGTATTGTTTTGCAAGGATCTTATTTCGAAGGCGGATGTGTTTCAGCAAGGTAATTAGTAATATTTTTAAAGTTATAGTGTCAGTCCGAGAACTTTTGAATCCTACCTCGTACTTTCATTCTATGGTACACTGGAAAGCATATGCGTAATTGCTTTCGGTACTTATTGCAAGATAAGCTTGTTTTTATATTGTAGGAAAAAGCTTCTTAATCTTTCCTTTATATTCCTTAAGGTTTACGAAACTATAACATAACCTCCTCCGAGTTACTGGAGACTACTTATTATCTTTAGAAGTTTCTAAAACCAATAAGGTTTATGATATTTAAAGAGAATAAATGGAAAAAAAATTCTTTTCCTGTCCGCAAATTTCGGAAACGCTTCTGAGCTGTTTTTACAGTGCAATAATCAGTTAATCAGTTATTATACCCGGAATATAGGTTTTCCGGTTGTTACAAATTCTCAAGTAAACATTTTTTGCCACAAAACAGAATGTATGCATGCTAGAGTAACAAAATAATGTTAATTTTTATGTTAATGTTAATGTTGTTAAAGAGACCCTTTATTATATGAAATATACTGATCTCTACTTTAATAACTTATCTAATTTTCTCAGTTCAAAGGTCATTTTCCCGAATGTAACATAGCGTGCAGACGGTAACATGGACAATTATATAAACTTACAAACATTTTCCATTTTATACGTTACATCTTAAATTTGATACGCATAACTTTATTATGATTTACTTCCTTAATGGTCGCCCTCAGACGATAATACACGCACTTCTTTTGTGTAGTGCAAAGAAAAGTTAACATTTACAAAGGCCGTTTTCAGTTAGAAGCATATGATTACTGACCTTCTGAATGAGCGATTTTAATTCCGTACCTATCTTATTATTTTTACAAAAGTTAGAGTGCGGAGGTTATACAGACTAAACGTAGTCGTAAAAAAATTAAGAATTATTCAAAACTGTTGAAAATATTATGGAGAATTTAAAAAAAAAGCATGGACACAAAATACTTTGTTATCTATATTATAACAGCTATTATAACATCCATATTATAAAGGACAAACGTGTCCGTCCGTAACTCTGACATCATTTTGCGTTTGGCTGACGATCAACTTTCCATTTTGCAATTTTCGCTACTGCAATTTTTTAAACTTCTAAACATCGCACATTTTCAATATTTACACCGTCGTATACGAAAAAATAATCTACTTTCAAATATGATTTGTTTGAAAATTGTATCTTAATTGACTGAGTTATTAGGACTTTTAAAATAACTTACAAACATGATTTTTAAAAATCTCTGTCACTATCGCGTACCGGTTACATTACGGAAGAATAACAACTTATTTGCACTTGAAACGATATAAATATTTCAGCATATACTTCTGACTAATATTTCATAGCGAAATTAAAACTTCATCGATACATAAATAAAAGAATAATATAATAAAAACAGGAATTTAAGATAGATGTCATCTGACATTTTTCAATTTCTACACCGCCGAATTGGGAAAATATGTATTTTCAAATATAATCTGAAATAGATACGTTATGACTATGAGAGAGTCGCTAGGCAACTATTAAAGTAAAAGACAAAAAATAAATATTTATGATTGCAAAAAAATATGAAATTGAAAAGTTAAAATATTTTATATTTTTCGACAGATGCAAAAAATTACATCAATATAAAGGTGAGTCTAAAATCATTGGACAAACTTTAAGGGGAGGTAGGGGACATCACAAGGATTCAGATTTGCATAGCAACCAACGTCGGAAACGCTTTCCTGGTGCAGTAGTGACTACACAAAACACAAGAAAGACAGGGCACGAATAAGAGGAGAAAACATGTTTATTATCCTTAGTAAGGTCATTGTTCCTAAATGCGACGCAATTCCCCATAGTTTTGTTGCATTTAGGGAATATTTGACATTTTGTTAATAAATATATATTTTAATATGTAGGAAATTGACGAATATTGTGCCTTTAGTTCTAAACTAACTTGTTTCGCAGAAATTGAATTGTTAATTTTACTATAAGCCAATCAATATACCACTGTCGTATTTAGGTCATTTTTGTCGCATTTACGGTAGTTAAATCCTAAATGAGACATACAATGTCCTAAATGCGACAATGCGTTTTACACATGTCATTTCATCTTAAAATATTAATTTAATTGCTGTACATATTTTAATTACAGAATAAAGAGTTGAAATACCTAAAACTGAATGTTGAATAGCGTATTATTGAACAACTGAATAAACTAATAATTTACATAAAAAATCATAACGGTACATAATCTTGAATACATTATACTTAAACAATACAAAGGGAAGACTACGGATGGTTGACCATACGGGAGGCTTGACCCACCCATCAATTTTCATATTTAAAAGAATTTCAGAGTTTTATCAATAGGTGTTAACCAAAGTTACTGGAATTCTCAAACAACAGTCTTCGTTTCATAGAGATAATCGAAATAGGTGTGCAAAAACCAATTGCGAGGCATTTTCAACTTAAAAGTTGTGTTTTTAGAAATATTTTGTAAGCTTTTTTCAAATAAATTTTACCATAGAAATTTAAGGAAGTAGGTTTAACCCCTTGAGGGGCGCCGTTTGCAGTCTGCAAATGGTTAATTTTAATGCCGAAATTAACAAATGTTACCGGAATTTTTTTAGTACACTTTCGATCTCATAATATACGTGAAAAATAGCTTTTGATTATTTGCAAATAAATTTGTTCTTAAATTGCGGTGTGAATTAAATATTTGAACATTTTTAGAGCAGAAATGCCTTGCCCCTGAAAGGGTTAAAGTAATTTGAAATATCAAGCTTTCATTCCAGGCATAAAGACTGTACTGTAAGTTAGGCTTAACATAACAATGTGGTATTCTTTAGAAAAGGTCTAAGTAGGGAGACGTGACCCAATCAATGTGAGGGAAGGTTGACCAGATGCCCAAGGCTCCCTTAATTAAGTGGTTTTGGAAATCTTTTTATTATACACTGTGCATAATGAAAAGTTAATGGTATATACATAAAAGAATGTAAATTTATTCTGTAAAGCTTCACTAAAATGGTGTGATGGAAAAGAAAATGTTTAAAACGCGATAAAAAAAAAAAATGTGAAAAATTGCTAGAAAATGGGAAAATTGATAGGAACTTTTTTCCATTTAAATATTGCTTACAATAGGTAAATAGAAACAGTGGGAAAGACTAGAAAGGACTATAAAAAGATGAAAGTAGCAGTCTTAACAATTTGAGGGGCGATGGTATGTTTATAAAACCACTTAATTTTAATTCTGAAACTTTACAATGGCACCAGAATTTTGCTAAAATCTTTTCTGTTTAATATGTATGTGAAATATAGCCTTTTTCTATTTTCTAAATAAATTTGTTCGTAAATTCCGGTGCCAGTCATTTATTTCAACACTTTAGTAGTGAAAGTACTTTGCCCCTTAAAGGTTTAAATCATGTTAATGATAAGTTAAGTGCTCATGCGGTTGCAAAAGAACATAGCATCGATCGAAAAACTTTAGGAAGGTATGTAGAAAAATTTCACCAGGGTGAATACAGTGAGATGAAGCCAAACTATGCGACAAATAGAGTTATAAGAGCGAGTGTCACAAAAATAGAACAAGAAGATAAAAAAACGGGACAGTGGCTTCTAAATCCGGACATAATAACATGGAACGCTATGAAAATGGAACCTATCTCTAACAGAATACTGCCTTAAATGTTAAAATTTCATTTTCACTGCTGTATAATTATACCTGGTTAGACAAAATCCTCTTTAAAACAAAATATTTCTCCTCTGACTTGCGATTGTGTCTTAACAGGTTTGCTTATGCCTCATATTTTAGAAAAATATTTTTTGTATAATAATTAAAGCATGTAGAATAAAGTTATTTTGCCTTTTTTTAAACGGATTTTATTTCTCTTCACAAATAATTTAATATAAAACAAAGTGGGTCAATCCTCCCATATGGTGGGTCAACCCTCCCATATGTGGGGAGCCTTGACCCATTATTTTTTCATGGTTAAAATCAATCATTCTTCAAATTTCTTATATGTTACACTTATGCAGCAATTTTATTTTCATAACTGATTGTATAACAAATAAAATGATACATAAAACTTTAATTCTACGTTCAATATTTAAAAAATAAAAAATCATTTTATAAAAAGTGGGTCAACCCTCCCTAGTCTCCCCTACTTCAAAATCCATATTTAACAGATTTTTAACTTTGACCATCGATAAAACAGGAAGTAATTAATGAATGACTGATACAACAAGTTTTAACAAATCTTTTCAGTTTGCTTTTAACACATTTTTGATTTTCACCTTCTGTGTAGGCCTCAGTTTTTCTTTTTGAATACTGAATGGTATGACTCTGTATACGATTAAGGTTTAGGTTGTTGAAGTTTTACTTCCAGGTTGTTTTAGTGACAAACATCAGGTTTTTAACGAATTTTGTTTTTGAAATGCTGTTTTTGATTTTTACAGTTTAATTATTCTCTCTCTGTCATTTTTTGGTGCTGCTTTTGCTTTTTCATTGTCCTACTATGTTTTTCCATATATGCTACAATTTTTAAACATGCAGCAAAGTTTATCTCTACGGCTTTTCGCTTTTTCGTAGGATTTTGAATTGTCTGCGAAACTGTTTTTATCAAACGACTTACAAAAGCAGAAGATGGATTAGCTTCCGCGAAGTACGAAAATGCAGTAATGTGCCATGAAAATGACGGACATTTGCGTTACCACGGTCAGTGGCGTAGCCAAGATGGGGGTCCAGATGCTTTGTATACCAATAATTTTCTAAAGTTTCCTTCGCCTTATTAGATCTGAGAATTTTCTTCTGTTCATTAAAATGAAGATAACTTTTGAATATTAGTGGTATCCAGATCAATTCGACCCTCATCCCGGCTATGCCACTGACCACGGTTGTATTTCAAACGAACGTCTCATAATAACAACACTACATCGCATATATTTATAGTACGCAATAGCAAACCACTGCTCGGGAAGGTACCATTTACGTTCAAGGCACACACCAGAACCTGGCAAGCGTGAACCTGAACATGTTAACTGAATTTATATTTCATATAATAAATGTATAAATTTTAGTGGAAACTGGTGGCAATGAAGTTTTACATAAGCAGATTAAAAACATCACATCGTAAGCATATTTGAAAGCAGATAAACATTTTAATCTGTGGCGTAGCCAGGGTGGAATTGATCTGGATACGTCTAATATTCTAAAGTTTGCTTCGTATTAATGAATAAAAGAAAATTCTCAGATCTAATAAGGCGTAGTAAACTTTACAAAATTATTGGTATACAGATACATTTTCTTTTCCATCACACCATTTTACTGAAGCTTTACAGAATAAATTTACATTCTTTTATGTATATACCATTAACTTTTCCTTATGCACCGTGTATAATAAAAAGATTTCCAAAACCACTTAATTAAGGGAGCCTTGAGCATATGGTCAAACCTCCCTCACATTGACTGGGTCAAGCCTCCCTACATAGACTTTTTCTAAAGAATACCACATTGTTATGTTAAGCCTAACTTACAGTACAGTCTTTATGCCTAATATGAAAGTTCGATATATCTGCATTACTTTAAACCTAATTGCTTAAATTTCTATGATAAAATTTCTTTGTAAAAAGCTTACAAAATATTTCTAAAAAACACAACTTTTATGTTGAAAATGCCTCGCAATTGGTTTTGCACACCTATTTCGATTATCTCTATGAAACGAAGACTGTTCTTTGAGCATTCTTGTAGCTTTGGTTGACACCTATTGATAAAACACTGAAATTCTTTTAAATATGAAAATTGATGGGTGGGTCAAGCCTCCCGTATGGTCAACCGTCCCTATTCTCCCCTATATATATATATATATATATATATCTCATATTTGTCACACTGTAACGCTCGTATTTATGAACCCATTTGGATGAAACTTCGTGTATACATAGTACATACCAATGTCTCGACCGAGTTCGTTGGCCAGCTTTATCCGCCATCTTGTTTCAAAATGGCGGCCATTGATATATTTTTTAATTAAAATTTGAAATGTGGTACCAAAAAATTGAAATTAAATTTTTTTTCTTATGTGTTTGATCTCGATACAAAGATTCTGGAGCAGTTTTTGTTTCGTTTATATCTTAAAAAATGGCTGCGTTATAGCATTTTGAATTTCTAGCGGGGCTGACATTTTGAAACGACCTGATTTTTGTCACGCAATAACTGGCGTATTTATGAACCGATTTGGATGTAACTTGGTGTGTACATAGTACATACCAATGTCTAGACCGAGTTCGTTGGCCAGCTTCATTCGCCAACTTGTTTCAAAAGGGCTGCCATTTAAAAGAAATTTAATTTAAAATTTAAAATGAGGTATCGAAAAATTGGAAAATGAAAAAGATTTTTTATTATGTGTTTGACCTTGATACAAAGATTCCGGAGCAGTTTTTGTTTCTTCTATATCTTAAAAAATGGTTGAATTATAGCACTTTGAATTTCTAGCATGGCTGACATTTTGAAACGATCTGATATTTGTCATGCGATAGCACGTGTATTTATTAACCTATTTCGATGTAAGAAGGCATGTGGATCGTATATAGCAATGCCTTGCCCAAGTTCGCTGGCCAGCTTTATCAGCCATCTTGTTTCAAAATGGCGGCCAGTAAATAAAAAAATATATATTTAAAGTAAGGTGCAAAAAAATTAGAAATTGAAAATGTTTCTTTTTTATGTATTTCACCTTGATATAAGGATTCCGGAGCATTTTTTGTTTTGTCTTTATCTTAAAAAATAGCTCAGATATAGCAGTTTGAATTTCTAATGTGGGTGACATTAAAAAATCTGATTTTTTGCCTGCGACAGCACTCGAATATATCAACCGATTCCGATGTGTGTGAGCATGTGCACCAGGAATTACTAAGGTTTCGACCAAGTTCACTGATTAGCCTCATCCACTATGTTGTCTTAAAATGGCAGGCACTTGAAGATATCGCCGAATTTGGCAACCAAATATAAGTTACTTTAAATAAAAGCAGCTTGGATAAAGCTGACTAATTTCACGAAATTCTCATTCATAATGATTTAGTATTAATAAAAATTAGTATTGAATCTCCTATGATCGGTTTCCACTAAATTGAGCTTTTTGCGTTTGAATAATATAAGCTGGATTTTTAAAAATAAGGAATATGAAAGCTACCTCTTCCTCCCGGCACTGGCCGGAAGGACTTTTTTCTTTGTTTTCCCTGCTTTGTGTGACGTTTTCGTGACGCGTGTCAAAGCTTTCTTTCTTATATAGCGGGCGTTTCTACCGGAAATATCGCAGATAGAAAATGACTATGTTAAACAGCTAAATTAATATGTGCTTAATTGTAATTCCATAATTATAATTAAAATAACCATAAATAAAATTTTTTAAAGATGTAATTTGATAGCGCTCGGAATAGTTTTATATAATTACGAGCTAACCAAATAATCTCCAGTTTATGTCACTACTTTTATAGTTGAACTGAAGACGTTTTTTGAAATTTCCTTAAGCAGCATCCTTAATACGATTGTTCCATAAAATTAAATATTTTGTTTGAAAGCATATTACTTTATTAAATTCTTAAAGTTATTATAAAGATAATAGTATTCAAAGAAACTGTCTATTATAGTCGTATATTTTTGCTTATGTCTTATTTTCAATTCTTTACACCTAAAGACTTTATATTATATTATTGCTTCTTTATTATATTCAGCTTGGATAACAAATAACTATTTACATTATAATGGATTAATAAGCATAAAAATTCAAAGAATAGTAAAATGAAATCTTTCTTGTTTAGAATGCAGTTTGAAGTACTATTTTATTTAAACTCTTGTTTTGATACGCTATTACATACTTCATTTAAATGCAAATATATGCATATTGAATTTTCCAAAATGAAAATTCTATTTAATTTACTCGATACAATATTTCATGAATAAAGGCTTTTCGTCTGGTGGATGAGACAAAATGGAATTTAAAAAAAAAAACTCAATTTAAATGCATAGTTTCATGATTTGCACCGGGAATATTTTATCAGCTTCAAGAATAATAAAACTATTACTAAAACTCAAACGAATTATTAATATTTATCAAAAAGAAAAAATATAGGAATAATATTTTGTGAGAGGATGTGTAATGCAAAGACTAATTTTTTAGATTACTAAATTACATTTATACAGGCCGATTCAAAATGAAAGTGACAAAAAGAAAACGTACTTGTGACTGCTGTAATGAATTTATTTTTGAAATACAAATTTAACATGAAACTGTAACTATATAAGTTTATAAAGTGAGAGGTTTTATAAGCTAAATGTGGCTTCGTCTGTAAACACGAGTCTGTTCTCGAAACCATCAACCACGAACATTGTTTGAAAATTCACGTAGAATGCTCTACGCAACGGTTTGTCGGTACTTTTTAAAAGCCTGTAACATTTTAAATGTGAACGCCTTGAATGTGAGACGTTGTTATAACACGCAACACACTGTTGATTAAGACACATTCAGTTCTGACTGGTGCACCGCTTGATTTTGTAGGATTTCGTACAAATGCCATTTGGAATAATAGCACCTCTAGTGACGATTTCGATAACAGCAGAATTTTTGTTGGTGCCAGATAAAACTTGCATAGTTGTGCTTTCACGCTATATTTTTATTTTCTAATTAAATCCATTGCAGCAGTTTAACATTGCTTTCCTTTTTGTCCCATTCAATTTTAATCAACCTGTATTTTCAACGTGTTGAAAAATTGTTATATTGGATTACAGTTATTTTTCTCTATTTTTAAGTGTTATTCTAAAAAGAAAAAGAATAATTATGCAGAAATGGATTATTGAAAGTGCTTTGAGTAAACGGATTTTTCACTGCATAACTTTAAGAACATTTTATATATGGGCAATTCCATATGTGACGGAATGACATTTTGAGTTGTACAATTAACGTTAAAGCAGTTAGTCTGGAGCTATTTTGAAACAAAAATTGATTTTTCAGTTAGAATATGACTTTTATTGATTTAAAAGATCAAAAATAATTCTGAAATAAATTTTGTAACTATTTTATTCTTTCATTTTTTAGTAATTTCTTATAGTGTGACAGAATGACACTTTTGCTAACAGAAATATCATTCCGTCACGCAAAAAGAAATTACTCAAAAATGAAAGAATAAAGTAGTTAAAACATTTGTTTCCTCTTTCTTTTTTACCTTTTAATTAATAACAGTCATGTGCAAACGGAGAAATCGATTTTTGTTTGAAAATAGCTTCAGGGCAATTGCTTTAATTATATTTCTACAGCTCAAAATGCCATTCCGTCATATATGGAATTGACCATATACAGCCAAGCCCATTCCTAGAAATAGCTATTTTGCCATGATAGGTTATTCTGTTAATTCGTATCATATTCTCTTATATTTAACAACAATGAAATCTATTGAAATAGCTGAATGTTGCATTATTTTTAAATAATAAACTCTTTGATAAAGGAAAATACAACTTCAATTCATTTTCATATCAACGCTGAATTACACAGGTGACCTGCAATGTGGAACTGATTCCAGTTCTGAAATAAAATAGCACAAAGAAACTGATATGAAATAACAGGAATAAAAATCTTTGTTACAAACATGATATTGTTTCTGATCGAAATATACAAATACACCCTTCGTCTGGTGAAGAAAGCCTCGTATAGTTAGAAAGAAACCACGTAATGGCGCAAGAAAAAGCGGAAAACAGTACAGTTAGAAAAAGTGGAGGAACAAACCATTGAATAGGAGTAAAGAGAATAGGAAAGAAAAGAAGACAGAGGCGTGGAGAGAAGGGAAATGTAAAGTCGAATACAATGCAATACAATAAATTAAATAAATAAATGTACGGAAATGTTAAATGGAACCCACAGAAAAATACAAAAATAAGGAAAAATAAATTTGCATAAATTTGTAACAAGCCTGAAAGGAAAGATGAAAAGAATAACAATTCTTTCGAAACACTGTTTTTTCTTCATATTTTATGGTGTATTTAAGAATCTCATTTCAATAGTACCGACGTATTTTGAATAGAAAATATAGTATGTCTAGCAGCCTACTTCCGTTTAGCGGCTATTCAAGCATTTTTAAGCAATAATAATAGACCAATGGATAACGACATTAAAGTAAAGACATTTGATTAAGTTTTAATGTATAAAACTACATTGCACTTTGGTAATTATACAAGGATATGCTAGTCTCTTACCGGTTCGCTTGACGAACAGGTGTGAAAATCGGCACAAACATGTAAAAATATAGAAACAATTTGATTAATGTTTGTGCATTGCACTCTTCTATGTGACAATTGTCTAATACCGAAAAAAATTTACAGGGTGTCCCAAACCCAAATTTATTTTTACAAATTTTATCCTCGATAAAACCTAAGCGAAAAAAAAAAAAAAGCAAAGCTTGGTTTTGCGTGCGTATAACAGCCACTCATAAAGTTTTATTTGTATTAAAAAGAATGTTTTTGCTCTCAGGTACGACTCACAAGGGAACCACTTTTGGTGCTGCTCGCACCTAGCATCGAGACCTGGTGCATTTTGTAGCCCTATACATAAAAGTTAGAGAACCGATAAAATTTATCTATTAAAATAATATTTTATATACTTTTTTGTATTTTTAATTTTTTATTATTACATTTTTATTTGTTTATTTCATGCCAAAAGTGAGTTAAGTCGCCAAATATGACGCTTTAACTTTTCCGCCCGCTTTATCCGGGGAGTAAATATACAGTACATATTAGAATTATATCAGATTGCGATTTGTTTGATAATTGATAGCATAAGAAACAAGAATTAGGTTTTTTTCCCTATGCATACGATAAATATATAAATAGTAAATATATTTCTATAAAAGCTTTCAAGATCATAGAAAACTATTTTTTAGTGAAATACAAAATAAGCAAACTATTTTCTTTTGAAATCGAATGGAATAAAGTTTCGAATGTTTAAAATGAAATTTTGCTGTATTAAATGGGCCTTTGGTAAAAGTAATCATAAAGTAAATATTTGTACACAATTTATAAAAATTACTGTGGCTAATTAGGTCTGACACTACCGTTTCTACTGAAGTCCAAACCACTCCTCACACAAGACAAACAGCTATGACATTTGGCTAGGGTTGACGGGAAGCTCTACTTTTGAAAAAAAAAACTCCAACTTTTCCCCTGCCAAAAATGTGAATATAATGTTGCAATTTTTCAAAACCAAATTCATGGGTTCTTGAAGGAATTTTTAAACTTTTTTCAATATGTTATACTTATTATTATTTAATTTTTATTTTGAAATGTTTTTCTTTAAAAAAACTTCAATTTTATTAATCCGATAAGTGGTCTCGAAAAAATTGCATTTTCAGAAAGTTATGCTGCTCTAAAATCAAGAAATGTCATTTTAAAAGAAAATTTTTATCGATTCTCAAACTTCGCAATATAGGGCTTTAAAATGCACCAGGTCTCAATGCTAGGTGTGAGTAGCACCAAAAGTGATTCCCTTGTCAGTAAAATCCATAGCTTGAGATGGCTATACCACAGGAAAAGGCCCAGTGCGTGGCCTGTTTCATAGAGAGGAAGTCAGGCTTTAACCCCTAGGCTTTTTCCTGCGGGGCTATATTAAAGATAGTGTGTACCGCACACAGGTTAGGGATTTGGATGAACTGAAGCACATGATTACTGGAGTCATCGCTACAATTCCTGGAAACATGCTCAAAAGAATATAGCAGGAGGTTTAATACCGTCTCGACGTTGTTAGTGCAACCGAAGGTGCTCACGTGGAGCTCTTCCAACATCATATAAAACTTCGGAGCTTGCGGTTCATTATACAATAAACAGATTTTTGTTATCTAATTTCGTTTAAATTTTATGGAGGATCAAAGTTGTAAAGGTAAATTTAGTACACCCTGTAGTATATACGAGGTAGGATTCAAAAGTTCCCGGACTGACTCTATAACTTTAAAAATATTACCAATTACATTGCTGAAACACACCCGCCTTCGACATAAGATCCTTGCGCAACAACACCATGTTTAGCCATGTCCTTTAATTCAGCCTGCGATGCACTTTTAACTGATGCACTTCATCGACGACCCTGCAAGCGACGTACCAGTTCAGGAACAGGCTGAAGTCGCAGAGTGAGAGATCAGGGGAGTAAGGAGGATGTGGGAAAACAGTTTTTTATCCCTGAAGGATGCACTGTCAACAAAGAACTCTATGTAGACATTCTGCGTAGTTTGCGTAAGTTGGTTCGGAAGAAGAGGCCAAAATTAGGGCCTGAGCAGTCATGGGTGCTTTTGCATGACAACGCTTCGGTACACCGATCTCTAGTCTTCGGTAGCTTTCTTGCGAAAATAAAAACAACTGTTTCGTCACATCCTCCTTACTCCCCTGATCTCTCACCCTTCGACTTCAGCCTGTTTACTGAACTGGCACGTCGCTTGCAGGGTCGTCGATTTCAATCTTCAGATGAAGTGCATCAGTTAAAAGTGCACCGCAGGCTGAATTAAAGGACATGACTAAAAATGGATTCGATGACCTTTACAGCCGGTGGCAAAAGTGTATTGTTTTGCAAGGATCTTATTTCGAAGGCGGATGTGTTTCAGCAAGGTAATTAGTAATATTTTTAAAGTTATAGTGTCAGTCCGAGAACTTTTGAATCCTACCTCGTACTTTCATCCTATGGTACACTGGAAAGCATATGCGTAATTGCTTTCGGTACTTATTGCAAGATAAGCTTGTTTTTATATTGTAGGAAAAAGCTTCTTAATCTTTCCTTTATATTCCTTAAGGTTTACGAAACTATAACATAACCTCCTCCGAGTTACTGGAGACTACTTATTATCTTTAGAAGTTTCTAAAACCAATAAGGTTTATGATATTTAAAGAGAATAAATGGAAAAAAAATTCTTTTCCTGTCCGCAAATTTCGGAAACGCTTCTGAGCTGTTTTTACAGTGCAATAATCAGTTAATCAGTTATTATACCCGGAATATAGGTTTTCCGGTTGTTACAAATTCTCAAGTAAACATTTTTTGCCACAAAACAGAATGTATGCATGCTAGAGTAACAAAATAATGTTAATTTTTATGTTAATGTTAATGTTGTTAAAGAGACCCTTTATTATATGAAATATACTGATCTCTACTTTAATAACTTATCTAATTTTCTCAGTTCAAAGGCCATTTTCCCGAATGTAACATAGCGTGCAGACGGTAACATGGACAATTATATAAACTTACAAACATTTTCCATTTTATACGTTACATCTTAAATTTGATACGCATAACTTTATTATGATTTACTTCCTTAATGGTCGCCCTCAGACGATAATACACACACTTCTTTTGTGTAGTGCAAAGAAAAGTTAACATTTACAAAGGCCGTTTTCAGTTAGAAGCATATGATTACTGACCTTCTGAATGAGCGATTTTAATTCCGTACCTATCTTATTATTTTTACAAAAGTTAGAGTGCGGAGGTTATACAGACTAAACGTAGTCGTAAAAAAATTAAGAATTATTCAAAACTGTTGAAAATATTATGGAGAATTTAAAAAAAAAGCATGGACACAAAATACTTTGTTATCTATATTATAACAGCTATTATAACATCCATATTATAAAGGACAAACGTGTCCGTCCGTAACTCTGACATCATTTTGCGTTTGGCTGACGATCAACTTTCCATTTTGCAATTTTCGCTACTGCAATTTTTTAAACTTCTAAACATCGCACATTTTCAATATTTACACCGTCGTATACGAAAAAATAATCTACTTTCAAATATGATTTGTTTGAAAATTGTATCTTAATTGACTGAGTTATTAGGACTTTTAAAATAACTTACAAACATGATTTTTAAAAATCTCTGTCACTATCGCGTACCGGTTACATTACGGAAGAATAACAACTTATTTGCACTTGAAACGATATAAATATTTCAGCATATACTTCTGACTAATATTTCATAACGAAATTTAAACTTCATCGATACATAAATAAAAGAATAATATAATAAAAACAGGAATTTAAGATAGATGTCATCTGACATTTTTCAATTTCTACACCGCCGAATTGGGAAAATATGTATTTTCAAATATAATCTGAAATAGATACGTTATGACTATGAGAGAGTCGCTAGGCAACTATTAAAGTAAAAGACAAAAAATAAATATTTATGATTGCAAAAAAATATGAAATTGAAAAGTTAAAATATTTTATATTTTTCGACAGATGCAAAAAATTACATCAATATAAAGGTGAGTCTAAAATCATTGGACAAACTTTAAGGGGAGGTAGGGGACATCACAAGGATTCAGATTTGCATAGCAACCAACGTCGGAAACGCTTTCCTGGTGCAGTAGTGACTACACAAAACACAAGAAAGACAGGGCACGAATAAGAGGAGTAAACATGTTTATTATCCTTAGTAAGGTCATTGTTCCTAAATGCGACGCAATTCCCCATAGTTTTGTTGCATTTAGGGAATATTTGACATTTTGTTAATAAATATATATTTTAATATGTAGGAAATTAACGAATATTGTGCCTTTAGTTCTAAACTAACTTGTTTCGCAGAAATTGAATTGTTAATTTTACTATAAGCCAATCAATATACCACTGTCGTATTTAGGTCATTTTTGTCGCATTTACGGTAGTTAAATCCTAAATGAGACATACCATGTCCTAAATGCGACAATGCGTTTTACACATGTAATTTCATTTTAAAATATTAATTTAATTGCTGTACATATTTTAATTACAGAATAAAGAGTTGAAATACCTAAAACTGAATGTTGAATAGCGTATTATTGAACAACTGAATAAACTAATAATTTACATAAAAAATCATAACGGTACATAATCTTGAATACATTATACTTAAACAATACAAAGGGAAGACTACGGATGGTTGACCATACGGGAGGCTTGACCCACCCATCAATTTTCATATTTAAAAGAATTTCAGAGTTTTATCAATAGGTGTTAACCAAAGTTACTGGAATTCTCAAACAACAGTCTTCGTTTCATAGAGATAATCGAAATAGGTGTGCAAAAACCAATTGCGAGGCATTTTCAACTTAAAAGTTGTGTTTTTAGAAATATTTTGTAAGCTTTTTTCAAATAAATTTTACCATAGAAATTTAACCCTAGATCTACCGGGAATTTTATTCAAGTTTTAATAAAACGTTCTACACCAGAATTTTTATTTAAAACTATTTAACTTATTTATTTACCTTATTTTTGTCTGGTTTATATACTTAGTTTATTTTAAAGAAATTTCTGGTTTGAATGAATATTTTGTATGTACCTGTCGGGTCCAATGGACCCGTCTGGTAGACGGAGGGTTAAGGAAGTAGGTTTAACCCCTTGAGATGCGCCGTTTGCAGTCTGCAAATGGTTAATTTTAATGCCGAAATTAACAAATGTTACCGGAATTTTTTTAGTACACTTTCGATCTCATAATATACGTGAAAAATAGCTTTTGATTATTTGCATATAAATTTGTTCTTAAATTGCGGTGTGAATTAAATATTTGAACATTTTTAGAGCAGAAATGCCTTGCCCCTGAAAGGGTTAAAGTAATTTGAAATATCAAGCTTTCATTCCAGGCATAAAGACTGTACTGTAAGTTAGGCTTAACATAACAATGTGGTATTCTTTAGAAAACGTCTAAGTAGGGAGACGTGACCCAATCAATGTGAGGGAAGGTTGACCAGATGCTCAAGGCTCCCTTAATTAAGTGGTTTTGGAAATCTTTTTATTATACACTGTGCATAATGAAAAGTTAATGGTATATACATAAAAGAATGTAAATTTATTCTGTAAAGCTTCAGTAAAATGGTGTGATGGAAAAGAAAATGTTTAAAACGCGATAAAAAAAAATGTGAAAAATTGCTAGAAAATGGGAAAATTGATAGGAACTTTTTTCCATTTAAATATTGCTTACAATAGGTAAATAGAAACAGTGGGAAAGACTAGAAAGGACTAGAAAAAGATGAAAGTAGCAGTCTTAACAATTTGAGGGGCGATGGTATGTTTATAAAACCACTTAATTTTAATTCTGAAACTTTACAATGGCACCAGAATTTTGCTAAAATCTTTTCTGTTTAATATGTATGTGAAATATAGCCTTTTTCTATTTTCTAAATAAATTTGTTCGTAAATTCCGGTGCCACTCATTTATTTCAACACTTTAGTAGTGAAAGTACTTTGCCCCTTAAAGGTTTAAATCATGTTAATGATAAGTTAAGTGCTCATGCGGTTGCAAAAGAACATAGCATCGATCGAAAAACTTTAGGAAGGTATGTAGAAAAATTTCACCAGGGTGAATACAGTGAGTTGAAGCCAAACTATGCGACAAATAGAGTTATAAGAGCGAGTGTCACAAAAATAGAACAAGAAGATAAAAAAAACGGGACAGTGGCTTCTAAATCCGACATAATAACATGGAACGCTATGAAAATGGAACCTATCTCTAACAGAATACTGCCTTAAATG
Source organism: Maratus speciosus (assembly GCA_963932465.1). Taxonomy (NCBI): domain Eukaryota; kingdom Metazoa; phylum Arthropoda; class Arachnida; order Araneae; family Salticidae; genus Maratus; species Maratus speciosus. The sequence continues at coordinate 33,937,031 of OZ010787.1, read as the reverse complement.
TTAAAATTTCATTTTCACTGCTGTATAATTATACCTGGTTAGACAAAATCCTCTTTAAAACAAAATATTTCTCCTCTCACTTGCGATTGTGTCTTAACAGGTTTGCTTATGCCTCATATTTTAGAAAAATATTTTTTGTATAATAATTAAAGCATGTAGAATAAAGTTATTTTGCCTTTTTTTAAACGGATTTTATTTCTCTTCACAAATAATTTAATATAAAACAAAGTGGGTCAATCCTCCCATATGGTGGGTCAACCCTCCCATATGTGGGGAGCCTTGACCCATTATTTTTTCATGGTTAAAATCAATCATTCTTCAAATTTCTTATATGTTACACTTATGCAGCAATTTTATTTTCATAACTGATTGTATAACAAATAAAATGATACATAAAACCTTATTCTACGTTCAATATTTAAAAAATAAAAAATCATTTTATAAAAAGTGGGTCAACCCTCCCTAGTCTCCCCTACTTCAAAATCCATATTTAACAGATTTTTAACTTTGATCATCGATAAAACAGGAAGTAATTAATGAATGACTGATACAACAAGTTTTAACAAATCTTTTCAGTTTGCTTTTAACACATTTTTGATTTTCACCTTCTGTGTAGGCCTCAGTTTTTCTTTTTGAATACTGAATGGTATGACTCTGTATACGATTAAGGTTTAGGTTGTTGAAGTTTTACTTCCAGGTTGTTTTAGTGACAAACATCAGGTTTTTAACGAATTTTGTTTTTGAAATGCTGTTTTTGATTTTTACAGTTTAATTATTCTCTCTCTGTCATTTTTTGGTGCTGCTTTTGCTTTTTCATTGTCCTACTATGTTTTTCCATATATGCTACAATTTTTAAACATGCAGCAAAGTTTATCTCTACGGCTTTTCGCTTTTTCGTAGGATTTTGAATTGTCTGCGAAACTGTTTTTATCAAACGACTTACAAAAGCAGAAGATGGATTAGCTTCCGCGAAGTACGAAAATGCAGTAATGTGCCATGAAAATGACGGACATTTGCGTTACCACGGTCAGTGGCGTAGCCAAGATGGGGGTCCAGATGCTTTGTATACCAATAATTTTCTAAAGTTTCCTTCGCCTTATTAGATCTGAGAATTTTCTTCTGTTCATTAAAATGAAGATAACTTTTGAATATTAGTGGTATCCAGATCAATTCGACCCTCATCCCGGCTATGCCACTGACCACGGTTGTATTTCAAACGAACGTCTCATAATAACAACACTACATCGCATATATTTATAGTACGCAATAGCAAACCACTGCTCGGGAAGGTACCATTTACGTTCAAGGCACACACCAGAACCTGGCAAGCGTGAACCTGAACATGTTAACTAAATTTATATTTCATATAATAAATGTATAAATTTTAGTGGAAACTGGTGGCAATGAAGTTTTACATAAGCAGATTAAAAACATCACATCGTAAGCATATTTGAAAGCAGATAAACATTTTAATCTGTGGCGTAGCCAGGGTGGGATTGATCTGGATACGTCTAATATTCTAAAGTTTGCTTCGTATTAATGAATAGAAGAAAATTCTCAGATCTAATAAGGCGTAGTAAACTTTACAAAATTATTGGTATACAGAGCATCTGGACCTCCATCTTCTCTACGCCACTGATTTTAACCTTTAGACTTGAAAATAAATTATAAAGTTCCACGTATATTTTAAAGACGTTTGTTCTTTTGAAACTTTTTGATAACAATTGCACCATTTCTTAAATATCCTTTTTATTATGTCATTATTTTCTGTCATTAAATAAATTGCTTGTCAGAAACAGTGATGGCAGTTTGACCACTGGAAACGGGTACGCTATCCCTGCTTTTAAAAATAGAGATTCGTTTTATGAAATTAAAAATGTTTAACAATTTTCGAAATTGTTTACGATGTAATAATTAGCCCGGATTTGACTAACATATAAAAATTTATATTCCCACCAGTTTACACTAAAATCATTGTTCATATATATATTTGTCTCTGTGTCCCTATTCTTATGCTGGTACAGGGCGAAAAAAGCCATGCAAATATTAATAAAGAGGAACTGACTTCTTCTTAAAATTGTGAAGCTTCAACTGTGACTGCTTTCGCAAGGGTGGTTGCAAAGCGATATAAGTAAGCGTCCTATCTTAAATGGGAGAAGTAACCGCAAGATTAAAAGCGAGGTCACATCAATCAAGGTCACGCGCCACGTAGTGGATGGAGTGTGAACTACAGGTAATTACCTAACTGTTTTCTTACTCACACCACTAAAATTGTAAAGTTTTTTTCACCTTGATTAATAAATAAAATTGCACTGACAAGGCGGGAAAACTTCGTGGTGTCAAATGCATCTGGATGCCCCTCTCGCTACGCCCTTATTTTGCAATAAATATGGCAAACAAAGTTCATTTCCATGAGTGACTAAAGATTTAGGAAATATGCGCCACACTGAAAGCCCGCGTATGTGGATTATCACTCCGTCCACAAGATGGCGCAACTGTGTTAATTTACGCCCGATTCCAGCATTAAGTTTGCACGCTTACTTATATCGCTTTGGTTGGTTACCTCCGATGACACCAGTAAATTTGTATATAAATTTTCTGCGTATTTAAAGGCTTTACAAATGCAAAATTTCAGTTATAAATAATGGCAGTTTGAATTTTACTGGTGTAAGTTTACTTTTGCGGTAGTCAGACCCTTCGTTTCCGCCATATTGTGAGAACCAGTGAAACAAACTTACTGTTTTACCAGCCAAGCTGACACCAGTAAAAACAAATAGAAGTTTTTACGACGTTTGTGAGAAAATTTTTCCATGAATAAGACACTTAAATAAGGCAAAATTTTACTGGTGGGAGGTTTGCCCCGGTGGCATTCAGAAAATGTAGATTCGATTTAGAAAAAGCAGCCGCCATCTTGTGACAACCTTCTCAGTTACTTGACTCGCTACTGGTAGACAGTACACTAAATGTATCCTCCTCTTTATTCATAATTCCAATAAAAGAACACCCCCGTAATCCGTGAGACTTCATTTTGAAAGGCTTTTGCAACGCAAATTGTGTTTGATGGAGGGTGCATTTGTGTTGCGCTGTGTGTCTTTATTTGAAAAACACTAGAAATGTTTTAACAGTAGAACGCCCGGAAGGAGTCGATTCGACTCCAACCGTACGATTAAATGTCAACTGGAACAAGAAATTCTTTCATAAAATAAGTTAAATTTAAACCACGCAAACTTACGTTAATTAAATCAGTCAAACAGTTTTAAATAAAAATTCTGGTGTCAAATATTTTTATGAAACTTGAGTAAAATTTCCGGGAGTTCTAGTATTAAAGTAACTTAAAAATTTCTAAATTATTCTGGAACGTTTTACTGAAAAATCTGTAAACTTGCTGTGAAATGAATAGGTTACATTGATGACGAATGCACGTGCTAGCGAGATAATTGCCACCAGTTTATACGAGTAGTAGGAATATTCCAGAAAACAAAGTTATAACTTCCTGTTATAAAAACTTATAAAAAAAGAAAACGATCCCGGAATAAACGCGGAAAATTACCGTTTTTGACGGTGTACTAACTGAATTGGAAAAAGCCATTTTTAAATTACAAATTTTAAAGATGAGTATTTTTCTATTTTGATCATTTCAAATACATGTTTAAGTACGAGGTAAAAGAAAACACTATTCGAGGATCATCTTGAAATTCTTAATTTATTGACTCAACACAGCTTATTTAAACACAATTTCTGCTTTAAATATAATTTTAATGCAATTTATGAAAATACCATATAAATATACCTTAGTTTATATCCTAAAAGTCTCTCCGCATTCGTAACTGCAAACTTTTCCTCTTTTCGTACCACAAACATTTAATAGAAATTTTTGCCTTATTTATCGGCAAATTACATCGATTTAAAAAGGTAAAATTTACTATAAAATTTTTGTGGTACAGAAAAGCGTAAGATGTTGGCAGCTATGTGCATTTAGGACATTATATTTGTCACTGATAGGCCACTGAAGAAAACAAAATACCTAAGGGCGTGGAAAACTTTAGAACTCAAATCTGAAAACGTTTCGCGTTTTCCCGAGCTAGCTTTGGTGATAAATGAAACACACGTTGTAGCCATTGACGTCCGTAATTTTATTTGAGTTAACAGAAAAAACACTTGAAACAATTTCGGAATTTTTTATCGCATTTAGGAAACATTGGGGCGCTTTAAAATAAACAACGTCCATTGGAATGGGAATTTTTTTTTTTTAAATAGAAAACGTTTTAAATGAAGATAAATACTTCGCATTTTGTTCCTGAAGTTCGGATGTCTCATTATACAGCATTTATGTACGATTCTTACCGTAAGATTTGAAATACAACTACATTGTCGCATTTACGGGTTATCACATTTAGACACAATGCCCTTACCACAAAAAACTAAGAAAAAAGAATATTAAAGAGACAATGATAGTCATCAAAGTAGGTGGTAGAAATTATGACCCCGGGTCGTGATACATGGAAGCGCATCTCCGGAAGATCTAATGTTCTCGAAAATACCAGAAGTGTCACGGACTTTCCCAGCAACTGCTACGATGCTGGCAACAAGTTCCTCAGCACTTCCCAGCATTGTCCCGGCATTTTTACAGCACTAAGAATAATAAACGTGTTTTCGCTCCCTGTTCTTGTCCATTCTTTCTTGTGTTTTGTGTCGTCAATACCGCGCCAGGAAAGCATTTCCGACCATGGATTGCTATGCAAATCGGAATCCTTGTAATGTCCCCTACCTCTCTTTAAAGTTTGTCCCATGATTTTAGACTCACCCTGTATACATAAATAATTTAGAATGCCGTACATATGTCTTACATATGTCAAACTAATCGGAGTAAGTTATAACCCGCATTGTTTAATTTTAGGATTTATAAGCTACAGCACAAGCAGGGGTTGTACTTGTACTGAAATTTCAAGACCAGGAAATTCGCTGGTACCAGTATTTTCTTACAGAAAATCTCTTCTGAAATAAGGCGAAATTTCGCGCGTTTAACCTATTTTTATTTTTCTATTAAAAAAAATACTGATATTTAACCTGAAAAATTCCGTGAAGCGTACGGCCTCTGCAAAAGGCTTACTGAACCAATTTTGATAATTATTTGTTTAAAAATAAAGCAGTTAAGGGGTCCGGGACACATTTTCAAAAAAAGAATAATTTGTTGAGTTAAAATTTTGAAATATTTTGTGATGGTTAACCATATCATTTGTAAACAAAATCACATGATAAAACTTCCCATAATTAAAAAAAAAAATTTATTTAAATTTTATTAAAAAAGTGGGGTGGTTTAAAATCGTTATAACTCGAAATATTATTTATAGAATTTCAATTTCTTTTTTCATTTAAATAAACAGAAATGTATAAGCTTTAATTTAGATTCAGCCTTTATAAAATTATTGATTTAGAAAAACAATTAAAAATATTTGAAGTAAAAATTAGAAAAAGAAAATGCTGTATTATTTTTTATCATATTTTCAAAAGTAAGTTTTTTTTTTTAAAAAATTTGCTGAATCTAAATTAAAGTAAAATTATTGAAAAAGACATGTTCCAAGTTTGAACCATTTATCTGTAACGGTTCTTAATTTATAACATTTTAAATATGAGTAATGGTGAAAAAACCCATCATGAAGAAAAACGCAATTTCACAAGAAGTCGTTTCCTTGATAACCATAGCTTGAAAGGTAGATTTTGAAAACAAACCAAAACGAAAAAAAAGATAATAATATTTCCTGATCTAATTAAGATAGAAACATGATTTAAACGTCATTTTAAGCAGAAAACGGCAGAGAAAGTTTTAATTAAATATTATTATTTTTTTTTTTTGAAAATTTGAAGATTTTTGTGTCCCGGACTCCCTTAATTTGTAGATTTGCTCGCACTGCCTATTTTTAAAAATATTTCTATTTTTTTTTCTTTTTAACTTTTAACATTTTTTAAATGAAATTTCCTCACAGTGGTGGCAACTAGTTTACTTCCATTGTTACAGTGAAAAAGAAAATAACTCTATTTACCATATCTTTACTGATGCCATTTCTTCATTACAATAAAAAATAAAGTTATTTTAATGTGAACAGAAAATGACGTTACGTTAAAATAAAGTATACCCAGAAAAAACACGCATTTTCTATCATAAATAATTTTCAATATTTTTTCATTGCGCTGATATTGAGTTTAAGACGCTAATTTAAAAGGGAGGCGAAATGCTTCAGTGATCATGAGTGAAAATGATATCATAGTAAAAAAGAAACAAGTTTTTCGTCGATAAAACTAAATGTTTTACAACGAATGCATCAAAAGAATAAATTTCTGGATTACGCCAGCACTGAGCTTTGAATTATTTTTATGATAGAAATGACGGGACAGCATATGTAGGAGCCTCTTCTTACAAACAAAAAAATTGTTATTTAATGTTATGTCCTTTTTTATTATTATTTACCTTTTTATTTATTTTTTCTTTGACAACTGCCTCTCTTTATATATGCGCTTTCTGCACCAGCTACCGGACCCGCTCCAATGGCAAAGCCCACGGAGCCAGTTTTTACCAGGTGGGGTACGGTAGAAAGGCGGAGTCTCATCCCCCTTGCAACGTTAAGTTTGCCTAGCAATTCGGCTCAAAATTAACACACGTTGCAACTTGTCTATATGCGGAGCTCCATTCTTTGTTTTCTCTACTCCCCCCCCCCCTGCCCCACATAAAAAATTACCATTTTCATTTGACAAGTATGCATCAACAATTAGGCTTCAAAAACTCCAGGCTATCCCAATTAGATCGGGCAGCGGTGGCAAAGTTAGCAGAGCATTGTACTCGTAGTTGATGGCGCAGGACACAGGCTAACTGCCGGCTAAAATTCCGTCATGTACGCTAATGGCGCTTGGTACACGTGAAATCCGTCATAAGTACAAAGTCCCCCAAGTTACCTGTGAATTATACCTCTGGAGGTGCCTTGCCTGGTGAAGGTCTCGTCATCTGATCAAGGTTCTAAATTACGAGATCAACTTGAGCAGCAATATGCCGGTGCCAAACAGCAGATATAACGTTAAGTAACGGCAAAATAAAGTATATACAAATGAGCATTAGGCACTGCAGGCAGGATGACGTTCGAGGCAATGATATCAGGTTTATTGCCGCTACGTGGCAATTAGGCGGTCACCGACCCCGATAACAGGTATCAAACTCGTTCAGCTGGGACAACTCGGCAGGTAGAGGCCTGGCCATTGGTTAACCTTTAACTGACGTCACAGAAATTGTCACGTAACTAGTATCAAGCGGTCAGTGAGACCACTCCATCAAAAGATGAATAAAAGGCATGATTAACTCATAGGATGGTGTTTTTGTACTAAACTTTTTGTACAGGGCTGTTATAATTAAAGTTCACCTATTCAAAAGTCTCTGGTGATAGTACTAAAGTTCCAAACGGAACAAAATTTAGGTAGGGGTTGTAGTTAAACTCAAAATTGCAAGTCAAACTATAAAAATTGAAAAGAGTCGTGGTCTGAGAGACCGGTAACAGTCATCATCAGTTAAAGGTTAAAAAGAAACGAAAGAACTTCAATTCCTAAGAGTGCGAATGTTCACAAGGTATACCTGGTAAACGTGACAACATGTTTCGAAATATATTTATTAATCTATTAAACGCTAAAATATTTTTTAAGTAGTGAATATGAATATGAAAAGTACGCGTGTAAATTTTGCGACGGTGAAAATAACGCTATGTTTAGGTTTCGGAGAAAAAAAAAATGATTGTGTCAAAGTGGCGTAATGTTTGCTGATTTTTCATTCCGTAACACCGAAGATCAAACCGTGAATTGATAACTTCATAATTACTTATCTTGATTACATGTTATTATGATTGCTTTATAGAATTAAAGTTTACTTTTTAAATAATACGAAAAAAATAATTTAAAGAAACAACAGTTTGGTAACTTTAGTTTAAAATAATATTTATTTTAAGAGATAGGCCACCCAATGTAAGGTGGATTTTTTTTAATTGTAATTAATTTTGTAAATTTTTATAAATTCAGTCTAATAAATCTTTTAAAAATTTTCATTTGTCAAGTTCGACGCGTTCCGACTCGTAAATTTAATAGCAAAAAGCGGAAGGAAAGTGAAAAATAAAGAGTATAATTATGTTAAACTACACATCATGAAAAGAAATATTAAAAACGCCAAAATAATTAAATAATATCTAAATATTAAAAAATATATATAAATAATAAATAATACATTTTAAGTATTGCAAAAAGTCACTATCGCACTGAAGTCAATTTCATTGAAGATGACGAGATGTTGCATATGGTTCAGTGCCAAGATAAATAAACATTTTTGAAATTTTACAGCTTTTGTATCTCTTGCCAAAAAAGATAAAATAAAATATTTTATTGAGAATTTTATACTTATTATTTAAATTTAAAATATTTAAACTTTTCATATAAATTATTAGCATCATTTTAAGTTAAAACGACGTTCCCTGAAAATGATTCTATAATTATTATTTTTTTTTAAAATAAGTTTTAGCAATATATATTTTTTTGTGTCTTAGTAAAATAAAATTCCACTTCAATACCTCTTTTTAGTTAATCAGAATAATCGAAGCTACAACAAATGTTCAATGAATAATTTTTGAAAAATAACTATTTTAAATAAGTAATATTAGCGGAAAAATTTCAAAACAAAGTGAAATTAACGTATTTTAACACAATGAAGAGGGAACATTAACCCGCACGCCCAACTCGAGGTTTAACGGGTGGGCGAACATAAAAGAAGGGAAGAAATTTATTGCTGATTTTTTTTTAAATATGTTATTTATAGATAAAAATACAGATTTATGTACGTATACAGAATTCTTAAACATATTATTATTACATATATTTTCAATTAACATTGTTTAAATGCACTTTTTGTTTCATTGTTATTAATGTACTGTTACTCAAAAAACCATTATCAAAAATAACAATAATAATTACCATTATACGCTTATACAGGGTGACAAGAAATAACTTGGACACACATGATACATTATAACTTTAATGCTATTGAAAATATTACGACCAAACCTCAAAATAAATATGAATACATTATTTCGTCTAATATAATTACAAATTTTCAACGTGGCCTTAATAACGTGGCCAACCTTTAGCCTTAATACAGAGCTTTAAATGTGTCCCAAATTTTCGGCTATGGGCCGCAACTCACTTACTGATATTTTATCCCATTCCTTGCATAAGGATAGCTTTAGGGATGCCAAAGTTTTATGAGGTTTAGCACACACCCTTGTCTCCAAGATGGACTAAACAGAATAATCCATTGAGTTCAAATCTGGGGAATACGGTGGCCATTCTTGAGCTTCAATGAAGTCAGGAAAATATGCCTTACACCAATCTTGAGTGGCTTTAGCTCTGTGTGCAGGTGCGGAAACCTGTTGGAAGGTCCATCTTTTGTTTCCAAAGAACGTTTGTGACCAAGGTAAGACAACATCTTCCAAAATGAGTTTGCGATATGTTTGTAGACTAATCTTTATCCCTTGATCAACAAAAACAAGTGGTGTTTTCCCACTAGCACATATCCCACCCCAAACCATTACAGATAGGGTTTGTTGACTCCGTTCAACAATGCAAGAAGGTCCAGGTGCTTCTGCTGACCAAACTCTATCGTTATGGCTATTGTGAGCTTGTTCAATCGAAAACAGTTTTACATCTGTGAAGACAAATGTTTGCCATCGATCACCTGCGGCCCGCTTTAACAGTTCTTTACACCTTTAAAGTCTTGTGCGTTTTTTCGCTGCTGTTAGCTTTTGGGCCTCTTTTATTTTGTAAGGATGAAGACCAAACTGTACTCTTGCCATCAAAGATGCGGTTTCTTTGTTGATCTTCATCTCTCTAGCAACCTTTCTCTTTCAAATCCTAAGATTTCGTTGAACTCGCTTTTGTTAACTACCCGGTTTCTTGATGTGTGAACTGTGCGCTTTCTTCCTCTTCCTGGCCTGTCACCAACATGACCGAGTTCTTTAAACCTTTTGATTGTGTATGAAACCGTCTGCTTAGGCACTTTCAATCGTTGAAAAATTTCACATTGTTGCATTCCTTGCTTATGTAATTCAAGTATGGCAGATCATTTGTTAACCATAATGGTTATGACAACTAACTTACTTACTCCTTTTCAGTAGCTTTCTAGAATCAATTCCCTATGACAATAACTTTATAACTTTAGTGGTAGTTACAGATTTTTGGTTTGAAACTTTGTCCAAGTTATTTCTTGTCACCCTGTATATGAAATTATAATGTACAGTAATATGTAAAGAGTGTTTTTTGGACACGGTTCGTACGCATTAAGAGATTCAAGGATTTTGAGTGTTTTAGTACCAGAAATTTCGTAACGTACTGGTCTCTATACCTGAGGATATATTTCTTTTTCATTAAATAAGGCAAATATTACTTTACAAAAATTCTGGTAAAAAGTGCTTGATAGTCCTTGAAGCGTACGAACCCTGTAAGAAGTGTGGTTTTGAAATTGGCAACACTGCTTCTAATCACAGTCAATTTGACAGCTGACAGATGATTTGATCTCAGTATGTTTTGCCATTTCACCATGAATAGACTCTCGCCAGAACAACGCTTGCAAATTGGGCGAAACACCATCAGTTTATTGCGGGAGACATTCGGTGAACGCATAATTTCGCGTAATGGACCTGTGAACTGGTTATCAGTTAATGTTTGTTTACGGAGATACACAAATAATTCTTTATATTATGGTCAATGAGAAAAAAATATTGTCATTGTGTTTTAGTGATGCTGCGATATTTCAAACATAATGAGATAGGCATTATTTAGGTGCAATATAATATGCTTTATGTAAAATATAAAATGCGTTAGCCTTTAGCACCCATTTGTATTTAATTATATGTTTATAGGGACACTGAAGGGGGAGTTATTAATAAGTTTGTAGACACGCACAAACGGACCAATAGATCACACAGGCCCTCGATGAAAAAAATACAAGAGAATTGATAGCTGAATTTAATGTATTTTTTAGTGCTAAATAATAAAAAAATATATAATGAAAAAATTCTATCACGTCACGTTTTCTTGAAAAATTCAATTTGACTTGGATTTTTATGAAAATTTCATCGGACATACCTCGGACGTTCCTCATGGACTTCATGCTCAAGGTACCAATGTCTCATTTGCGAGTGGGACAGACATGATAAGACTCAACATTGAGTCAAAAAAGAATGGCTGGAAAGACAAAATCATTAAAAAGGCTCCAAGAATGTAATTCGTAACAGCTTAGTTTAGCCAAAAATTGTGTTGTTCCAAAAGATTGCGATTGTTTCAAATACCTGTGCAAAAAGTTTCCAGGTTTATCCGAAGCCAAGTTGCAAGAGGAAATTTTTGTTGGTCCAGATATCCACAAGCTTGTGAAGGATAAAGAATTTGAGAGTAGAAGGACAACAAAAGAAGAGGAAGCTTCAGTTGCCTTCAAAGATGTTGTCAGTAAAATTCTGTGCAATTACGAGTATTCTGACTATAAACCAATTGTAATGAATATGCTGGAAAATTTTCAAGCGTTGGGTTGCTCCACGAGTGTCAAAATACATTGCTTTCACTCACATGTGGACTTTACCCCGAAAATTTAGGATTAGTCAGCGAATAACAGGGTGAAAAGATCCATCAAGCCATTAACCCTCTGTCTACCAGAAGGGTCCAATGGACCCAACATGTACATTCAAAATATTTATTCAAACCAGAAATTTCTTCAAAACAAACTAAATGTATAAATCAGACAATAATAAGTTAAATAAACAAATTAAATAGTTTTAAGTAAAAATTCTGGTGTAGAATGTTTTTATAAAACTTGAGTAAAATTTCCGGTAGTTCTAGGGTTAAATATATGGAGAGAAAATATCAAGGAAGACGGGACAACAACTTTCTAGACGACTACTGTTGGATGGTAACACGAGATAAGCCTGATATTGAACATAAAAGAAGAACGTCAAAACGAAGTTTCAAAGAAGAAAGTACGTACTTAAAAATATTTTTTTTTTTTTGCTCAGTATAAAATTTGTTTGAAACTTTCATGTACACATACGTAATATTTGCTTCTCTTAGTTAATCGTCTATTTTATGTACGTTACTTTAATAATAATTAAAAAAAATAGTATGTTGATGATTTTTTTTCTAGAAACTGCACCATAATTTGACGTAAATAGTTTAAACTCCAGGCTCAAGGGAACTTTTTGTTTTTCTCTCGACCAGAAGCGGCTCGTGCCGTCTGGCAAAAGTGATTTTCATACATATAAAAATAATCGATTACTGAAAAATCAATTAGACTCCCCAAGAATCTATTATTTTACATAGATTTAAATGGATAAAAACCACTGTTGCCAGATAGTACATGCAAAATTGTTCGAGAGCATTCCTTTTCAAATAAGATTTTAGCAAATATATCGATATCGATTTTACAAAAAATCCTGACCTGATGGGAAAAAATGGACGTCATTTTCGAAATCAGCACACCAAATAACATAAAAACCAGCGAAAACGTCTCTTGTATTTTTAAAAAACTTCAATTTCGTAACCCTGTGTTATTTTTTTCTGGGGATATGTGAAGTCGCTGGTCTACACCGATGAACCAAAGACGTCGGATCACTTGGAAATCAACATTCGCCGCGTTATTACTGATATACGGCCCCAGCTGCTCGATAGTGTGGTCGAAAATTGGACTTCCAGAAGGCCCGAAATCATTTTTAAACACTAATGGCATAAAATTATTTATTTAATAAAACCAGTATCATGGCCATTAATATTATTTTCAATATGCTTTATTTCTTTTTAAATTCCTATACCTCTAAAAAAATAGTTAGTAGAGGAAAGTTGGGTAGATCATACCCTAGTATTAGTTGAATTTTGAAAATATAATTTCCAACAGAATTTAATGTAACTTTGCATAAATAATTTGCACTTATACTTCCCAGCAAAGAAAGAAACAGTGGGCCATCATCTGGAAAAAGGATGGCAGCCAGCAGTGCAATCAGCGGTAAAGTGCAAGGGTGCCATTACTTAAAACTATCGAAAAGTGTCCGAGTCGAATGCAGCTGGCCATCAGTGATGGCCAACAGCAGGCCAGCATTGGTATGCCATCAAATTACTTCAATCCGGCACTTTTTCTGTAGTGCTAGCACATATCCCACTGCTATTCCTTTGCTGGCTCAGCACTTTTCCTTACAAAAATTTCTTATAGAATTCTATAAAAAAACAAAGTATTATATAATTATGGTTCGTTTTTCTATAAGCTAGTTTCACCAAGAGCTATAGAAATATCTGTAGAAGTATCAATAGAAATATCCGAACTGCATGCGGTCACCCTCCCAAGTACTGACCGCGCTCGATGCTGCTTGGTTTTCGTGATCGGGAATGAACAAGTTCTTTCAGCGTACGCTACGACTGCTCTTATTTTTCATATTCTCATTACACTATTTCAAGTTTGTTCTTTTGTAATTTACGTTCCCAATCATTAAACTGGTATAGAAATTATTCTATTGTATAGAAATCCTATATATTTTATACGCTTTTTTTTATTATTGATTCTGAACTGCGTAAATTATGAAAACTGAAATCCTTTGTAACCTAGTAAAACCAGTTTTAAGAAGAAAAAAAAAGTGCGTTAAAATAAAGAATTTATTTGTTCATTTACTTATTTATTTTGTTGGTGGCAGTGGTGCTATATTTTTTACAGTTTCAAAAAAAAATTAGCTTCACAGCTTAAATTGTGTTAAGATATTCATTTCAGATTTGTGTTCAAATACTGAATGTCTTCGATATTCGCAGCGCCACCTAGCGCAAGGGTTCCCAGCAATAATACTGCAAAAGTTCGTGCACTTCCATGTAGTGGTGGGCCAGCGCATGAGAAAAAATGGATGCCCACCAGAATTTTATCTGAGGATTTCCAACAGCAAAGTTGACTGAAACTGTCCAGCAGGGGTCGTACAGTGGTAGACAATCAGCCAGCACTTTTCCATCATTGCCGGCACCTATCTTGCTGCTGGCCAGCAATTTCCTCTTTGCTGGGTTGTACTATAACACTCTTTTATATTCTGTATGATACGTCCATCACATTTTTCTTAATAAATGATTATTTAAAAAAATCAAATAATCCGGTCTTACACTACTGTTTATATAAAGCCGCACGTATATGTTAATCTTACTGTAAAGGAAAAAGGTTTAGAATTTCTTTTGATTTCATTTTAAAACTTTAACTAGAGAACAAAACTTTATAATATTTCAGTTATAAATCTAATGATTTAATATTTAATCACAAAATGATAATTATCTTCTTTACAATTTGAGAAATAAAAGAAAATATATTAGCCTCTTTATCAATTTTATTCAGCTTAGTTAGAACAATCCAAATATCTCTTCTTTATGTGCTCTTGACTGCTTTTTCTTCAAACATTGTTTACAGGTTCTTCAATTATTGTTTTCCAATATCCCATTTTAATACACATATGATATCTGGTTTTACCCCAAGAGAATGTGATTCAGATAGAAAAACATAAAAATGCCCTTTTAAATTTTAGCAACAGTTTCATTGTGGCAAATAATTTTTTCTAAATATGTTTAACCCCCAGGGGGATACCTTCTTTAGGTATTCACGGGCTTCGCAACCCCGGGTACCTGAGCGATCTTTCTCTTTTCCTTTTCCTCTTCTGTCTCTTGCCTTTCTTTCCTCTTTGTTTCACTCTCGTTGTGGTATCCTTTCCGGAGGTGAGGGCAATTCTGCATAAGCCGATATCATCCTGTCTATATCAACTTATGGAGAATCGTAAACCACCCACGTGTTTGCCGTGCGTGGCGACCCGTGTCCCTGCTAAGGGGGATCCTGGCAGTTGAGGGAAACCAACACATTGCTTTGGCCTCTGCTTCAGGTAGACGGAAGGTGCATATTGGTCCCGTATGCATCAATCGGCTGATCAGCTGACTTGTCTCTGGCTAAGGGATCAAGTGAGCAAATAATTACTAGTCATCTCGTTAAGGGTGGAGGCTGACATAGGATTGTCTTGTGACCGTATGGGCCCTGTTTAGCACTGGTGCACGAATGTGCATCCTCTTGTTGGACTCGGTAGTGGGTGGTGCAGCCGGGGTCTGAATTATTGTTTCTTTCTTTATGGATGCAAAAACTTCGTTTCCTACTATTTCTCTCCCATGTGGAGAGCAACAAATTGTACAGGATGATGCTTTTACTAGATTATTTGTCACAACGCGCACTGATAGCCTATCTCATAGTTCTTTTAAAATAACGTCACCCTTTCTTATTGCCAAGACATTTCAGTCTGTTTTAGGAGATGGTCATACACGCAAAAAACTGCAGTCTGGGGATTTACTGGTTGAGGTTTGTTCAGCCAGCCAGTCACATATTCTATCAAATTGTAATACTATAGGCTTTTTTTATGTTTCTGTTAAAGCACATCATACTCTTAATACAAGCCGTGGTGTAATACCTGAACCAGAACTTTTATTTTCTACAAAGGAAGAACTTTTAGAAAACTTAAAAGATCAAAATGTTACAGATGTGCGTCATATCACTATCCGTCGGAATGGCCAAGTACTTCCTACAAAACACATTGTTCTAACCTCCAATAGCCCGACTTTAGCAGCCAGAATTAAAGCTGCTTACTTGAGCTGTCCTGTCCGGCCTTATATCCCAAACCCTCCCCGTTGTTTCAAATGCCAGCATTATGGCCATACAAATACTACCTGTCGTGGCTCCGTTTCTGTGCACGTTGTGCAGATTCGGGCCATGACAGTAAACTCTGTGAAAAATCTGAACACTGTGCTAACTGTAAAGGTGATCATGCCGCATACCTCTCGGTCTTGTCCAAGTTGGATCCGTGAAAAAGAAATCCTCTCTATTAAAATAACACAAAAAATTTCATATCCAGAGGCTCGCAAAGTTGTTGCAATCAGAACCCCATCTGCAGGTGTTTCATGTTCTAGTTTATTGAAACAATGTTCCAAATCCGTAAGGCACATAGGCACTCAAACTCAACCCTCTGTAAATACCGGTGCTTCTGCTTTATTATCTCATAATGCTAAAAAAGAATTTCGTGATAATTCCTGCTTTTGCAAGCCAGGAAGTTTACCACGATTGAAACTTTTGCCACACTCATCGCAGCCCACCACAATAGAATATTTTGATCCTTCTAAACATTCTAGATTACTCTCATCATCACAGCTTGTTACAACAGAGTCATCTAAAATTCCGCCATAACAATCTTCTTCTCAGTCTCCTAGCAAAATACAAAGAACAAATATTTCTGTAACAAAGCAAGAAAAAGAAAGGTCATATAGCAAAATATCTCCAGAACCTTCAGAATGGAAAACTGTTAAGAAAAAGTCAAGAAAATCGCATACTGAACCACTACTAACAAATTTTAAGGATTTCAAACAGCTCCTTCGATATGCAGAAGACGCGATGGTATCCGAGTCATATGAAACAGATGTAAATGAGGAAGATGTTGTTTTTGAAATATTTGATCCTACATGATTTTAACCAGCTGTCTTTTTATCAATTATTTGAAATTTAATCTTATCACTCCTTGACCATTTGTACAGATTTTTACTTTGCAATTTCATTATTTCGTACCTACATATTTTTACCATATTTTTTATTTATGTGTGGTTTTTAAACTTGTATTACATTTCATACTTTATTTTTTTATTTTTACCATAAATCTATCTTCTTTTCATTTTTAGATTTTATCTTTTAGCTATTTATTTGGACTTTTATCAAATGAGTTTATTTATACTTTCTGTCATTACATATTTCATTAAACACTGTTGTTTTTTGCTCATCTTTTTCTATTACATGCTTTTAAATTATATTTCTGTGTTTTTATTTTAACCTTTCTCTTGGCGCAGCATGTTCTTAATAAGACTTTGCGCCATTAAACCCCGCTCAACCAACCAACCAACTAAATATGTTTAAATATAATATAAAAAGTTTCAATAATTTCAAAAGTGTTCATATTTAAAAACTTTGAAAACTAGAAAAATTTAAATAAAAAAAATGATAAGATATTCTTTTAAACATAGAAACTACATAAACACCAGTATAGAGATATAGTAATGTCCGCTTTACCTTCTCGCTTAAAGCTAAGCTGTTCAACGTTTACCCTGTCTAGAGTGTTAGTCAAATTCAGCCAAAAAAGAGATATCCGGTTGCAGCCGACTATACCGTTTCACCAACGGAGTTATGAAAAAAGTGGATGAGACATATAGTGGGTTGTCTAGTAGTTGCGAGTGAAGCAACTGAGGAGGTTGTCACAAGATGGCTGCTGTTTTTCAAGCAGATCCACAGTTTTTGATTAGCGCTGGGGAAAAGTTCCACCAGTAGATTTGTATAAAAAAGCTCGTCTTATTTAAGCGCCTTATTCATAGAAAATGTCTCTCACAAACGTGGTAAAAGATTTCTACTTCTTTTTACTGCTATCAGTTTGAAAGGTATTATAATCTTTTATGTTACACTGACAGGAGGTTGTCTTGATTTTCACAATATGGAGCAACTACTACCGCTAAAGTAAACTTCCACCAGTAAAAATGAATGTCAGTTTTTGCTATTATTTCAGACTGAAATATCCCATTAATAAAGCGTTTGAAGAAAAAGAAAATTTCTGCTAAAATTTACTGGTGGAAATTTTCTCCAGTGGTAATGAATCCCTGCGAAAGTGGTTACAGTTGAAGCTTCACTATTATAAGGATATGTCAGTTCAGTGTTGCCAGTGGGCTACTTCTTTAAAATTCAGATTTCTTGATCGGCACCACTTTTTTGAAACGGTAAAATTCCCTTTGTTTTTACCTTATTAATATGTCATTAATTCTTATTTATTAATATGTCATTAAATAAGGTGCATGTTATCATTTCAAAAAAGTGGTGTCAATCAAGAAATCTGAATTTAAAAAAGTAGCCCATCTGGCAACACTGTGTCAGTTCCTGTTTCTTAACCGTTTAATTCTCGCTCTCGTGATATTCACGGGCTGTGTCTTCTATATAGATTGTTTCATTCCCACCAGTTTTATAAAACAGTATAATTGGCTTTTTTATGGTATCATTTTGCCTGTCATTAAATAAGGTGAATGTTTCTTTTTCAAAAAAATGGTGCTAATAAGGAATTTGAATTTTTAAACCGCAATTTAATGCGACCGTTAAGGGTTTAATAGTTCCATGGTTTCACCCTACTTTTCCCTATTCATATAGGTACAAAATTTAATATAATAATGAAATATACAGGCATTAGAATTTTATTTATTTTTTATTTCATATTAAAGTGCGCAATTTCAATGTTTAATTTAGCACACCTTGTAATAGACATAGAAATACATAATAATATAGAAAATCATATGCTTGATAATAGACAGAATTAATAAGGTACTATTATGGCGGGGACAATGTTTGTGAAAACGCATTTGCCCTTTTCTCGAGAACTACTGAAGTGATTTTATTCCAAGAATGAAAGTATACCACTTATGCCTCATGTTCTTCAATGGAAAGAGGTGTCAAAATTACTCACACTTCCATTCCAAGATTAATAATGTTTTGTAGTTTTGTCAGTAGTTAAACTTTAAACTGATCTTTAAGCAAGGAATAAAAGTACACTAGTTTCTCGACTTTGCAAACAAACAAAAAACACAAAATCACATGGAAAACAGATGAAATTGACGTACAATTTCCCATCGAACTATTGAAGAGATTTCAATATTTTTAATTTCTTCTACCTTCAATAGAAGAAAGTATTGCAATTGAAATTTTTTCCGACTTCCGGATTTCGACGGACTTACGCATTTTAACCCTTTGAGTGGCAAGTAATTGCGTTTCTGTAATGTCGAATTCACACCGGAATCTTCAAAAACTTTTATTGCAAAATAAGGAAAAACAATTTTACGACCTTTTCCCACCAAAGTTAGAAAAGTAAAATTTAATAAAATTATTGTGGTGCAAATCTTCATTTTGTTTTTTACTTTTACTGCCTTTTACTGTTTTTTACTTTTACTTAGAGAGACTGCTCAGACTAGGAAGTGAGTCTGTAGAGCATAGATTCTCCCTCCCGGTCCCCTTTATTGAGGTCTAGAAAAGAAAAAAGGTTACAAATTTCAGCCGAGGCTGAGCCCGCCAATACGCGCGACAGAGGGCGGAGTGGTATATATAAGATATAAAAAAAATTACATTAGCAAGCTTTGTGAAACAAACATAAGGACATTAAATAATGCAGTGTTATACAAAGTTAGACAATATTATACAAGTTGCTGCGACCCAACATTGGGTACTGAATAAGGGAGAATCCAAGTATCTGTCTCAGTGATGGAGTAAAACTGAAAGGTTACATAAGAAGTTGAAGATGTTTTTAAGCTTTGAGAGCAAAATCGGGCGCGATAGAATATTTGCTAACCAACCAACTGGAAGAACAGGAGGACTGCGGATATGCCAGCGAGCTGTTAAAGGACAATTATAGAAATAATGAGAGGCAACAGCATCATCACCGCACTCACATAGAGGAGAAAGGGCTCTTTTGAACTTGAAGAGGTATGCTCCAAAAGGACCATGACCGGTAAGGAAAGCTGTGGTGGATGGAGTGAGCACCAGAAGATCCAAAGATACCACTGGGACAAGATCATAGGTATATCTACCCTTATCTGAGTAGTCCCAATAATCCTGCCATTTTTTCATAAAATGAGCGCGAAGATGTCTTTTCATGTGTGAGTGCGGTACTGGAAGTGAAAAATCAACTGATGGTTTAGCAGTTGCCTCCTTTGCCAACATATCTGCCGTTTCATTTCCCAGGATACCCTTATGGGCTGAAACGTGGCTTAAATAGGTTTTCCAGAGAAGATTTTTGAGAAGTGATTTAATCTCAATAACCTGGGGATTTGTTGAGCCAAACGAACAGATAGCCTGCAGGCTTGAAAGGCTATCGCTAAAAACTGGAATTAAAAAATTTTGGTTTTGTTGAGAAATCCACTCTAAAGCTTTAAAGATGGCAAAGAGTTCGGCTTGGAAAATGGAATTATTGTTACCCAGCCTGCAAGACCAACGATGAGTCACTTCACTCCCTTTCGTAGCGCAGAAAGCTGCACCTACTCCGGTAACAGTGCGTGAGCCATCGGTGAAGACCATAACATTTTGAGTGGGAGAGTAAGAATTTATAGTTGGGTTTACTTGTAGGTGGGAAGTCTCATCTGCCGGATGAAACTGCCAGCCAAGAGTCTTACGCTGAATCATCATTTGTGGAAAAAATTGTTGTGAGATAGCTTCATTCTCCAAATGGATGATGTTGCTTTTAATGAACTCATATTTAATGGTAATGGAAATGGGAGGAATACCTGTCAAGATATTGAGAGCATCACTGGAAATGGTTCTATATCCCCTAGAAATTTGCAAGAGAAACATCCTTTGTATAGAAACTAATTTATTAAGTGCTGCTTTTGTAAGATTTCCCCCCCCCCCAAATAGATGCTCCATAGGTGATAATTTTTTCAACAATAGTAGAGTACCAAATTTTTAGCATATGGCTTTTAATACCCCAAGATTTAGTGGTTAATCTTTTTGAGTTATGATAAAATTTTACTAGTTTGATTTTAAGGTAATTAATATGAGAGAACCAGTTCAAGTGCTCATCTATTGACAATCCTAACAATTTAAGGTTAGAGACATGATGGACGCTAGTGCCATTTATTCTGATGGTGGGTTTCCTTTTAAGTTTATAAGGTTTTGCAAATGTTAGGGCTTGGGATTTATTAGTGGAAAGTTGCAGGTGCAGTGATTCCAGCAGCTGACAGAAAATTGGGAGAGCAAAAGCAGCCTCCAACTCCAAGTCCAGACGCCGAAAACCAGAGAAAATAAAGCTGAAGTCATCCGCGAACGCAAAAAGCAAGTAACCAAGTTTTTCGAATTGAGAGAATAATATTAGCTATGAGGAGACAAAGAATTGGCCCCAGGCAGGAACCTTGAGGACAACCCTTTTTTTGTGGGTGGATAGAGATTCCTGCTCCCCAGTTAACAAGAATGCTTCTCTCAGAAAGATAAGAACGAATGACTCCAGCAATATTACCCGGACAATTTAGAATGCTAAGTTGGAGGAGAATGTCTCTCCACTCAACATTGTCGAAAGCGCCTTGAATATCAAGAGAGACCAGGGAAGTGTATTTGCCTTCACTAATTTTAAAAGCACAGGAAGTCAAGATTTCGGAAAGAGCTTTTTCGCATGATCTGCCCTCTCTGAATCCAAATTGCCTATTACTTAATAACTTGTTTGATTCGAGGAAAATAATAAGAAGTTTAGCTATTAATTTTTCTAGTAATTTACCTAACACCGGAAGCAGGCAGATCGGGCGATAAGAGCTGGGATCAGAGGGAGTCTTCCCTTGCTTAAGGAAATATACTACTTCCCCTTGTCTCAAAGTTAGAGGAAAATAATGGAAAGAAAGACAGAGATTGGCCCATTGGGTAAAAATCTCTGGTAATATATTAAAGGAACGTTTGAGAATTCGGAAATCAATAGAGTCAGCACCAGGAGCTTTGTTATCCTTGAATTTGCCAAGTGTGGCGCGAAGTTCCGCATTAGAAAAAGGTTTATCAGAGTAATTCGAAAATTTTATGTCAAGATTACTATGGTTAGGATAGACTGTTTCACCAAAAAGATGTTTGGTAAGGAATTCGAGATTATTACGTTTCGACGAGAAGCCCGAAGGCCGCTCTAGGAGGATTTCATATAAAATATATCCCACCGCCCCTCAAGGCGCTGCCATCAAAATACTCAAGGACTGAGGACACGAGCTGTGACGCCATCACTAATCGACCGACTTCTCACTAGAGTTAAAATGCACACCGGAAAATTTTGAATAGCAATTTTCTTTTATTTTATTTGTGGAATATCTATCATCTTATAAAACAATAATAACTATTTAAACTTAGTGGTGAGAATTTGGAATCCCCCAATAAAAAATCAGCCAGATGCGGGAACACTGTGGAATTCCGCTTCTGTCTGAATTTTTATTTAGGGATTCCGAATTCTCACCAGTAAGCTTAAATCGTTACTATTGTTTTATATGATGATAGATATTCCGCAAATAAAATAAAAGAAAATGGCTATTCAAAATTTTCCGGTTTGAATTCCAACACTAGTAAGAAGTCGGTCGATTAGTGATGACGTCACAACTCGTGTCCTCTGGCCTTGAGTATTTCGATGGCAACGCTCAAGGGCTTAAATGTCAGAGACCCCCCAAAAACATGTTCATACAAAATGTCTGTTTTTCCGTGTGTGTGTCCATGTGCCGCCATTGTACCATCGAAAACTGTATGAAGTTTTGCATAGGGGGAATTGAAGCAAATTTTTTGTGCGTGCTTTGGCTATTGCGAGCAGATCCCCCCTGAATTTGGAAAAATTCCGCCGGAAGGAGGGGCTGAAATAGCGATTTTTGCACCATTTTCATTATTATACCATCGAAAAGTGTAGGAAGTTATGCATAGAATTGAACCAAAGTTTTTTTTTGTATGTTTTTGGCTATGGCAAGCAGGTCCTCTTTAAATTTGGAAATATTCCGCTGGAAGGGGGCACTGTAATAGCGATTTTTGTATAATTTTCTCGATTTTTCGTAGTTCTGCTGTACATCGGTATCTCGTGAAGCTACGGGAACATCGCATCCTGCTAAGTCGGCTATTTGTTAATCGCTGATGTACAACAGAATAATGAAAAACTATTGATTTTAATAAATATCGTGATCGAGATTAACCCTTAAATGCATAATGACGCATGCCTGCATCACTTTTTATTTAAATTTTAGCAACCACTATATTTACATAGAAATATTAATCCTATAAAAATTACAAAAATATGCTACTAAATAAAGTTAAAAATTTATTTTAAAATTTCTGGTGTCTAATCTTTAATGTAAGAATAAAAAACACAATTCTAAAGAATAATTCATGCATTTAAGGGTTAAGTTTTACAAAATAAAATTCATGTTAAATAAGTTACCTAGATTTACACTTATTAAAATAATTACAATATTTACACTATTTTAGATGTAACAGTAGTTTTTGCATGCATTGCAGATGTACAGCATAAGAAAAGAGTTAACGTATTATACGAAAATATATCTTTGATTTCTTTCACTATTTTTCCTGTGTAATAAACCTTTGTTAGAATCATATATATATATTTCGAAACGAAATAAAAAATCATACATTTAAGGGTTAACACGTTTTTACTCCGATTAATTGTCTGAAGCAGAAATGTAAGATGAAAATCAAAGTTTGCGACTATTGAACTAATAATATTGAAGTATTAATATCTGAAACTACTTTTCCAACTAGTATGATGTATGAGATAGAAGAAAGTTTTGGGACTGGCACATCAAACTAGTTTTAAATGATTTTGGCAGAAGCTAAACTATGAATTGATCGTTCGTGAAAAAACAAAAATGAAAAATTCAATAGTTATGTTAATTTAAATAAACGAAGATTTTGTTTGTTTGCAAAATTGCATGACTATTGTATTTTTTTATTCCTTGAAGAACGACCGATTTACAGTTTATCTGTACAGAAAAATATTAAATGATACACTAGAATACCTTCAGCAAATCCTGAAAAAGGGTAAGAGGAAAGGGAACATCAATGTCATCTATTATACATATCATTTCGTAACTGCTATCACACTTTTAATAATATGTAATTTTAACTTTTCAATTTTCAATTAAATATTTATGAATAACTTGTGCAGAAACAATCTTATACGACACTAAAATTATTTTCATATAACTCTCAATTGTATTGTTCTTTTTTTTTTTTAAACCATGAAATTCTGTTTTCTCTAGACTGAAGAACGTTTACGTTTTGAAGTGTTGGAATTATTGCTTTACCTATTAGAGATTAAAATTTCTATGGATAAATACAACTTATCGGGCCACAGGAACTGTATGGAATCTTACATTTCGTACCTTAAAAAGAATCTATTTAGGCGTAAATGGTTTTAACATGTCTTAGAGCTACGTTTAGAACAATTTTTCAAGTCGTACGGTACCTCTAAAATTAACGGCTTAAGAATTAGCTATTGGGTAATGATAAGAAATATATGTTGTATGTACAAGGTGGCACAGTGAAACGAGAAATTTTTAAGTAGCTCTCACAGAAGAAAAAAAATTTGAATTTTTAAGTTTTATTGTTTAAAACAAAAGTAAATTATGAGGTAAATTATATGCCAATAATAGGGCTCCCAAACAGTCTGCTTTTTGAACACCACTATTTTTATAAGAAAAATCTCCTTTATAAATTTCGTTGAAAATTCCCAGCAAAGAAATAAATAATGGGCCATCACCTGGAAAAAAGATGGCAGCCAACACTGCCATCAGCGGTAAAGTAGTGCCTGCTTTCCCTCTATCCCACTGCTATTCCTTTGCTGGCCCAGCACTTTCCCTTACAAACATTTCTTATAGAATTCTATAAAAAACTTATAGGAAATGTAATGATGGCCCGTTTTTCTATGAGCTAGTTTCACCAACAGCTATAGAAACATTTGACCTTGCAGCTGTTTCCGTGTGGTCACCCTCCCAAGTACTAACCGCGCTCGGTGCTGTTTGGTTTTCGTGATCGGACATGAACAAGTGCTTTCAGCGTATTCTACGACCGCTCGTTATTTTCAAGCTCTCATTACACTATTTCAAGTTTGTTTCTTTTGTGATTTGCGTTCCCAGTCATTAAACTTGTATAGAAATTATTGTATTGTATAGAAACCCAGCAAAGAGGAAATTGCTAGCAGCAGCAAGATAGGTGCTGGCAATGATGGACAAGTGCTGACTAATGGTCTACCACTGCATGGCCACTGCCGTTGCCATCGAAATACTCAAGGCCAGAGGACACGAGCTGTGACGTCATCACTAATTGACCGACTTCTCAATAGTATTGGAATTCAAACCGGAAAATTTTGAATAGCAATTTTCTTTTATTTTATTTGCGGAATATCTATCATCATATAAAACAATAGTAACGATTTAAACTTACTGGTGAAAATTACAAGCGTCTAGCGATCACACTTTTTCATTTTGATCCTGTGATCCTGCGGGATCAGCGTGTTCCGCGCATATCGTTCCGCGCAGGACGTAGCGATGTTTGTGTAAAATAACATTCTAAGCAAAATTCTTTTAGGAACTTTATAGAACTTTATTTTATTTTGATTCAAATTAATTAAACTCTAAAATTATTTTAAAAGGACGAAAAAATTATTAAATTATAATTTAAAAAACATAAATTATTAAATTCAAAATTTTGAAAAAAACAATTTAAACATTGTGAAAAAATATTAAATTTAAATTATTAAACATAAAATTACTTGAAACATATAAAAATTTATTATATTCAGAATTTAAAGTGCCTTTAAATGATAAAAAAAATTAACTTACTAAATCATTATAAAATTTATTATATTCAGAATTTAAAGTGCCTTTAAATGGTTAAAAAAATAAATAAATTACTAAATCATTATAAAATTTAAAATTATGAAAAAAAATAGTAACAATTATTATTTATTCAAAATTAAAAGTTCTTTTAAAATGATGATAAAAATTAAAATTATTAAATTTAAAATTATGAAAAAATATTTAATTATTATTAAATTTAAAACATTCTTTAGGATTTTCTTATCTTTACACCACTAGATGGCGATACAATAGGCATTAAATCTGTTAAAACTACGATCACTATATCAAATATCTGGAAAATTCACAATAAAAAAAATTGTTAATAGTGGTACAAATATTGAACAATATACATTTTCAATTTTTATCTTCAAAAAAATTTAGTTTTTTAAAGCAATCTTGACATTCTTTTTCATTCAGCTCCGTAAGGAATCGAACCCATGCCATCTAATCTGAGGGTGAACGTTATACCACTACACCATAAAGTTCCTTAAAGGCCTTTAGATAGGCTTTAGAAGGCTTAGAATATTATTTTACACAAACATCGCTACGTCATGCGTGGAACGATATGCGCGGAGCAAGCTGA
Organism: Maratus speciosus; assembly: GCA_963932465.1. NCBI lineage: Eukaryota > Metazoa > Arthropoda > Arachnida > Araneae > Salticidae > Maratus > Maratus speciosus. The sequence goes on along the minus strand of OZ010787.1, from coordinate 33,910,957 downwards.
TCCCGCAGGATCACAGGATCAAAATGAAAAAGTGTGATCGCTAGACGCTTCAGTGAAAATTCGGAATCCCTAAATAAAAATTCAGGCAGAAGCGGAATACCACAGTGTTCCCGCATCTGGCTGATTTTTTATTGGGGGATTCCATTTCTCACCAGTAAGTTTAACCCTAGATCTACCGGGAATTTTATTCAAGTTTTAATAAAACGTTCTACACCAGAATTTTTATTTAAAACTATTTAACTTATTTATTTACCTTATTTTTGTCTGGTTTATATACTTAGTTTATTTTAAAGAAATTTCTGGTTTGAATGAATATTTTGTATGTACCTGTCGGGTCCAATGACCCGTCTGGTAGACGGAGGGTTAAATAGTTATTATTGTTTTATAAGATGATAGATATTCCACAAATAAAATAAAAGAAAATTGCTATTCAAAATTTTCCGGTGTGTATTTTAACACTAGTAAGAAGTCTGTCGATTAGTGATGACGTCACAGCTCGTGTCCTCAGGCCTTGAGTATTTCGATGGCAGCGCAACTGCTGGACAGCTTCAGTCAACTTTGTTGTTGGAAATCATCAGATAAAACTCTGGTGGGCTTCCGTTTTGTCTCATGCGCTGGCCCACCACTACATAGAAGTGCACGAACTTTTGCAGTATTACTGCTGGGAACCCTTACGCTAGGTGGCGTTGCGAATATCAAAGACATTGAGTATTTGAATACAAATCTGAAATGAATATCTTAACACAATTTAAGCTGTGAAACTATTTTTTTTAAAACTGTAAATAATATAGAACCACTGCCACCAACAAAATAAATAAGCAAATGAATAAATAAATAAATTCTTTATTTCAACACACTTTTTTCTCTCCTTAAATCTGTTAATACGGATTAGGTTCCCTTAGAAAGACCTCCACGGAAGGCACTCCCCCCAGGGTCCATATCCCTCGTGTAGATAATTGGCCGTCAACAATCAACCCAACCCAACCCTTAAATCTGTTAATCTCCTTAAATCTCTCCTTAAATCTTCTTAAAATAAAGTTACAAAGGATTTCGGTTTTCATAATTTACACAGTTCAGAATCGATAATAAAAAAAGCGTAAAATATATGGGATTTCTATACAATACAATAATTTCTATGCCAGTTTAATGATTGGGAACGTAAATCACAAAGGAAGCAAACTTGAAATAGTGTAATGAGAGCTTGAAAACTACCAACGGTCGTAGCACACGCTGAAAGTACTTGTTCACGTCCGATCACGGAAACCAAACAGCATCGATCGCGGTTAATGCTTGGGGGTATGACCACATGGAAACCGCTGCAAGTTCAAATATTTCTATAGACATTTCTGTTATAGACACTTCTACAGATATTTCTGTAGCTCTTGGTGAAACTAGCTTACAGAAAAAAGAGCCATAATTCTATAATACTTTTTTTTTATAGAATTCTATAAGAAATTTTTGTAAGGGAAAGTGCTGGGCCAGCAAAGGAATAGCAGTGGGGTAGGTGCTATCACTGCAGGAAAAGTGCCGGATTGAAGTAATATGATGGAATACCAATGCTGGCCTGCTGTTGGCCATCACTGATGGGCCAGCTGCATTCCGCACGGACACTTTTGTACTGGTTTAACACTAGAACCGCGGACTATTTTACTCAATTTTTATAAAAAAGTGTTTTACAACAGAATTTTTATTTAAAACTATTTAACATATTTAATTAGCCAATTTTTGTGCTTCATACATATAATATATCTTAAGGAAAATTTTTCTGGTTCGAATTGACTACTATCAATTTTGGCAGGTGTCAAAATGACCCCTAACGGCGGTTCTACCCAGCAAAGAAAGAAACAGTGGGCCATCAGCTGGAAGAAAGATGGCAGCCAGCAGTGCCATCAGCGATAAAGTGCAAGGGTGCCATTACCTAAACCTGTCGAAAAGTGTCCGAGCCGAATGCAGCTGGCCCATCAGTGATGGCCAACAGCAGGCCAGAATTGGTATGCCATCACATTACTTCGATCCGGCACTTTTCCTATAGTGCTAGCACATATCCCACTGCTATTCCTTTGCTGGCTCAGCACTTTCCCTTACAAAAATGTATTATAGAATTCTATAAAAAAAACAAAGTATTACATAATGATGGCTCTTTTTTCTATAAGCTAGTTTCACCAAGAGCTACAGAAATATCTGTAGAAATGTCTATAATAGAAATGCCTATAGAAATATTTGAACTGCATGTGGCCATTCTCCCAAGTACTGACCGTGCTCGATGCCGCTTGGTTTTCGTGATCGGACATAATCAAGTGCTTTCAGCGTACGCTACGACTGCTAGCAGTTTTTAAGCTCTCATTATACTATTTCAAGTTTGTTTCTTTTGTGATTTACGTTCCTAATCATTAAACTGGTATAGAAATTATTCTATTGTATAGAAATCCTATGTATTTTATACGTTTTTTTTATTATTGATTCTGAACTGCGTAAATTATGAAAACCGAAATCCTTTGTAACCTAGTAAAACCAGATTTAAGGAGAAAAAAAAAGTGCGTTGAAATAAAGAATTTATTTATTTATTCATTTACTTATTTATTTTGTTGGTGGCAGTTGTGCTATATTTTTAACAGTTTCAAAAAAATATTAGCTTCACAGCTTAAATTGTGTTAAGATATTCATTTCAGATTTGTGTTCAAATACTCAATGTCTTCGATATTCGCAGCGCCACATAGCGTAAGGGTCCCAGCAATAATACTGCACAAGTTCGTGCATTTCCATGTAGTGGTGGGCCAGCGCATGAGATAAAATGGATCCCCTCCAGAAATTTATCTGATGATTTCCAACAGCAAAGTTGACTGAAGCTATCCAGCAGTGGTCATGCAGTGGTAGACCATCACCTAGCTCTTCTCCATCATTGCCAGCACCTATCTTGCTGCTGGCCAGCAGTTTCCTCTTTGTTGGGTAGTGTTAAGTAATGGCCCCATTGCTCTTTACCGCTGATGGCAGTGCTGGCTGCCATCTTTTTTTCAGCTGATGGCTCACTATTTCTTTCTTTGCTGGTAAATCCTATATATTTTATACGTTGATTGATTCTCAACTGCGTAAATACGAAAACCGGAAACCTTTGTATCTTCGTAAAACCAGATTTAAGAAGAAAAAAAAGGGTGTTGAAATAAAGGATTTATTTATTTATTCATTTACTTATTTATTTTGTTGGTGGCAGTGGTGCTGTATTATTTACAGTTTAAAAAAAATAGCTTGACAGCTTAAATTGTGTTGAGATATTCATTTCAGATTTGTGTTTGAATTCATTACTCTGCCGCGGGGTGAGAAAAATAACTCTTATTTTAGTATAGACTTGACAAAATATTTAAAAGTCTGCTAAATTATTATTTGTTAAAGTTGAAACGTAATTTTTAAAATATTTTTACACTTCAGATTAAAATATTTGAATAAAAATTACAATTAGGGAATTTTTTTAATCTTAGTTAATTACGCCATCTAGCGTAAGGGTTTCCAGCAATAATACTGCAAAAGATGTGCACATTCATAATATGATGGGCCAGCGCAAGAAATAAATCGGAGGCCTATCAGAATTTTATCTGATGTTTTCCAACAGCAAAGTTGACTGAAGCTGTCCAGCAGTGGTCCTGCAGTGGTAGACCATTAGCCAGCAACTTATCTTGCAGCTGGCCAGCAATTTCTTCTTTGCTGGGTTACCTGGAGATGCGTTTTTCTTCCAATTGTTGCCGAAACCTACCACGGAATTTTTTCTTTAATAATACTGGTGTTAAAAAAACGGACCAGTGGAGAGTCCTGCATTAAGCGCCTCAAGATAAAACATTTCAATTTCATTTTCTAAAATCAATATTCATAGGATGACGACCGTTCGCACGTATACATCCCCTGGAATCGAACGTTGAAATTTCCAATGCACTTTGCAACACTTCCATGGGAATCGTTGCCCTCCTTGTGGTTTCTTTTTTAATCTTTTGAGGATCGCTTAATATTTATAAAAACCATAAAAAGTATCTATTTTTATTGCAAAAAGTGAGTAATTATACGGTTTCTAAATAAAATATGTAATTAGTTGTATGTTTGAGGCGAAAAATAAAGATGTTGTAGAACAAATTTACATTTGCCGAAAAGCCATCATGTGGGAATTTTGCACCCTTATGTTTGTTTTATACCATACAAATGAATACGAATAAGATCCTTGTTTTTAAAATTTTTACTACTTCACAAATGTTTACAAATAATATTTAAAATGGTATTTATACATAAAATGTTGTCTGTCAATTAAAATCAAGTTCTGTACCTGAGAGCCAAACCTGAGAGTAAGTCGAATTTCACTCATTTTTCAGGAGAAGTAAAAGAAGCATTACCTTGCAAGACAACACTATTTTCGAAAACTGATATGATATTTATCTTATAATACAAGTATATAAGTACAAGTATAGCGATATTTTGGCTCGAAAGAGAGCAGTTTCTTGAGTATAAAAAGCTGTTAATATAAAAATTTTCATTTTTGGACTTATTGATAGTTTGGTTCTCAGGTACAAAATTATCAGTAGAAGTGTTTGATTCATCAGAATAAATAATTTACTCAAACATAGATCGCGCAAATCAAACTCGGACATGCATTTTCAAAGACTTCATATGGAAATGACAGTGACATTTTTCTGGTTTCAGAAGTTCTTCCGGCTTTAAATGTACACCCCAACAATGTCACAGGTGCGTAGCTGCCAACCTTCCACTAATCTTCCGTAATGTCTGGATTAATTTAACCCAGGTTAACCACATTTCGAACCAGAAAATTTATTTCATGAATGCTTATTTATTTAATTCCAGGTTTCTACGTGAAACATATTTCTTTTCATTTCTTAAAAAAAATTCTGGATTGAAACGTATTAAACCAGGGTCAAATTAACGCAAGTATTGCGGAAGATTAGTTTGAGGTTGGCAGCTATGCAGGTGCGAGAAATAGACAATGGCACATCAGCCCGTCATATTGACGGGAGCGAGAATTAAGTGGTTATCCCTTAAATGCACGATTTTTTATTTTGTTTCGAAAAAATATATATGATTCTCTGAAAGGTTTATTACACAGGAAAAATACTGAAAAAAAATCAGCGATACATTTTTCATATAATACGTCAATCTTTTCATCTGTTGCACGTCTGCAATACAAGTAAAAACTACTGTCGTGTGGATGTTTTACGCTAAAATAATGCAAATTAGTAAATGCTTTAATATGTATGTCTCCAAATACCTTATTTTATATAATTATTTATTTTATAAAACTTAACCTTTAACCCTTTAATTCCCATAATTGAATACGTTCTAGAAATGAAGTAGTTCAGAGAATCTGACTTTACACCAGAAAGATTCAATGGTTAATTTTGCTTTATTATTACTACATTATTGCTTTATTTTACTACATTTTTGCTATACGGAATGTCTGCTTGCTAATTAAAGCAAATGTTGTTATTTTAATTTTCTGGTGTGAATTAGGCATATGCGAATAAAAAAAATCTATTAAATTCAAAACAGTGCTGTTTGCATATATGCAAAGCTGCGCACTAAAGGTTTAGAGCAGAAACCGTTTCCTCAAAAGTTTCAACCCATATCTATCTGGCGTGACATGATTGAACGCGACCATGATACCCGATATTGTAACGACGTCGAAATTTCTTTGAGTATTAGTCTTTCTGTAAACATTCTTGTAATATCCTCAAGCCAATGTACGCTGTGACGTTTCAATGACCATTTGGAGCCTGGTAACCCTCAAGAGGTCCTTTCTCACGTGGCACATAGAGTATCACATTTGCAATAAGCAAAAAGACTCCAAACGTGAACAGTAGCTGACTGAAGGAGTGCTGTGTTTTTCGATGAAACCCGCTTTTGCATTTTTTTCGAATAACGCAAGACGTCAATTACACGTTATGATTACTAAACGGAATTCAGTTGTGCACGGAAGTATTCCGTTCCCACCTTTCAACCAGCTCCGCATGGCTACCACGACTACTTTTAAAATTTCTCGTTTCCCTGTGCCACCCTTTATACATATGCATATGTATAATATATATCTATATAAACTGATTTATAAATACATTTATTTAAGAATGAATAATAATACATAAAATGTATAAAACAAATCGTTTATTAAGTTAATATATTGCTGCGCTCACAAAATACTATAGAATTTCGAAAAGCTTACATAGTCATATTTTCATTTAGAAAATCTGATATCCTATATAAAACCGATTCGTCTGTTACAGATCAGATAAAATGCCACTGAGAGATATTGCTTTTGAGATTATTTTATGTATAGTACATTGTTATATAAAAAAGGTCTGTTATGAAAGATAATGCTCTTTCAGCGATTTATTTTTCTCTTGAATGCAGTTATTTCTTGACGTGAAATATTTTAATGTTGATAGAATAAATAAGAAATAAAAGCACATTTAGTGTATCTGTTTAAAATATTTCTGCACGTTACATTTTTTTTCACAAACAATGCATGCAATTTTACGGTCTAGTAATACAATTTTAATAGTTACTAAAATAGTGTTTGAAAAAGCTGTATAAGTGATAGTTTCACTAAAAGACCCATCACCTTAGTAGTTGCAATAATGGAACAAATATACTGAGTTTAAAGCCAAATCTTTCATGAAGTTATGTATTTTAATGTTGAAAGAAGTACTAAAGGGTAAGCACATTGAAATTATTTCTTAACAGTTGGTCAGTTTTTGAGATATTTAAAAAACGAAGCTTTGAAACTTATTTTTAATGTAAGCTAAGATTAAACAAGAAAAAAAGGTTTTAGGCTTTGTTTATTACCTAGTTAATTTTTATATATGTGTTTAATAGTTACTTGTGCGTTTCAAAATTCAGTTTAAGAAACAGTTTCACTAAGTAGTCTATGCACACCAGAAGTTGTTATATTGGACACAAATATGAGGTGTTCCCTTTAATGAATTTGCTATTCGAAAGAGATATTTTTATATTGACAGCATTACTGAAAAGGGAAGCACATTTAAATAATTTTTAAAACTTGTCAACTTTCGTGATATTTAAAAACAATGTTTTACAGTTTTGTTTACAACACAATCTAAGCTTAGACAAGGTCCGTATGCATCAGGGGATTCAGATGATTTTAGGTGTTTTCGTACCAGAAATTTCGTAAAGTACCGGTCGGTATATTTGAAGATAGACCTCCCCCCCTCCCCCCATAAATAAGGCTAATATTACTTTAGGAAAATTCTGGTAAAAGGTGCTTGAAAGTCCTTGAAGCATACGAGCCCTGTTAGAGCACAAACAATATTTTAAAACTTTGTTTATACTTCTGTAAAATTGTATATACATTTTTTAATGGTAATTTAAACTGCGATTCAAAAATAAGTTTCAGAGACAGTTTAAGTAAGTGGACAAAGCATCCCAGTAGCACAGCTGCCTACTTTTATAATTATTTTTACCATGAAAATTTAATAAAACTTTTGATTTATTTAATCGCAGATTTCGACTACTAAATAAGGCAAAATTTACTATTAAATTTTAGCGGTAAAAGAAAAGCTTAAAAGTTAACAGCTATGCAATAGTTACTGTACTGGACAGACATTTGAGGAGTTTACAGTCTTCCTTTAAAGGAATTTGCTAATCGAAGTAATTTATATTTATTATTGTCAGAAGTGGCTTTTATACTTTGTTTATGATTTTGGAAAGAAACTTTTACGCTGAACAGGAAAAACGTTATTTACCCATACGCAAAAGCGTAAGGATTTCGTTATACCGATACAAATGGCGTTGCAAAAAGCGTCTGTGGTACAGCAAGCCTGGATTTCTACTCTGTAATCATAGCAATGATGTGACGTGTGTAAGGGAATTGTCACAGCCCCCTGAATACAAGGCCTGAGCGCTGACACAAAAATGGCGGCTGTCGAAGGCGGATTTTTTTAAATGTAGGTACGGTACCTCAAATGTAGACACCAATATTTTACAAAAGATTTCTCTTACTTGTTTAATCTCAGAAAAATAAAGCTGAAAAAACTTAAAAAATTATTGGTAAGATTATTTGAGGGGCCGTACACACGCTGAAGAAAACCTGCCTTCGGCAGCCGCCATTTCTGTCTCAGCGCTCAGGCCTAGTATTCAGAGGGCGGTGGAATTGTGCTTACAAATTGTATACGCTTCACAAGATGTCTAAAAGCATCACAAAAGTGACCTATGTGTCCTGTCTTTCCAGTAATTTGTATTCACTTTCTTTCTCTCCAATCAGAAAGTATTACACAATTGATCATTATCTTGAGTCGAGCCTTCCATTTCTATCTACATTACACACACACACATACACTTTCAATTCGAAGCATAATTTGAAATAAATTATTTTAATATCAATATAAGAACTAAAGGGAAAACATAAAATATTTCCGAATATCTTTTTGTAAATTACAAAATACTTCTTTTTTCATAATAGAGCTTCTATAAAAGTTTAAACTCTATTAAAATTCCATATTTCTAAATATGTATTTATATTACAAGTGTTTTCAAAATTAACTTTTCTGGCCAGCATTTCGGATCACAAATATGTTGCCTACTACACGAATAGGAGAAGGTTTATTCATTTCATTTTCCAGTGGTTGCCCCTGTTTTATCCTGGAAACGACGAATGTACCCATTCAATGGTTTTAATTTGATTTTAAGATAGTTTTAAGTACGTTCGAATTTCCTAAAGTTATATTTTTACAATTATTTCAGAAGTCTTTGCTGCTAAATATCCTAAATTTAACTTCATACAATAATATCTTGAGGCAACGAAACATTTTAATTTTCAGAAAAACTAAATTTGAGAAATGTTTTACGAAATTTATATTGAATGTTATTTTAGGAAATATGTCACTTACATAGTCGAAAAATACCCAACTTATCATATATTACAATGAAATTACTTATTTCTTCTTAAAATACAAGTTATAGTTTTAAAAAAAAGATATTTGTTATGTTGTCTTTTACATTCACATTTTATAGACTTTTCTTTCCTCTGAGATAGATTGACAATATAATAGATAGTGCGCCAGATATTGATATAGATATATCCGTCAAGCGATTCTATTTCAAAATTATTGGAGATATGAGGGAAAAAGTTAGACAGAGCGTTGATCAGCGATTTAACCCTTAACCCTCTCGCTGCATAATTGTTTGGTTAAAATAGCTTCAACATAATTAAAATAGCTTCTTTTGCCACCGGTTTTTCAAAACAAAAATTTTTGTCTAATTTAATCGGGAAAATGCTCCGATTAAATACGACAAAATTTACAAAAAGAAAAAAAAAAAAAAAAAAAAAAAAACTGGTGGGAATAATCAAAGAGGATTAATTAGACGGAAAAATGCATGCCCGAGAAAATCTCGAGTTGCGCAGCGAGGAGGTTAAATGCGCGAATTTTTATTTTGTTTTGAAAAAATTATATATGATTCTCTGAAAGATTTATTGCATAGGAAAAATAATGAAAAAAATCACAGATACATTTTCATATAATACATCAATCTTTTCTTCTATTGCACATTTGCAGTACGAGTAAAATATACTATCGTTTGGCTGTTTTACGCTAAAATATTGCAAATTAGTAAATATTTCAGCAAGTATGTCTCCAAATACCTTATTTTATATAATTATTTATTTTATAAAACTTAACCTTTAACCCTTTAATTCCCATAATAGAATAAGTTCTAGAAATTACGTAGTTCAGAGAATCTGACTTTATACCAGAAGGTTTCAACGGTTAATTTCGCTTTATTTAAATACAAAATTCAAAATACTACTTATTACATTCTCCCCTATGTTGGAATTTCTTCAATTGTTTTCAGAAATTACCTTCTGCAGTTCCATAGTTGCTGATCTATGCTGATCATGTCCCATAGAACCCAAAACCACCCCCAGTTCAAAACTTTATCTATCTATCTATATACACTATTTTAAGGCCACGATAACTTCCATAATTCTACACAAATCTCTTCCAAACTGATACATAAAATCTAGGGGTAGAAAATCTCGGTCACGTTCGCTAATGGGCAAAATCGGACCAAGGGGGTGGAAATAGGGCGGGGTTTTGTGAAAACCGAAAAAACCCCATAACGTCTTAATTATAATATATATCAAACCAGTTTAAAGTTATTATTACTTCTAGGAAAAGGACCAAAAATTTATGTATCATAGATTTTTGATTAAAAAATGGTTCAAGGGGCGAAAAAATGGGATTTTAGGGAGAACAATAATCACAACTTCGTCAATTCTCAAAATATCAAATTCACTTAAAGTTAGTATAAATCTTCTTAATGCTATCTACAACTTTTATATTAACAAGTTTTTGATAGGACCAACTAGAGGTTTGCACGGGCCGGAATTTCCAGGTCTGGCCCGGCCCGGTGTAAAAATTGAAAGTTCGGCCGGAGCCAGGCCCGGCCCGCTTGCATTTTTACAGTTCTCGGCCCGGCCCGTTCAAAAATCACTGAAAACAGGCCCGGCCCGTCACAATTTCTACAAAAAAATATCCGTTTTTTCTCAACATACAATTAAGATTGTTTTAATGAATACTACATATATATTTATGGGAACATTGTACAGTATATTTTAGATTACTATGATGTTTGCAAAACAGAAAACACACAATAGTAAACATTAACGATTACTTACAATGTTTTAGTCTTCGTGTCTACAGACATTTCAAAATTCAAATAACGATTTATTAAAAGATTAATGTAGTTCAGAATAAAAGATTAAAAACATGATAACATTTGAAGGTGTGTAATAAACTGTAGATTTGTGAAAATATGTTTTTCATTTTTAAGGCTTTTCTCAAATTCAAAGGAGGTGCATTTCGACACATTTATGAATTCATTTCTTTTCGGAAACGCGTAAGATTAGCAGGTATTCTTATTCAGAAGCTATGTAAATGTCGGTTTTTTTCGTAGTTAAAAGCAATATATTTTTCTGAAAATACTGCCAAAGTTAGTGTTTTGAATCGAATTTCCGAAAGCGATAGCAGAGGGAAGGAGAAGAACGTACAGTCACGTGACAAAAATCTCTGTTATCTTTGTAAGTAATTTATCAAATATGGAAAAAGCTATTCGTTTCCAAATGCCTTCAATAGTCAGGCCTGTCCATTTTATGGCTTTATAGTTAAAAATGAGTCAGAAAATGTGTCTGAAAGTTTCGCATTGTTGAGCAGTGAATATGAGAACCACCTTAAGGTATATTTTCAAAGATGCTGTTAAATGAAGTTCATTATCACTACTAATACTACAAAACATAATGACTGTCCTACACATCCGGAGATCGATTAAGACCAGTTCCGTCCCGGTACGATTCTGCTGAAAAAAATTAAACTCGGAATCAGACATCTTGTAACCGTACGATGCCGATCTCAACGACGGACATGTTACATTTCTGTATTGATGTTGTTAAACTCGCATCGGCTCCAGAGGCGGATTAACCACTACTCGGGCCCCTAGGCTTGACTTTTTTGTGGGCCCTTCCTCTTCTTCAAAGCGATATAGACCAGATGATTCAAAATAAATGTCTGCTCAATTATCTCATAAACCACTGAAGAAGGAAACGTACTTCCATTTACAAAAAGGATAGAAATTAAGTTTTCAGATATAGCATTTGTTTTGCCTAATAAAATTCTAAATTTAATTTTGATACAGTTCCTGTTTCTTATAGGTTATATTTAGAAAAATATTTTTTTTGTCTTAGAGGAACAAAACAAATTAAAAAAAAAAAAAACTATTCTTTTACATCCAAAATTTACCAAATTCTGAATTTTATGCAATTTCTGTGCTTTCTAGCTCTAGAACCGGAAAGAAGTGTTATTTAATACAGGTAAACGACAAACATTGAAATTTCATAAAATTAGAAATGTTATAATTTGGTATGTTTTAGTCGTAAAAGAATGCGATTTTTTAAAATGCTCTTTTTAGATGCAGGACAACATTTTTTAGGACCCAGGGACTGTACTTGTCTTAAAATTCCTGAAAATCTTCCTAAAATTTCCTAAAATATGGTAACCTGTCCTGAAATATCGCGAGTTTGTACTATAGCAATAACAATCATGATTTTACCGCAAATATATATATATATATATATATATATACACTATGGGGGCTCAGCCCCCTATGAGATACCCCCGCCAGCCCCCATTCAGGCTCTGTAGCCTCTGAAAATCTACAAATATGCCCTGTTTAAAAAAATATTACCACGTTACGGAAGATTGAATGATGTTATCAGTATAACAGCGGGTATCTTCTGCAATCGCATTGCCATGCTTTTCCGTTTGAATGGACCTTTTTCGGTTACCATGGCCTCATTCATCGCTATCGTAATAAGTGATGTCTGTTTTTGGGATTGATAAGTAAGCTCAATTACACATTTGAAAATTAGCTTTTATAAAATGATTAGATTAAAAATGACGCAATCTTTCTGAGTTTTATAACAACGCTATGGACAATATTTTTCCTTTAGGTTTGAGGTTAAAAAACTGCGTCTGCTTGGGAATAGCTTTCAGATCCACATATTGAAAAGCAATGTGTTTTGAAACTTTACGCTTAAATATTATGCCTTGATCGAGTTTTAGATAGTTCAAGAACAGGTATAGCTTATTCATGAATTCTTTTCTCTATTTTAATACGTCATCATGAATATTTTCAAGTCATTTTTGCAATGTATATTGTTTGTGTGGTACTACTTGATTATCGTGTCGACCAAAAAACTAACTATAAGATTAAATGTCAATAATGGATTATCATAAATGTCACATTCACTTGACATTAAACACGATACATGTGTATGTTACGTCAATAAGTGATTTTTAATTCGACTTTATATTTATATTTTTATTAATGTTTTACTAATTTATTTGTTATTTCGTTATCTAAAGTAAAATTATGTAAGTTTGTATAATTTGGCGAAATTGGTCCACGGGATAATCAAGTATTATTTGTATTAATTAATAAGAATATCCAATTTTTTTAAATATGTATTTATTGAATAATAATTCATACAAAATAAATGAAAATATTTTACACATACATTTACCTGTATTTATGCTGCATCAAGTGATGTAATATATTAACAAATTTGCTTGCCGCACTACTGTTACACCATGTGACGTCAGATTAAAAATCTCCGGATTAAAAATCGTTTTAATATATGACGCAATTTTCACTATTAAACGCATGTCTCAGGTAATAATTTATTTATTTAAATTTTTTTTTCTGTTTTAAGATTCACGGGTATATACATATATTATTTAACTTAAAAGTATATGGATATATTATTTGAGTATAGATTGAGTATAGATTTGAGTATGCATATATTAAAATATGACCTAATATTGACCATTAAAAGCTTTTCATGTGTAATAATTTAATTATTTTAGGTACTTTAATCATATGATATTTAATGTTTGGGCGTTTTACGAGGCTAACGAAAAAGACAGGCTACCGCGGTGGGTCCGATTCTTCTTTTTATACAGACCGCTGGAGTCACGTGATGCTCGGATGCACCAATGAAGGTGCGTGAAAAGAGCATCACGTGACTCCAGCGGTCTGTAAAAAAAGAAGAATCGGACCCACCGCGGCAGCCTGTCTTTCTCGTTAGCCTCGGGCTTTTTACAAATGATGTAATTATCACCTTTAAATTCGTTGCGCATGTGATAATTTTATTATTTTAAAGTTTTCGCACTTCAATTTTTATGTGTAAAGATTTTGACGTAACACTCCCTATTTTCTGCTTTTGACATGTGGTGATTAAAATCTTATTTTAAAATATTCTTTCTGTTTTTAAGATTATTGATGTCATTTTCTCTTTAAAATTGAAAACAAAATTTTCTTCGTCTATGGAATTTGAAATTTACAGACGATATTTGTTTTCTAATAATAAATTGATTCTGGATGATCGAAATGTGAAAAAATATTTTTATTCTTTTAATTTTTCTGAAAACATAATTTAATCACAATATTGTTTCACTAACAATTGAAATAAAAGATATAATTTCACTTATCAATTTTAAAAAGATGAAAAAGAATAAATCCAATAATCCCTGTAGTTTTCCACAGTTCTCCCACTTAAAATAAATAAATAAATAAATAAATAAATAAATGGAGTAATTTTGTAGCCATTACAGATTGTCAACAGAAATGTAATTAAATCAGAAAAAAATTAATATTTCGAAAACTAATTCAAATTTCAAAATTCCATTACCAGTTTTCACATCTGTGGATCAAAATACGGATAACTGGTGTTAATTTCCCCGTCAAACTATTCATATTTTAGGAGATATAGCCGTGAAACTTAATCAGTCGTTTCACAAATTCGTTTCATTAGGATTATATATATATATATATATATATATATATTCCCGCTCCATCCCGCGAATCATTTATTTTTGAAAAATTCCACAAAATCAGTATTTTGGAATTAATAAGTGCAAGAAGAAAGAATAAGAGAGAAAAAAAATCTCAGCCAGAAAATAGTGAAACATTTTGCATATGATGATAAAAAACTGATAAATTTCATCAAGTGGTTACAGGAAAAAAACGGGAATTTGTCAGCCGGACAGGAAGGAAAACCGTCGCGAATTTCGTTAATCAGTTGTTCAGCGATTTCCGCAGAGTCGAAAAAAACATCATGCTGATGTGCGCGTAAACGACACAGAATTTCAATGAATAAATTCGCCAATCATTTGATCAAAAAATCGTGACTTTTGTCAAACAACTGCGGAAAAACTTGCGAATTTCGTCAAGAAGTCGCGTAAAAAGGCGCCAATTTTATCAATCGGTCTCGGGAAAAAATTGCGAATTTCGTGAAACAATTGCAGAAATTAATCGCGTAATAAAATCGCAAATTACGTCAAACGATTGCGGAAAAAACATCGCGATTTCGTCAAAAGTTCGGGTAAAAAAATCATAAATTTCGCCGGACAAGTGCAGAAATCAATCTCGAATTTCGTGAAACGATTGTTAAAGAAAATAGCGAATTTCAGCAAACAATTGCGGAGACAAATCACGAATTTCAGAAAACAATTGCGGAAAAAATAGCGAATTTTGGCAAGCCATCGAAGAAAAAAACGCGAATTTCGGCAAAAAATCACGGAAAAAATCGCTAATTTCAGCTATCAATCACGGAAAAAATCGCGAATTTCGGCAATCGATCACGGAAAAAATCGCGAATTTCGGCAAACGATACCGGAAAAGCGCGAATTTTGGTGAACGATCGCGAAGTTCGGCAAACAATCGCGAATTTCAGCACGCGATCGCAGAAAAAAATCGCGGATTTCGGCAATCGATCACGGAATACAATCAAAATTTCAGCAAATTATTGCGGAAAAGAAAAGCTAATTTCGGCAAACCATCGAAGAAAAAAACGCGAATTTCGGCAATCAATCACGGAAAAAAATCGCGAATTTCGGCAATCGATCACAGAAAAAATCGCGAATTTCGACAAACAATCTTAAATTTTAGCACACGATCGCAGAAAAAAATCGCGGATTTCAGCAATCAATCGCGGAATACAATCACGAATTTCGGCAAACGATCGCGGAAAAATTCGAAAATTTCGGCAAACGGTATCGGGAAACAAACGGGAATTTCGGCACGCGATCGCGGAAAAAAATCGAGAATTTCGGCAAACATTCGCGGGAAAAAAGCGAATTTCGGCAAAAATCGCGAAAAAATTTGCCAATTTCGGGAAACGATTGCAGGAAAAATCACTAATTTCGACAAACGATCGCGGAATAAAAATCGCGAATTTCGACAAAGATAGCGGAGAAAAATCGCGAATTTTGGCAAACGATCGCGAAAGAAAACGGGAATTTCGCAAACGATCGCAGAAAAAAATCGCGAATTTCGACAAAAGATCGCCGAAAAAAAATCACGATTTTCTGCAAACGGTCTCGTAAAAAATGTAATATGCTGGGTAAATGTGTCCTGAAATATAGAAAAAAGTATGTCCGGAAATATCACCTAGGACCACTATTACACCTGCAGGGATCATATAAAATACAAAATTTCGTATTTTAATATGCATACTAGCCCATTTAAAACAAATGCCATATCTAAAGTCTGTACTTATACTTTTTTGGAGGTAAAAGTATATTTCTATCGTCAGCGGTCT
Organism: Maratus speciosus; assembly: GCA_963932465.1. Lineage (NCBI taxonomy): Eukaryota > Metazoa > Arthropoda > Arachnida > Araneae > Salticidae > Maratus > Maratus speciosus. The sequence continues at coordinate 33,894,804 of OZ010787.1, read as the reverse complement.
AACTTCTTGATATTTTATGCATTAATTATAGCAGCACTCACGCAACTTTAACACACATAATTTTTTTCAAATACAATCAAATCACATTTAGAAAATCCCAAAACCTATAAATTTCGGTCTAGCTTTAAAGGTGGAAGGGATTGGGGTGAGGTCGGGTGACTGACCATGGTGCTAAAATGTAAGGAGTTATGTTAGACAAATGTTTGATTAAAATTCAAAAGCTTCTAGATATCATTCGTAGAGGTGGTGTCAAAAATCTTGCCTTAGGCCACCGTGGCTACTAGTCTCCTCTGTGTAAATCTTTCTCAAAATGAAAACCGGAAAATTTCAAGAATTTAATACTTTATTTTTATGAATAGAGAAGAAATTAAACGTGGAGCAGAGTTTGGACTACAAATAATAACTTTCAAGATTCAATAAATGAGTGAAACAAAGAATACTACACATCATTTCTCTTTTGCATTAAATGTTAGCTCAGTGTGAAAGAAAAAAAAACCCTCGAAAAAAATCTTGCATGGGCCCCTTTCCTTCTGGGCCCCTAGGCTTCAGCCTACTCAGCCTAATGGGTAATCCACCTCTGATCGGCTCGTGATGCACGTTTATATCTCGTGAAAATCATATTCATTGGAAAATGTCTCGTATTTTATCTGCTTCGCTTGAATTCTTATATCGGGCCGATAGGCCCGATTAATTTTTTTATCGGCCCGGCCCTGCAGGACCGTTCAATATTTTTGCCGGCCCGGCCCAGCCCGTTTATTTTGTCTGCCGGCCCGGCCCGTTGAAAAAGTTGTCCTAATTCTGCCGGGCCGGATACGGGCCTCGGGCCAAGCCCGAGCCCGTGCAGACCTCTAGGACCAACTCTTACAGCAAAAAATAAATAAATAAATGAAAAAAATGAAAAAAAAATTAAAAATAGGGGTTGAAGAAAAAATTATCGTATTAAAATGATTCTGATAAAACCAGCTCTCACAGAAAAATGAAATGAAAAACTCGTGAATGGGGCCAGATAAAATTGTTAAACTGGGTTTATGTCTAATCTTCATTTAGGTTTTGTTGGTGAAATTAGTACTTAACTTCGAAATTTACCTCCGCCTGTAGGCCGATCCAACCTGCAGGGATATTTTTTAGCTTTTGATTTAAACAATTTATTTTATTTGAAAACATCCGAAGTAAATTTTAACATTAAAATGACCATGAGGGGTCATTTTGACCCCTTCTATATGAATATATTTCGTTTCGAACCAGAAATTTCTTTGTAAAGTACGTTTAAAAGATACAAAGAAGAAAAATTTTAAACAAGTATGTTAAACAGATTTAAATAAAAATTCCGGTGTAAAATATTTTTATAAAACTTGAGTAAAATTTACGGTCGTTTTAGTGTTAAACAACTTAAAAAGAAGCCTATGTTTTTGTCCACCAGTCAGTACTGTTTCCGTATTTTAACGGTAATTTTCTCCCGTAAATTACAGAAAATTTTCCGTTTTTCTGAAATTTACGAGGGAAAATTTCCGTTAAAATACGGAAATAGTAATGGCGTCTCGATTGCCAGTACAATTTCCGTATTTTAGTCACAGAAATGCACAGGATTGCATGGCATTTTTAATAAAATAAAAAACCAATTTAGCCTAAATACATTTGTTACAGGCAGTGTTAACAGTATAATGGCACAGGAACTCCTACAAGTCCGCCATTTGAGAGGAATCACAACAGAAATCCTGTTAAATTTTGTACAGAGTGTCGGGCCACGTGTGATGTCTACATCATTAATGAAAGCCGTCATATTGACCATCTGTAATCCTAGAAGTGTTGTGATCTCTTCTGCTCCAATGTATAAACTCCCGACACAACTGAACCATCACTTATTGGAAGCAACTGTAACCCTTTTGGCCTTAAACCTTCGTTATTATAAAAAAAATCTCGTCTTTTCATGCATTTTGGTGAAAACTGCATCTTTCTCATCTCTGTAATTTCTAAATTATTGAACTTTTACTTTTCTGTGACTGTGGCATCACCTGATATTTTTCACACAAACGACAAGCATTTAACATTTTATTCAACATTTAAAACTTTTCACTCAGGAATCTTATATCATTTTTATTGTTTTTCATTCTTCAGCTTTCTTAAAAATCTGAGCGTTGATCGAAACAAGGAAAATGTAATTTTTTCTCTGAGTTCGATGCAAAACCTAGAAAGGAATTTATCATAACAATTGAAATACATTGTTGACAGCACAAATATAGATATATTCGAATAACTATTTACACAATTTATACAGAAAACGATTGGTGTTGAAATTAATATTTATGATACCCATACATATATTTCTGTCAAAAAAAATGAAACTGAATTTTAAAATGGGGCTCATTGAGGGGATATTCTAAATGAAGAACTATCAAATTGTGGCTAAATGGATCTTCATATCATACAGCATTTGCATTGAGATACGAATGCCAAAATTATATATTTCTGAAAGAATAAAGATATATGAATAGAGAATTTAAATTTTTTTAGGTAATAATTCATATTTATAAGAGGAATTGCTATAACTTTTGCAAAAAAAGTGAGAAAGTTTTAAATCGAATTGTATCAGAAAAAAGGATGTTTTTTTCTGTGTTTCTTCATCTTTATAATTTAATTTTTATGTTACTGTTATTATCTAATATAACAAAAAAAAAAAAACAAGAACTGAATATTTGTTGAAGTTTTAATTGATTCTTTTCTTTTTAATTTGCAAGTTTAAGTAACAGTAACTACCTTCATACTTGTAATAGATGCAGAATAATGCATAGATTTTATGAAAGAGAACCCAAAGTATATGTTTTTGTTAATATTTTCGAATTCGGAAAATTATTTAATAATCCAAAAAGTATGGACTAGCCGGATGGTTTTCCCAGAAAAGCACTTGACTTTTTGATAATGAAAAATTTTATTACAACATAAATATATTTGTCGTCTACTGTTAATAAAGTTGCGGTACAGGAATTCCCGTATGTCGTTATTTAAACTATTATTCGACAGACACTGCAGTGGAAATCCTCTTATTTGCCATTTAGAGTGTCAGGCCACGTGTAATGCCAACCTTACAGTGTTGCTAAAAAAAAACTACCATCGTACCAGAATTTCTGTTTAATAATTTTTGCTTTACCTTATTACAGAATGTCTGTCATTAAATAATACGAGAATTACTGTACAGAATTCTAGTAAGATGCTTTGTAGTAAGATAATAGTAATGTCTGATAATTTCTAGTAATTCTGCTAAGATAGGTAGGTAACAATGCTAGCTTATCAATGCCAGTCGTCACATTAACAATTTCTTTTTCTATATGTGTTGTGATCCCTGTTGCGCCTCCGTACAAACTCCCGACACAACTAAAGCACTATTTATTGATGACAGATGCGACTATTTGGCCGTAAAAAAGTCTTTTTATACATTTTGGTAAAAAATTGCTGAAAGGAATTCGATTTCAAACTTTTAGCCTACTATCCCTTTAAGACCTGATGTATTTGTAAACAAAACTAGTCATGCATGTAGAAAGTAAAACATGGACTGAAATCGCTACCTGCTGATTAAAAATGATACTTTACTCTATCTGCAAACCAAAACTATCGTTCGATTTGAGTTTTTATTACATACAACTCAGAAGCAAAAGTTTAAAAGAATGTCTAACCCGCACGATCGTGCCTGTTGGGTCGTAAAGGGATATAGTAAATTTTGTCCTCCACGATTTTTGAAGTTTTTGCGCTTTTTGATGTAATTTTCAAAGCAGTTTTTAGCAGTTTTTCACCTGTCTCATCCCTGTACTTTCTGAAATATTGATTTTTTGATTTTTTGGTGTATATAGTTCCATACAGTATTTATGTAGGATATCTTACACACAAATGACTCGTATTTCACATTTTAGTCATTATTTCCAATTTTACATTCCGTAATCTTTTAAAATGTTCCTTATTTTCATTATTCAGATTTTATTTTAATCCGATCGTTGCCCGAAGCAGGGCAAATATAAATTTCTCTCCGAGTTCGATGCAAAACTGAGAAGGAATTTATCATAACAAATGAAATATATCGCTGACAGCACAAATATAGATATATTCGGATAAGTATTTACCATGTTGATACACAAAATGTTTGATATTCACTAGCCAATTTTTATGATACCCGTAGAATTACTTTCTGATAAAGTATTTCAAACTGAATTTTAAAATGATGCTCACTAAGGAGATATTCTAAATGTGAAATTGTCAATTTGTAGCTTATGGGATTAAATACAATAATGCAACAACTGCATCGAGACACGAATATAAAAAATGATATGTTTCTGAAGGAATGAGATATGTATGTAGATAGAATTTTAATTTCCCTAGACAATGTTTCATATTTAAAAGATAAATTACTTTATAACAGAAAAAGTGAAAAACTTTTAAATGGAATTCTATGAGAAAAAGGAATAGTTTCTGTATTGTTTCGTCTTATATATTTTTTAAATTACTATTATTATTTAGTATAGTCGTAAGCAAATTATTTGAATTCAAATTAACCGAACGGCCAATTATCTGAATCTATATAAACCGTTTTCCTTTTTTATTTTTACGACATAAACATTTATTATTTTTCGTTATTAAAGTGAAAAGTGACGGCAAAACCTAAAAATTCTAAAAATAACAATTTGAATTACTATATGAAAAAAAAAGATATTCTCGAGTTTATGGCATATTTGAAGCGTTAAATAATTGTTAATCCAAAGTATTGAGAAGTAATTGCTTGTTGCTAAGGGAATTACAATTATCAAAGGTGTTATGAACAGGGCGTAGTAGTTTCCGCAATCTCACCTCTCCAAAAAGAAAAAAAAATGGTAAACACAGCTTTTCTCTTGAATAGGCCATGAACAGATGAAATCAAATTTCAAGCCCCCCCCCCCCCCCCCCCCACTCCTCTAATATAAGAGAGCAGGGAAGGTCTTTTTCCTCGGAAGAAACCATTGAAAACGATCCTCTTTATAAACTTTTAATGGTTACCGAAAAATGATAGTTGGCATCATAGACGATGACATGAAAGAAGGCTCTGGAAATAGCGCTTCAATAACAATGAATATCTATATAAAAAGTAAACTTCTCTTATGATTGAAATTCAAACCTTTCTTATGCGGTGTTTATGACGTAGGAAATGTAGACAGTGAAATCCCTATCGCAACTTGAATGTTTTACAGCAGTGATGCAATAAATCTCTTTTTTAACCGTCAGCGTTGTCTTACGTTACTTCTTGAATACGATCCTATTTCCTATATGTGTCGTCTTGCTGCAAAACCGGCCAACTGCTCAAAATTGGAAAATGTATTTTTTCAGTTTTTTAAATTCTAAGTAAACGTTTCTACCATCTGGAAACAATAAACAATGCCAAAATTGGTCAAATATACTGTCCTAATGGCAATAATACTAAAGAGTTTTGGTTACAATCTTATTTTGGCTATGTGCTGAAAAAAAAAAATGTCAGCTTTCCCCAAAAATTATATTTTTTGGAGATGGCTGGTTTTGCATCTAGACGACAGATATCATCTTTCTAGTTATCCGAAATTTTGCACATTCGAAATGGGCCCCCGGACAAGTTCGGATAATCGGCATGCTACTCTATGAAATAAAACTCCATATTTCCTGAAGTTTCATCGACTCAATTCCTTTAAATCTGCAAATTCAATTTAGAGCTTTAAGTTTCTTCATTTTGAAAATTGTTCATTGCTTGAATTGCATTGAATTCAAAGCTTTTCTGAAGGAGTATCGTTTCGGTAATATTTTACATTCTATCAAAGAATTGAGTTGAAATTATTTATGACGGTAACGCCATAATATTTCTATTTATTGTTTTTACGCCTTACAGAAAACCAGTCTATCGTACCGAGATAAATAGATCTGTTTTCGATTATAATGTCCGGGTTGGGTTAACTCTAATTATTTCGGGTTTGGACCAGTTTATAAGGTTCGTACGCATCAAGAGATTCAGGGGATCTCTATATCTGGAGATACATTTTTTTGTTTAATTAAATAAGGCAAATATTATTTTCCAAAAATTCTGGTAAAAGATGCTTGAAAGTCCTTGAAGCGTGCAAAACCTGGTTTAGGGTGTGTTTTGACAATTGCGCGTTCGGTTTAGTAGCCCGATTTACATAAGAAAATGCATAATAATTTTTCAGATAAACAACAACAACAAAATGACAACATTGTATTGGAATATAAATGAGCTGAATAAAACATATATATATTACTTTTTCTACATAAAGATAAAATTGATATAAGAGATATAATTGCAGCGAATATTTTAATTGTATTAAAATGTAGATTAATTTTCTTTTTTGCCGGCTTTCGGGTTGTTTCGAGTTTACTTGAAATAAAATTTTTGGATGCGGGTAGGGTCATACTCGACCTGTGCAAGACTATAATCTGGATAATAACGAACATATCAACGTTTTTGTTTAAAGTATTTCATTTCGAAATCCAAATTAGTTCGTGGTTTCAAGACATTTTGAGAATCATAAGAGAAACGAATGGATTTACAGTTATTCTTAGAAAAGCTAAATTTTAAAATTGGCCATTTGATTCATGAATGGCAAATATATTTAAAATGTGAAGTCAAAGAGCAGTTTGTATTGTGGAATGCGCCTTGTAATGAATGAAAAGTGTTAGGAACGAGAGTCTTTAAAGCAATGGCCACGTGAAGTTATTCCTCTTTTCGATGGTACTTAGAAGTGTCAATGAATTTCATTCATAGTTTGCGAAATATGTCACAAATTTTATTTTTTACTAAAAAATTTAGAAATAAAATTGGTATTTCAGATTATTCTAAACTGGCAATTATTGACCGTACAATTAATGGTAATTTAATTAATAGCCAGTAATCTGGCGAAGAAAAACGACAGGGTTATAAACTGACTTTTTCTGTAAGGAGATAGGTGCATAGCTACCAACTTTTATTCTTTTTTAGGGTTCCGTACTTAAAAACGGAACCATTATAAGATCACTCTTGTGTCTGTCTGTCACAGCCATTTTACTCGTAAATTATATAACGTGGATAGTTAAAATGAGGGGAAATAATAAAGACTATTGACCCACATATTTACAGAATATTAAACATTGACAAATATATTTAGGAAAAATGTAGAGGGCCTAAGTAAGTTACTTGAATAAAAAATCTTTTCTTTGTATATCGTTTGGGGTATCGTGTGAAAGCGTTCGTAACGCTAAGTCAAAGCTTCTTTTCTTTTAATTTTAAGTATTATATTTTCAGAGGTATCGTCAAAAATGTATAGCAAAAATATGTTCCACCCCTCTCCAATTCCGAATCTACTCAAACTAAAATTATGAAAAAATTAGAGGTAGTAGACGTTAATTTAATCCTCGCAGTAAAACTATAGCAATTACCCTAGGTCACATAGTTTTTGAGAAAAGCACATTTTTTCGTTATACACAAATTTCGATTTACGAGCATTCAGCAAACGTATTGAGTAGCGCTTGAGGTACCTATAGTAGCAAAAGTATAAAAGCATTGTTGATAATGATTTTCGAAAAAAATAGTCGGTAATTAGCCGAGATATTAATCCTTAAATACACGGGCAGTTTGCACATACATAACGGCATGGTCGGCGTACTCTATATAGCATAGCCTTTTAAAGCCTAGATAACAACTTTTAATGATATGTTTGTGTAATGTAATGCCCAGTAGCAGTATAAAAGCAATAAACGTCAAAGTGTTAAAAATAGACTCATTTAATTAGAATTATTCACATAAACACTATGGGATTCGCGACTAGTTTGCATTGAGTGGATCTTTTAATACGCCTCTCGTGTCTTTAAAAGTTAATTAAAAATCTGGAAAAAAGCGGCACGGACCAAGGCGGCGTAGAAATTTTGCGGCCTGTTTTCGAAGCGCAATGCCAAGTTTAAACTTTGAAAAAGGATTTTGTTTTACATACATTGTAAAAGAAAATATTATTTCTACACTGAATTTAGTTTTATGAAATGTCAAATGAAATTTAAATATGCACTACTTTTATTGTCAGTACCGAATCAAGTTAATCATAAACAGATTAGGATAAGATTAAAAAAAGAGTTAATACTGAATAGCAATATTTGATATTATTTAGGCTGTTCTTATCTCTTTGAACTTTTATGGTACACTCATTTATACTTTTCTTGTATATACAGCTATACCTAATCCTACGTTGTATAATTTTTTACAAAGTCTTTTTATTCTTTTCTCCAAAGAAATTGAGTAAAGAAAAGGAGGATTGAGTTGAAAAGGCAGTGATACTGTTAAACATGGAATGTTTGTAAGAACTGCAGCATCTTGTTTTAAAATACTAAGGTCTACATTGAGGAAAAGATTAAGTGGAAAAAACTACAAAGAGGACCTCCCTGAATTTTGAAATAAAAAGAGGAAATTCTCCTAAAGAATTGAATTATTCACCGGTCAAAGAAAGGATTCCCCAGACGCAAGTGAGATGTTATAGAGAGAGTCAAGAAATTTTTAGAGAAACGACCCGAAGTAAAAACAAGTTTTACGAAAGGTAAGAGTTTAATCATTTCTGTTTGTATTTTTATTTTCTGATTGTTTCACACATTAAAAGAAGCTATTATTATGAATGAAGCTATTATTACGTTTTATGAATGGATAGGAAACGTCTTCGCCCTTTTTCTAGCAAAAAAATATGTTAAACTGGCGGTAATTTTATTTTTGGATGGACACAACACGTATATTACGCGTGAAACCAGTGAACAGTCCAAATCTCTACAGATAATCTTGATAGCTTTATCTTCAAATGGAACCCATATACTTCAGATTTGCGACGTAGCGCTTTTAGTCCGTCAAAAGCTCAGTGGAACAAGGCCCTTCTTTGCTGGCGCAAAAATCATCCACATGAAGCTGTGAATAAAGTGCATATCAGTCCAATCCTGAAAATCGCGCTAGAAAATGACATGATGATGTCAATAAAAAATGATTTCAGGGCAAAAGGACTTTATCCATTCAGTGCAGACGTGGTAGACTATTGAAAGTGCAAGGGTAACATCAATGATGTGATGAAAGTGGGTGATGATTCAACTGAAACCGCTTGTAATGAGACTTCGAACACTGCACTGATAAATATATCGATTGAGAACTTCCATCAAGTCATCAAGTCCAAAATACTCAACAACCACCAAGTGAAGAATCGGAAGCTTTACGCCGTTTGTATAATATTCTGGAGAAAAAAACCAAACATTCAAACCAGGCTTACAAAACGGCTATGGCTCCAGCTGAAGAAGATTACTCAGACGAAGTAGACATCATGGTCCCCAAGCCAAGTACCAGCTTCAGTAACAGCAATACCTTCGAAGAAATCCCTATGAATCTCAGAATTGTTCAGCAGGAGCCGATGAGTTCGGACGAAGACAGTTTTTCAGAGTCGGAAAATAAAGACAATACTACTTCTACAGCTGAACACCGCTCTCAACGGTTAAATGAAATCCCTGAATGGCCGCACAGTCCTGAAAGGAAAGGGAAGAGGAGATCGGAGAGAATGCCTCTCATCCTGTCATCGCAAAGATGGAACGAGCTGCGAAAAGACAAGGTACGGAAAAAGAAGAATTGAAAGAAACAGAAGTGAAACAGAGAGAAAGAGCTCTAAAACGAAAAAAAAAGAAGCTGAGATGGTTAAAAAAAGAGTTTAGATGACCAACAAAGACGCCATCAAAATATCAGGGCCAAATCCTGCAAAAATAATAAAAAAAAGAAGAATCGACTTCGGTGGGCCATCGCTAATGCAGTGATGGGCCATTACGGATACAAAGCGGGTCATTACTGATGTTTTTGTACTATTTAGTAAAACAAATCTTATAAAGGAATAAATTTATATTTTGTTGATTTTCTTGACACGAAAGTCTTCTTCCATCCTTCCTTGTTATATTTTGATCATCGGCATGAAAAAAAATTGCACGGCATAGTAATTATTAGCTGAAAGCCGAAAAATTCATTCTTAACCTGGACCTCACTGGTGGTTTTACCCTATATAAGAGCCTTCCTCGATCAGGAGGGAAGCTAACAAATAAAATGGACAAAAACTATGACTAACGAATAAATTACGAACACTGTAAAGATTAATCCAAGTTAAATACCGCAACCCGCGAACTTAAAATACCAACAGGATAATACTATCCTGTAACATGTGACATAGCTCAATAAGCAACCACAAATTAATGCCAATAAAATTATCCCCTAACACGGGACAAAGCTCAATAAGCGACCACAAATTAATCAACTGAAACTATCCCTAACACGTGACATAATTCTATAAACAAAGATAATTGAACATAGCCATGGTAATCTAGCAACCAAATAATACCAAAACGCAATACTAAGTAAATGATACAAGAACGGGACACTCCACAAACTCCAATTATCCCCTAACACGTGATAAAATTCAATAAACAATCGCAAATTAAATCAAGTGAAATTATCCCGTAACACGTGATCTGATTCTATAATCAAGGATAATTAAACATAGCCATGGTCACCTAGTAGCCAAATAATAACGATACGCAATACTAAGGGGCCTCCGTGGCCGAGTGGTTAAGACACCACGCTGCTAATCGCTTTAGAGCGTAGGAGGCTTGTCGGGTTCGACTCCCGCTGGCTCCATTGCACACTCTTTGTGGAGCTCCCGGATGTAAAAATTCCCTGTGTTGTAAATTTCATTGTGCTATCTCGTCCCTGTATATCGACGATGACTTATAAGCGGGCCTTGTTGTCAAGCACACAAGTCTGATGTATGTGTCCAATAAAACAAACAAACAAACAAACGCAATACTAAGTTAATGATACAAAAAAGGACACTGCACAAAATCCAAGTTCCATCAAGAAAAGTAAGCATAAATCCAGAAGGAGAAGCAAAATTTCTCAGCTCCACTAATTTCAACCCCTTAATTCTCGCTCCCGTGATATTCACGGGCTGTGTCTCTATTCAGATTTCTTGATTCCCACCAGTTTTATAAAGCAGTATAGTTGGCTTTATTATGGTATCATTTTACCTCTCTTTAAATGAGGTGAATATTTCTTTTTCCAAAAAGTGGTGCTAATAAAGAATTTGAATTTCTAAACCATAATTTAATGCGACCGTTAAGGGGTTAAACATGGCGATGTAAACAAAACCTATGCTGCACGCCCACCGGAAAATAAAAATGCAATATAAAGTGAAAATAATTAATATACAGCCATAAAAGTTTTACCAAAAGAAAGTCCAAAGCCAAGATAAAAAATACTTTTAACACATTTTAAGAATAAACACTAAATGTATGTTAAAAGATAATTTTTAAAAAGAAACTGAAGCCCTCCATGAGACACAAGCTTCGGGGCAGCAGAAAAATCTCAAAGTCCTTAAAAACTCTGAATAAATCAAAATAATGCACGGAAAGTATATCAAATGAAAGGAAAATACACAAATAAATAATTATTTTTACCAAATTTATAACACTTTAAATCAGAGCACTAGAAAACACGTCCGACATATATCAGGCTTGTTCGCGTACTTAAGAAAAGGAAATTTTTCATTCCAATTTTCTGGTGCCAATGTGGCATTTAAGAATTGAAATTGAGTGGTCCAAAAATGAACCACTGCCCTTAAACCTTTATCTACTAACGATACTTATAAGTACCACTCACTTTTAACTTTTGTACCATAGTGAATATTATTAATATTCTAATGGTGCTTTGCAAAAACACTCTTTTAACTCCACTTTTTCCGAATACATGGCAGCAGTAGTTCTAGTTTGTTATTTTAGAAAGGAATGCGACTATCTTTGAAGCAGTCGATGTCTTTTGTGCCAACATTTTGAACAGATTGCCACTATCGTCTTTATATTGCTGCAAACACAGTAAAGAATATAAGATAAGTATTGAATTTTTTTATGTGTTTATTATGATCTTAGGATACAATTTGACTAGCTATTTTAGGTGAACGTGTATGTATTTGATTTAACAGCTGAATTACTCGGTGGTACTTATAAGTACCGTCAGTAAAATGGGTGTTTGTGAAAAACTTCTTGTTTACTTTTTATCTGTGTAGTTATCCATATTTTTTATCTGCTTTAAAATTTAATCACTAAAATTTAGTGTAGTATTGATTTCCCTGGTATTTATTTTTTGTTTCATTGTTATTTTTTATAGGAAATCCAAAAAAATTGTGGCCCCGGCTCGTTTTTCTTATGTTAGAAATGGCATATGTAAATTCATATATTGCATATGTAGAGATGCGAGAGACCATGTTGTCCCTGGAATATAGACGTCGCATAACTAAAGGACTGCTGACAAGATCGGAACCTAAAAAAAAAAAAAAAATGTTTTTTTTAGCCCTTTCAGGAGCAAAGCATTTTCAATTCTATAATGTTGAAATAAATGATTGGCGCCGGAATTTGTCAAACGATTTAATTGTAAATAAGAAAAAGGGGGCCTATATTTCACATACTTATTAAATCGGAAATATTTTCTTGTGCCAATTGAAATATTTTGTGGGTTTTCTGTTACGATATTTTAGTCATAGTGTACTGACGGTACTTTAAAGTACCACTTTAATTACCTCTAAATAATTAAATTTCTCACGGGTCCGTATTTTTTTAGGTTTATCCTTTAATTTTCATTGTAGTAACTAAAAAAAAATATTACATGAAAAAAATTGCAGTGGATCATAATGCCGTAGATAAAGGGTTAAAGGAGTTAAACAATTCCATTTGATTAATAATGGCAGACCTACTTAAAATGGTCGTTCAAAAAATAGCTGCACTTTGAAAATTTGCTTTGTGATTAATATAAAGAGTTAGGAACGAGAGTCTTAAAATGAATATATCTTGCGATGACCTCATTTTTTTTCTTTTCTACTTACAAGGGAACCACTTTTGGTGTTGCTCGCACCTAGCATTGAGACCTGGTGCATTTTAAAGCCCTATATTATGAAGTTTGAGAATTGATAAAAATTTTCTGTTAAAATAATATTTCTTGATTTTACAGCAGCATAACTTTCGGAAAATGCAATTTTCGAGACCACTTATCTGAATATTAACATTGATTTTTTTTAAAGAAAAGCATTTAAAAATAAAAATTAGTTAATAATAAGTATAAAATATTAAAAAAAAGTTCGAAAATTCCTTCAAAAACCCACGAATTTGATTTTGAAAAATTGCAACATTATATTCATATTTTTGGCGGGGAAACAGTTGGCGTTTATTTTCAAAAGTAGAGCTCTCCAATGGAGTTATGAATAAAAAGGAGGAGACATATAGTGTATTGTCTACCAGTTGCGAGTGAAGTAACTGAGGATGTTGTCACAAGATGGCGGCTGCTTTATTTAAAATCTGTTCTTCTTTTTCTGATTACCGATAGGTCAAACATACCACCAGTAAAATTGAACAGAAGATTTCGTCTTAAGTAAGCATCTTATTCATGGAATTTTTTTTTCAAATATGTCGCAAACATTTCTATTTGTTTTTACTGGTGTCAGTATGCCTTATAAAGCTGTCAGTTTGTTTCCATGGTTGTCACAATATGACGGAAACGCAGGGCCTAACTACCACCAAAGGAAACTCCTACCAGTAAAAGTGAAGAATCTGTTTCTACTATTATTTATGAGTGAAATTTTGTAATAACAAGGCGTTCAAACAAGTGGAAAATATCTATATAAACCTACTGGTGGGAGTTTCCACCGTCGATAAACAACTCCTGTGATAGCGGTTACAGTTGAAGCTTCACTATTTTAAGGATATGTCAGTTCCTCTTTATTAATAGTTCCATGAGCTCTCCGGCAACCCTAGCCAAATGTCATAGCTGAATTTGTAATGGCTAGAAATTTTATTGTCCGATATATTTAGCCAAGGTAATTTTTCTAAATTGTGTAAAAATATTAATTTACTTTATGATTACTTTTACCAAAGGACCATTTAATACAGCAACATTTCATTTTAAACATTCGAAACTTTATTCCATTCGATTTTAAAAGAAAATAGTTTGTTTATTTTCTATTTCACTAAAAAATAGTTTTCAATGATCTTCGAAGCTTTTATAGAATTATATTTATTACTCATATATTTATCGTCTGCATAGAAAAAGAAATAAAAACCGAATATTTCTTTCTTAAGCTATCAATTATTAAAAAAAAAATCGCAATCTGAAATACTAGTAATATGTACTGTATATTTACTTTTTGGATAAAGCGGGCGGAAAAATTGTTGCGCCATATTTGGCGACTTAACTCATTTTTGGCGTGAATTAAACAAATAAAAATGTAATAATAAAAAATTAAAAGTATAAAAAAGTATATAAAATATTATTTTAACAGAGAAATTTTATCGGTTCTCTAACTTTTATGTATAGGGCTACAAAACGCACCAGGTCTCGATGCTAGATGCGAGCAACACCAAAAGTGGTTCCCTTGTTAGAACTACTAATGAAATATACTAACAGCTTGTGAAATATGTCTGAAGTTTCATTTTTTCGTAAAAGTTTTATAAAAAAAATTTGATACAGCCAACAGACTAAAAAAATGAAAAGAATTACCCGGAGAACATCCATTTAACGGGAGGTGAAAGAAATACATATTTTACAACAACCTTTTCGAAATTTTATAAAATCATTACCAATAAGGCTAGCAATTTGAGAGCATTTATTTGATGGGCCTTTGCTTCAGTTTGAAGTAAAATGTGAATATATTTAGAAAGTTAGAAAAAAAATGCTGTTATAGGCCTTGTTGACATTTACACGTATTATTCTTAATTTTGGAAAATTTTGAAAATTTGTTTTTCATGCAGGGCGAATCACAGGCATAGCGTCAGGAGAGGGGTGGAAGTGGGGAGGCAAACTTCCTAACCCTTTTTCTGAAACGTAAACAATAATAAGTATTGATGAATACAGGGGATGGCCCGGGAAAGGGACTTTCTCCTCAGAGCACAGAATCTCTCATCTCAAAACATTTCACATTTCCTGCTTATTAGTGAAGAAGTAAAAGTCTCCCACAACAATGTATATTTTTCTCTTGGAGCTCCAGAATTCATAACCGGGGAAAATGTGTGAATTTAAATGTGTAAACAAGACTACAGCTACACTGGAAAAAAATCACTTAACCCTAGATCTACCGGGAATTTTATTCAAGTTTTAATAAAACGTTCTACACCAGAATTTTTATTTAAAACTATTTAACTTATTTATTTACCTTATTTTTGTCTGGTTTATATACTTAGTTTATTTTAAAGAAATTTCTGGTTTGAATGAATATTTTGTATGTACCTGTCGGGTCCAATGGACCCGTCTGGTAGACGGAGGGTTAAAGACAAATAGCTAAAATGGTAGTTTAAATTTAGTCGAATTGCGAGTTCTTCTAAAAATTATTTTCATAAATAAAACACTGCTTAAGTATCGCAAACTCTGGTAGACTCTCTTTAAGACGGAAAGATTTTCAAGTCCCTGTATGGTCATAGATATAGAGTAAATTTTGTCTGACATAAAGGGGGGGGGGGAGAGGATTGTATTTTGTGTCAATGTATTAAAAAGAGAGAAACAACGTATTTAAAACACAAATGTAAATAATTTTAAAAAGCATATAGATATTTCGAAGCCTCTAAGGCCTCATCATCAGTGCTTTTAAATAAAAGATAAAATTAAAATAAACTGTGGCATAAAAGAGGGGGGGAAGAGATACAGCCAAAAAGGAGCACCTCACATCCCGACCGTCCAAGGCGAAATGAAAAACAAAGTTAACAAACAGGCACGGAGTCGGTCTCAAGCGCACACTGGGGAGACCAATCAAAAACCGCTCAGATGCTCCGGGAGAGTTCAAACAATGCGGAGAAAATGGGTGGGGGGGGGGAGGACAAATTAAAGGAAATTAAACCATAACTTTGAAAAATTGGGCGTGCTGGACAAATCGTTAACCAAGCTGTTTGAATTTTTCCATATGTGGTAGGCTTCCCAAAAGTCAAAATCGTAAATTGATGAGCATTTCTGCATGAATGAGGCTTCGGAAAATTTAAAATTATGATTGTTGGACCAGCAGTGATTAGCAATAGCGGAACGCTTGATGTCACAGTTTTTAACACAAGTTTTATGCTCCCCCAAACGGACCTTAAGGGACCTTTTCGTTTGACCAGTGTATATTTTATTGCATTCGCAAGTTATCTTGTAAATACCCCAGTGTGAAAAACTGTCAATTGGATGTTTCAGATTTGAGAATTGAATTTTGTTAAACGGAGTATAAACTACCTTACAATCAAATCTTAACAAGATTTTAGAAATTTGATGGCTTATTTTCGGAAAATATGGAAGTATAATTAAATTTTTGAAATTTTCATTGCCGGCAGTGTTGACTTTGGATTGAGAACGTTTACTTAGTTTATTATAAATGGAATCTATGATTTCAGCTGTAAAACCTCGATCAATGGCAATGGATTTAATATAATTTATTTCAGGTTTTAGTAAACATTCGGAAGAACAAATATGTCTAATTCCATGAAAACTTGTCATGTCTGTCACACAGCTGAAAATCGCTAAGCTTGCTCGTCACCGTTATTTTTGAAAAGTTTGCCTCGCCTTATTCAATTGATGAGATATCTCCGATAAAATAAGTCACATTTTTTCGTTCTAAAATACTTGTAGCCAACAAGAATACAGATTTTCAGCTGTGTGACAGACATGACAAGTTTTCATGGAATTAGCCATATTTAAAGCCCGATAGACATAAGCGTTGAAGGCAGCCAACTTTTGGTTAGGTGGATGGGATGACAAACGATGAGGAGGTAAAGATACTGCGAATGGTTTACGGTAAACTGTAGTGTGAAATAAGTTATTTTCGCGGAAAACCATGACATCAAGGAAAGGCAAACGACTGTTATTTTCAAGTTCGGAAGTCGATACTATGAACTCTATAGATGAACATATTCAGTTCACCTAGAGATTCAGAAGCCTACCACATATGGAAAAAATGAAACAGCTTAGTTAACGGTTTTTCCAGCACGCCCAATTTATCCAAGTTATGGTTTAATTTCCTTTAATTCGTCCTCCCCCCCACCCATATTCTCCGCATTGTTTGAACTCTCCCTTGAGCATCTGAGCGGTTTTTGATTGGTTTCCCCAGTGTGCGCGTGAGACCGACTCCGTGTCTGTTTGTGAACTTTGTTTTTCATTTCGCCCTGGACGGTCGGGATGTGAGGTGCGTCTTTTTGGCTGTATCTCTCCCCCCCCCCCCCCCCCTGTTTTATGCCACAATTTATTTTAATTTTATCTTTTATTTATAAGCACTGATGATGAGGCCTTAGAGGCTTCGAAATAGCTATATGCTTTTCTAAATTATTTACATTTGTGTTTTAAATACGTTGTTTCTCTCTTTTTAATAAAATTTTGTCTGAGGCGAAATACTGTCTACAACTAAAACTTTGTCCGTCCCGATCAATTACACCATTAGATAGTGTCTACAGAAAATTAGATTTTAACAAAAATCTATTCGAGGGGTTAAAAATGTTAATAAAACCTTATAAATTAATTTGATTTTAATTATATGAAAGTAAAACTCTATATATACCTCATACTTTGTTGGTTCTTTGTATTTTGGAAGCTATTTTTTTTTTTTTTTTAATTTGTCGTTAACTTTACTAATTGCATTTTCTACATGACTGAGAGTTTTTTATCTAACATTTTAATTTTATTAACAGCAAAAAATATTGTCGTTCAAATAATCCCCAGTAGAAGAAGCTAACACTATTTCCAGCTTCCCCACCCTCCTGATGTATCAATCAAACGAGGACGATAAAAAAAAAAAAAATGATTAATCGTGGATCCCTTATTAGATTCAATCATCAATTTGGAGTACAAAACAAATTGCTAAGCGAATATTGCGATTCATTTCGTAAACGGGGAAATTCTAACGAATTCTTTGCAAAAATACTGACCACAGAAACATCTGGAGAAAATGATGATGAGGAATTGGTAAGAAAATGATTTGACACCAGTTGATTTCTCATTCAGAATGATGTTTAAAATCACAAGAGCACAAATCAAGACTTTCGACATTGGTGGAATTTAACACTAGAACGTCCGGAAATTTTACCCAAGTTTCATAAAAATATTTCACTTCAGAATTTTTATTTACAATGATTTAACTGTTTTATTTAACGTAATTCTGCGTCGCTTAAATTTAACTTACTTTATGAAAAAAATTCTGGTTCCAATAGACATTTAATCATGTGGTCGAAGTCGAATCGACTCCTTCCGGGCGTTCTTGTGTTAAAGAAGTTATTCAACGATAAATTAGATGCATCTATCTGGATAATGGAGTTATGAATAAAAAGGAGGAGACATATAGTGTATTGTCTACCAGTTGCGAGTGAAGTAACTGAGGAGGTTGTCACAATATGGCGACTGCTTTTTTGAAATCGGTTCTTCAGTTTTTGACTACCGATAGGTCAAGCATCCCACCAGTAAAATTGAATAGAAGATTTCGTTTTAAAGAAGCGTCTTATTCATGGAATTTTTTTTCAAAAATGTCATAAAAATTTCTATTTGTTTTTACCGGTGTCAGTATGCCTTATAAAACTGTCGGTTTGTATCCATGGTTGTCACAATATGGCGGAAACTCAGGGCCTAACTACCACCAAAGAATACTCCTACCAGTAAAAATGAAAAATTGTTTCTTCCACTATTGATGACTGAAATTTTGTAAAAATAAGGCGTTTAAATAAGTTTAAAATATCTATATAAACCTTCTGGTGGGAGTTTCCACCGTCGATAAACAACCACTTTGCTAGCGGTTACAGTTGAAGCTTCACTATTTTAAGGATATGTCAGTTCCTCTTTATTAATAGTTCCATGATCTGGATATGGTGCACTCTACAATCTGATAATTCTTACCCGCCTTCAATCTGTTTTATCTTGTGGCGGAGGACATGTAATATACTTGCTGTTGTGACACAAACTTCAATAAACATATTATTATTCATATATGATGTATAGTTATTTATATACAACTTCTTTGTTTATCAAAACGGCTTAAATAGCGAACTAGATCTATCATAAGTAACATACGTGCAATGACGTATTTGTAGACAGTGATCCACCAGTTGGTCAGTTCTTTGAAAAACATTCTCATTTGTGTACTTCCAGAAGTTGAATTCCTGTTAGAGCCCTCTATTGGTGACATTTAAAACTAAAACGTTTTTTCCTGTTAAAATAATTCCGCATCCTGAAAACCGCTCTTCTGTATCATAATTTGCTCGTTTTTAAAATTCAGTTTTTATGGATTTGCAACCCTCCCTGTACTTCTCATATGATTTAATAAAATTTAGGATATGAATTGCGTGATAGTACATTACAAACTTTTACGTTTGCAGTCAAATATGCTATAAAAATGTAGAAGGATTTCCATTAAGGAAGAAATTAGTGCGGCGCATGAAAAATTTAATGAATTTGGAAATTATCAATTTTTTTGAAATTGCAAATAGTAATATCACACTTTTTGAATGATTACACTGTTAAAAATAATCTTCTCGGAAACGCGAACTTGAAACTATTTATTTTCTTTTGACCAGAGTTAATATCATATACGAGGACATTACATTATAGATTCTTTTCAAGTATATGTACTCATATTCATACTTAAAAATACCTTTGTCCATAAATATTATCTCCATTTTATAATTAAGATACTCGATTTTGAATTTAGATGCTTCCTTTTAAATTTTGATCACGCCATTTTACATTTTAGATGCTCAGAGAAATTGCTCATGAAATGTGTGTAAGTAAATGATTGGAGTACCTTGTCCGAATAGTTTGAAGGATGAAAGTTGCGCTCTTCACGCTTCATTAACGATAACTTATGGCGGATATATGGAATCTCTGTATGAGTTGTCTTAAGCCACAGGTGACTTTCAAGCTAAATTTCAAACAAATATATTCAACAGGCCTTCCAGGTTTCATTTACTCTCAATAGAAGGGGAAAGAGATCACTATTAGGGAGAGGATTTACTTTTAACTAATTTTCAAGTTATATTTGATTTTGAAATGGTTTGAAAAAATAACCACACCAATTCCTTTACCACCAGAATTTTAGTAAATAAAATGTGGCCTTATATAATCCTGGGATGTTTTACGGTTAAGCAAGGAGAAATTTAGTTTCGGTGTAATTTATGTATAGTGGGTTAGTTTGAGTATAAATTGCAGTTTTATTTTATAAGATCTAACATAATATTTTTAGAATTAATGAATTTATGCCATATGTTTATAATATGTTTTCATTATTTCAGTGTGAAAAGGTTTTAGATAATGAAGGTTACTCTCTGTAAAAAAAGTTTGACTGATATTTATTTACCAGTCTGTAAGCAGAAGCCTCAAATTCAAAAGTACATTGCCACTACATCATCGCATCCGCAACTTTCTAATTCAGTTATGTTTATATTTAATTTATTTACAACTAGCTGACGTGCCCGGTGTTGTCTCCACCTGTGATAATAACTTTTAAATATACCTAAAATTAAGATTGAATGAATTTTGAAAATGAAAAATCTTTCTAAATAACTCTTATGTTGGTAGCCACACTGCCTTCAGTAGCGTACTCTCCAAACTTTATATGATTTTTTTATTGGCAAATGAAAATCTATCTAAAAAACATAGAGTTAGTGCCCGATGCCTGCGGCAACGTACACCAGTCTCTATGGTCTGTTCTGGATTGCTACGTACGCTGCGGTCTGTTTTTTTATTATATTTTTCAAGGACAACCCGCCGTAGTTCGAGCTCGAGATAATAACTTCAAATATACCTAAAATCAGTGCTAAATGAAAATCTTTCCAAACGAACCTAACAAAGAGGGGCTTCTATGCTTTCGACAGCAAAAAAAATGTTTTCTTCTAAAATTTTTCCTACATCGGGTCATTTAATATTAAAAAAATCCTATTTTTTAAACTCTTTGAAATTTTTACGACTTATAAATATAATATTTCCGAAGCTTGTGTGTAATTTTTGTGTTATAAGATTAATATTTAATTGTAAAATGCAGTGTTTTTCTTTCCACTTCTTTTTAAAGATCGAAATCCTAAGGAAAAATTTTTGATTTTCAAAATGTTTATTTTACTGCTACATCTCATTATTTCTAAATCAAAATTTTACTCCGAACAACAGTTAAAAGGTTAGTTTTAGTTATTATAATTTTTGAGCATTAGCGCAAAAATAAGTTTACGTTATAAGTGTAAGTAAGAGCGCGCAATGTCAATCTTATGCGAAAATTTTAACTGATTTGAAAAAAAATGAATTTTCAAACTGATTATTTTTCCCCTAAATCTCATTAAAGTTTCAGAGTGATTGTATAAAATTAAGGGTATTTTTTAATCAAAATGTGCGTAATGTTAATCCTGCAGAAAAATGCGCGGAAGGAAAACGTAAAGCTGCTTTCAGAAATTAATTTTTTTCAATGGTTTAATGATCGTATTTTACAAAAGGAATTTACTTTTCAAAGAAAAATGAACGTACATGTTTTTTTTTTTCCTCAAACCTATGCGGAATTTTGAAGTATGCCGAAAAAGGGAGGGAGGTCATCGTATACGTTAGATGTTTAAAAAATAATCTTTATCCTCAAAACTCATATAAATTTTTATGAGTTAAAAACATAATGTTTTCCTACCCTGCGTAAAAAATTCGCGAAAAAATATTGATATTTAGTTGTAAAAGTGCTCGTAAGAAGACTTTTTTTTGTTGTTTTTTCACTTCGGCTCCTTTAGTAGTAAAAAAAAAAAAAAAAAAAAAAAAAATAGTATCCTATTGTCAGAACTCTTTGAAATCTTTATCGGTTATAAATATAACGGTTATGCAGTCAGTGTAAAAAATATGTGAAACAGTACTGAAATCTAATTGAAAAATAATTATGTTTTCTCCTTGCGTTTCTTTTGTTTTCGCGTCGGGTACTTTAACTAAAAAATATTGTTCTGATCGTCCGAACTCTCTGAAATTTTTATCGGTTTTAAATATTAATGTTTCAAAACATGCGTAAAAATTTCGGGAAAAAAATACGCCATACGTAAATTTAGTCATGAAACCATGAGCCGAAGTCGCGTCTAAACCGCCCGCGTTTTCGCGCTCTCATTAAAGATAAAGACGGTAGTGGATATTAAAAAATCGAATTTTTTTTTAATTTCATTTTAATGCTCAATAAATTATGAATGACATTAAGAAACAGTTCGGACTTGAATATAGAAAATTTTGAAATATTTGGCTCGATGAAAAAAAAGCTTTTTAAAAGAAAATAATGCATAAGAATATCATATTTATAAATGCGATTTCAAAACAATGATTTCCTTAATATAAATTCAGATCCTAAAAGTACACATTTTTACATGTTCCTTTTAATATACAATTGAGTCTCATTAAAATGATAAAACAAATAATTTTGTAAATGGCAAAATATTTTTCTTTTATCTTAATATTTAATTTGAAAATAATACGGTGCGAATTATTAACCAATTTTACATGAGTACACATATAATTGAAAAATAACTTATTAAAATACATGAGATAATCTGAAAAGATTATGAGGATAAATAATTCGCATCCTATACTTCAATTACTGTTACATTTGATATTTTAAAACCGCGTTAAATATTTACAAACATGATCTGAGTTAAACTGCAGTTAGACAGACTGAAGGAGAATTATTTACCAATGAAAACTTTTAATAAAACCAATTTTTGCTGACATTTTTTTTTAAATTTAAAATTTTGTCTATTTCCTTATTTTCAACATCCACCACTTTCTTAAAAAGCAGTTTTTTTTTCTGTTCATTTCAGCATGTTGAGAGATATATTTCGTCCGTTCATTTAATTTATTTAAGGAGCTTGTTGAATTTATCAAGATGGGAAGTACTTCTCTTCTGTGCTTATTCGAGTGAGTTCATTTCCATTAAAAGATATCGCACCTTAACATGAAAGATACATTCTATCACTTAAACTACTTAACCCTCCGCCTACCAGATGGGTCCAATGACCCGACAAGTTCATTCAAAATGATTTTTCTCATGAAAAAAAATAATA
This sequence comes from Maratus speciosus, assembly GCA_963932465.1. Classification (NCBI taxonomy): domain Eukaryota; kingdom Metazoa; phylum Arthropoda; class Arachnida; order Araneae; family Salticidae; genus Maratus; species Maratus speciosus. The sequence goes on along the minus strand of OZ010787.1, from coordinate 33,871,737 downwards.
ACAGACTGAAAATTCTGTAACTATGTGACTTTTTCTGTAAATTCGTAAAAAACTCACATATTTACAGAATTTTCAGTTTTGTTTCTTTCATGAGAAAAATCAATGTGAATGTACCTGCCGGGTCGTCCGGCAGGCAGAGGGTTAAAATGGCTTTCAATTATGTTGGAGTTTTCTTCAAAAAAGAGAAAATATTTTCCTGCTACATAGCTACCAACTAGTACGTTTTTTTGTTACCATTAATATTTCATTTTTGCTTTATTTAATCGTAAAATTTCGGAAATTAAGACAAAATTTACTAATAGGGTAACGCTAGGATAGATGGCGATAATTCTTAAAGTTTGAAATAAAAATTCTTAGAATGCAAATGCAAGAAATATTGATGCATATTTAAAGTTCTTATGCATATACTCATAATATTTTATGCAAAAAATAATTAAATATTGAAAACAAAAAGTGTTAAACAAAATTGAAATTTAAATGGCAGATGGCCATCTCTCCTTCAAGCCGAGGAGAGATGGGCATCCAATACAAGAAAGAAAAAGTTAATTTAAATAGCAGAAAATGAGATACATTTCATATAGTTAATCCTGAAAAACATATAGCAATTTGTAAAGATGCAGTTATATGAGGGAAAATGAGTGAAGAAAACTCGAATAAACAAAATTTGAAGTATAATTTCAATACTTCACTTTTCGTAAAATCTTACCACATGCTTGGCAAAGGATTTGATAATTTGTACACGTTTCATGGAACCACTTCAGGTTCTTTATGCATTGTATCCAGACATTCTTTTTGGATGTGATATTATATTGTTTTGCACAACCAACACAGTGATCCTAATCCAATTCTATTTACTGTTTACTATTTACTGTTAATTCTATTATGTGTAGAATCTGATAATTTAAATGTATTTCGTTTTCTTCGCTACTGGAATTGTTGCGTTTTTTTTCTCGAGTTAATTGTAGGTTTATTACGTTAATTTAGTTTATTTATTAACTTTATCAATTTCTGTTATGAAAGTTTCCGACGTTTTTCAGTATTTTCTGAAACATATAAATCATTAGGTATTATTATTATTAATTAGTTAAAATTTAAATAATTATATAATTATATCAATTAATATGTTTATAAACGTAAACGTTATATATTTATTTTAAATTTAATTATATTTAGTTAAAATCATCATTAAGTATAATTTTGAAATATTGATTAAAGGTGGCCATATCTCCTCGATTTCATGTGGCCATCTCTCCTGAAATTGAAGGACTGATTGTAGTCCAATTTAAAGCATCAATAGCCATTGTACGTCTTTGTTTTAGTCTTAGAAGTAAAGATTAGATTATATACGTGCCTTAAAAGTTCATATAGTAAAATATGTATATAACGTACGTACTGCAAAACAGTAAAAAAAAAAAAAAAAAAAAAAAAAAAAAAAAAAAAAAAAAAAAAAAAAATCAACCACCTATTTAATTTACATTAAAATTAAATTACTTTTTATAATCGAAAAACACAACTGTATAATCGCAATTATATTATCGCAATAAATAAACTCGTTGAACTATTTCATACGAACAATGTTTATATTGCAACCTATGTACCAGTTTTCGAGATATTTACACTGGCCATTTCTCCTCTATGGCCATGTATCCTAGAGTTGCCCTACATTTTAGTGGTTTGAAAAAACCGTACACGTTGACAACTACGCCGCTATATCATTCTCCATAATAATTACAATAATTTCTAGAACGGCAATATGTTACTTTTATAAAAACTAACATTACTTTTACTATAAAGTGTAAAATAATAAAAAAAAAAAACAACAACAATTTTTCATTTCTTGCGCCATAAAACAATGATAATAAATATTTCTTGAAGATGCATTTTTAATGGAAAATAATATAATCCGATTTTATAACTGCGAATGGGAACTTCTTTTCTAAATGTGAATAAATATTTCATATTTACAAATTTGCTTTGACAGTGAACAAGAAAGTGGATATTTGAAAATTTATTTAACAACTTATTTTAAAATAATTATTATTTCCTAATAATGCGGTTCCTCTTTAAGAAACCACAATCCCTTTTCATTTATTAATATTCAGAAACAGGAGATAAACATACACAGATTTCTTAAAAATCATGCCTGATTCAGCGTCCTACTGAATAGTGGATGAAAAAGGTCCTGGTTTGGCTTCATGCCGCTGCTCTCTATAAGTAGCTTATGATGAATGATCCGTACGGTCGCGACAATTAATAACGTTCCAAAATAAATGAAAACTCATCATTTGAAATTTCAAAATAACTCATCTAAGATTTATTTGAATAGAAACTTTAACATGCTAAATATTTTGCAAAGATGACTGATGCTCGTCAAACTAACATTGACACTAACGTTGATATTTTATAGAAGAGTGATTTTACGAATTAAACATGATGAATATAAAAGGACGACTGAATTTCACACACTTTAGTCTCTTAATATTAGTCTGATGTTAGGTTAGGAGAAAAATCATTCAACTGATGTAACGCATTGAGAGTTACCCACATTTTTAATTGCTTCTCTCATCTTCCTCTTGGTCAGCGAAGCTAGAATGGAATCTGAATTTTATTTTCTGGTCAGTTTTTGGTCCGAACTCCATGAAAAAACGTGACATACACGCTGGATCCTTCCCAGTTGTAGAGTGCCCTGGTTGCTCTCTAGACAGCCATAAATATTTTATATTGGGTCGTAAATTTCTGTCTCTCTTTTAAATTTTGTGCTCACAGACTGGATGGGAACAGAAAACAGTAAACAAAGTATTTACTGCATGAAAAATAAGCTAAACAACATGTTTAAGAAAATATATAAAAGTAAAACATAAATACAAGAACAAATAATAATGAAAAGAAAAAGAATTAGTATATTTGTTATTGTCTTTTTAAAAGCTTTAATTCAATGTATTGTTTGTAATTGTCCGATCATTTATAGAGTTTCTCTTGATTTTAATATTAGTTTTTAATTAACAATGTTCATGCATATTAGAGCTGAAATCTCTTCATCGCATGTAAAGAGGCCTAAATTTGGATACGGTTCCTGATCGACCCCTTTAAATTTTGATGCAATCAGAAAAGAATGTACATGTAGGTCTAAGATAGTCATCTGCTAAGAGTCAGTGTCAGTAGTAGTATAGTTAGATTACCAGGGGTCATGTGAAGTTCAATAATTTATAATCGCAGATTAACGATCAAATCACCAAGTTATCATCTTATTGCTTACTATACAAGGAACCTTTCTCATTGATAATATGTGATCTAGTACAACGTTTTGTGCTGAAAAACACAATTGCAATGTTAAAGATCAGAAATCAATATATTCATCATTACTTGACCTCAAAGTAGGCCATACGGCCTGTTGCGACGAATTTGACCCATATTTTAAAAAAGCTGTTACTGCACAATATGTTTCTTTAAAGGTTTATCAATTTAAGAATTAATTACCCATGAATATATCGTACATCTGCTGAAGTTGTTTCTCTCCTGCTTAAATATTCCTTAACTTATTCATCTTTGAAGTCATTTCAAAAACAATTTAAAAAATTCAATATTTTCAGAAGACCATACCTCAAAAGGGACACTTCTGATTTAATTACTATTTGTAAAACTAGAAAAACATCTTAATTGACAAGAAAACTTTTTTTTCATTTTGAATTTGTTTGGTATAAGGCAAATAAACCAAGATTCAAAACACCTACTTTGTGTGTGAGATTCACAAGTATACATAAATGCTGTAGAAATTGATTTTTAAAATGTCTCTGGAAGTCTCTGGAAGACTGAGAACACTGCAGTGAGTGAAGAATAGCATATAAGTATGTAAAATAAGTGGGGAATTCCATGTCATCTGGCGTAAAGGGTTCTAGTCGTCCTTTGCCTGGTTCAAAGTAATGTCCAATACACTCAAATATCTGTTAAACGGATAAAGTTAGAATAGTGGAATAAATTTCTACAAATAGTAAAATGACTATGCGCTGTAACATGAGAGTGGTTGCAGCGCCTCCTAGTGACGATATTTCTAAAATTTCGATCCTATCTCGAAAAATATGAGAGATAGAGAAAAAAAATGTTAATTACAAAAGTTTTGATCCCCGATTTAGGTATGAAATGATGTCTTACCTGTAACAATAATAACTGTATTAGAAGGTCTGGAATGTAAGTTTTCGATAACCAAATAACAGCTTAAATACTCCACGAATAGCGTCAATATTTCCAGAGGTTCTCATAAAGGAGAAAATGTTGTACTAAATCACATATTTTCAATAAGTAAAGTTTCTTGTATCATGATTAATTAGATGACAAACTTGGTGATTTGATCGTTATTCCGCAACTGTGAAACATTGAACTTTACAGAAGGACCCCTGGAGGCCCAACTATAGTATGACTGAGTCTGACAGTTAGCTGATGTCTATTTTAGACCTATATGTATGTTCTTTTGTGTCAAAATTGAAAGTGGTCGAGCAGCAACATCTAAGACAATTGATATGGAATGACCTAATAGTTAAAATAATAAGTAAATACTTACGAGTAAAAGGGCCTTCAATTTCATTGGGGTTTTTATCAAACAAGAGAAAAATTTTGACTGAATTGTCACTCTCCATAATACTGACAATAGTTGTTACAATTGCAATATGCTACTTTGATAAAAAGCATTATTTTAATTGTAAGAGGGGAAAATAATAATGTTTTATTGCACTTCGATATCAGGGGTGCGAAGGCTGCTCCCTTTTTCGTACGTGCTACCAATAACTTAAAATAATTAATTTTGTCATATTTAATGGCATAAATTCTGAGATCAAATAAGGCGAAGAATATTATTTGAATAAAATGGTAGGAACGCTAGAAAATTGGAGCAGCTGTCACACACCTGCAATATGAAACAATGATTAAAAATGTTTTTATAAATATTTTTTGATAGGCTATAATATGATGCAGAGCTGCCAAGTCTCCGGCTTTTTGGACACCGGTATTTTAATATAGAAAATGTCCCTTTATTTAACGATAACATTTAGATGATTTAAAAGGACAACATTTTGTTTAAAATAATAGTGGTGTGCAAAAAGCCGGAGACTTGGCAACTCTGATGATGGAATTTATGACTGAGTACGAGAGATTACTTTCTAACTATGTGTACATTACGCGTATTTGACGCATTGGTTTCACAGGGATCTAAAACGCAGATTTTACAAGTTTATTTTACAGTAATATTGAACATTAAAAAACAGTTTTTGTTTTCTTCACTCTTAACCATTCAATATCTCGTCTTTTCATTTAATTTATCAAACGAATCTGCTCGAATTTAGTAAACTAAAAGCCCAACAAATTCTCTTCAGTGCTATTTCGATTAAATTCACATTTATTAAAAAATATATTTTTTAACATTAGAGATTCTATTTTATTTCATTACTTACCATACTTAATACTTAAATGAGCGATTTTTTATTTCATTTCGAAAAAAATCACGCATGATTCTCTGAAAGGTTTATTACACAGAAAAAAAAAAAAAAAATCAGAGATACATTTTTCATATAATACGTCAATCTTTTCTTCGGTTGCACATCTGCAATACAAGCAAAAACTACTGTCGTGTGGCTGTTTTACCCTAAAATATTGTAAATTAGTAAATATTTTAATAAGTATGTCTCCAAATACCTTACTTTATATAATTATTTTATAAAACTTAACATTTAACCCTTTAATTTCCATGATAGAATGCGTTCTAGAAATTACGTAGTTCGGAGAATCTGACTTTACACCAGAAAGTTTCAATGGTTAATTTCGCTTTATTTAAATACGGAATGCCTGTTATAATTTAAAGCAGATATTGGTATTTTAATGTTGTGGTGTGAATTAGGTATATACGAATAAAAAAATCTATTAAATTCAAAACACTTTTCTTTGCATATATGCAAAGCTGCGCGCTAAAGGGTTAAATAGATCGGGGTTCATGCTGAAGAAAGAGAAAGTTTGGTCCATTTATCAGGTTCTATAGCAAAGAAAATAGTTTCTAGAATATTAATATGCTGCTTTCGTAAAAATTACAATAACTTTTATTGTTAAGCGGTAAAATATTATTGTTTGAATAATAGTCTGTCCTTTCATTTCAATATTTAACAATGACTACACATGTTTTTGAAATTTTATTTTGCAATGGGAAACAATATCATCGAATTTTATGACTTCATACGAGATGTTGCTTTTTAAATTGTGTATCAATTTTACGTAATTTACCAATTTATTTTTACATTGAACTAAGTCGAGGATTTTTTAAGCTATTTACAGCACTATCAAGCATTAAAAAGAATTTTACTTTCCCTTTCGCCTTTCTATCAACTTTAATTGGTCTTTTCATTGAATTTATCTAACGAGCTTTCAGAAGTTATGCAAATTGGAAGCTCATCAAATTCTCTTCAGCACTTATTCGATTAAGTTCACTTTTATTAAAATATATCTTTTCTTAACAAGAAAGATCCAATTTTATTTCATTACTTAAAATGTTTAAAAGGGACTTCATTTGCGTAGTAGTTTTCCTGAAAAAAAAAAAAAAGAAAATGTGGCCTATTTATCACGCTCTATAATAATGACAATAGTTTCTAGAACTCTTACTGGTCCATTTTTAGGGTCGTTCATCTCACGAAATCCTTATAGTCTCGCTTTTCTGTCTGCCCGTCTGTCCATCACAGCGCTCGTACTCGGAAACTATTTCAGTTACAGACTTGAATTTTTTTTTTTTTTTTTTTTTTTTTTTTTTTTTTTTTCATAGAGGTGAAGATCCCCTGTCATACCCAAAATCATAAAATTTTGAAAAAGTTATGTTTTTTTAATTAAATAAATTAATGTAATGATATCCCACCATTTTTGCGATTTCAAAACACTATCTTAATTTCAACCACCTTTTCGTGAACTCGGTAGTCTTGTGGTAGAGTTCGTTATTTCTAATCGAAAGGTCCCGGGTTCGAAGAATGGCGGCGGAAGTTGAAAATTTCAGTTTTTTACTTTAAATTGTCCGATGGATTTAATTAAAAGAAATTTCGTATTTTTTAGCTATTTTACGGGTTTTTTTTTCTTTTTTTGCCATTTTAAGGCCAAAAGTTGTAAAATATTTTATCAATGATTTTTTTAATTCAAAAAATCTTTTTTGAGAAATTGCGAAATTTTAAACTGACTACATTTCATTGTCCGATGTATTTAATTAAAAGAATTTCTTTTTTTTGCCATTTTAACCCCTTGGGAAGCACCGGTATATATTATAGACCACCTACGATTAATGAGATTTTACACCAGAAAAATTTTATTAAGTTTTACTTTTCTAATTCTGGTGAAAAAAGGCCGTAAAATTGCTTTTACTTATTTTGAAATAGATTTTATCAAAGATTCCGGTGGGAATTCAGCATTTCACAAACGTAATTGCTTGCCCCTCAAGAGGTTAAAGATTTCGTTTTTATTGTAGCTAAAATTAAACATATATTTAATTAAATATGCTTTTCAGATAAACAAATATATGCAGTTACAATTGTCTGAAAAGCAGTTCTTGAATATTTTTAAATTGATTTAAAATAATATCTTCCAAATGTAATAATTTTAAAATTAAATATAATGATGCTACTATCAAAGTACTTATTGAAGAAGTTAAGGATTTAATAATTATGAATTGTCGATGTGGATTTATTAATTAAAGAATAAAATGTTTTGAAAGGAATATTAAACGAAACCCTCTGTGCGATCTTCGATCACACTCTCCCACTTTTTTTAATACCACTTCGCTAAAGAATAATCTTTTATGTATATTTCTGTAACATCTGTAAGAAAAATTTAAAAGGGGTAGAAATATCGCTTTACTTTTACTTTAAATACACATGCGCACTTCTATAATCCGATTGTACAGTCGACCCCCCCCCCCCCAAAAAAAAAAAAATGATAAAAGATCTTATACTTTTTATCTCTATTACAATTTAAGTGTTTCTCGAAAATTAATTTCAAGAAATGATCGAATGTCAAAAGAACTTAATAAAAAATTGATTTGAATACAAATAAATTCTTTTCATTTCATGCTTCATAAAAACAAAATTTTATTAAAAAATTCTGGCTTATCATTTGGTAATTTTATATAATTAAGCAATATAAATAACATATATTATAAGGGCAAAATTACTCTTTATACGCACTAAAATCATATTTTATTAGTTAAAAATCATTATCCAGAGTGATAGGACCTTATTCGAGCTATAGAATTAGAGCGCACTACAGTAGCGAAATAGTAACGAAATTTTTAAGTACTTTTTTCTTCAAAAATTTTTTTAAACATAAGATACACGATACGTCTGATTACTTTACTTATACATAAAAATAAAATATTTCAGACACTTCAAAAATGTTAAAATACGGATAAAAATTTCTAAAAATATACGTTTCGAGCTCAAATTTAGAATTTCTCAGTACGCATTTGATTTGATTTTGAAGACCACCGAAGTGTGAATTGCTTTGGGCCTGTAGCTACAATGGCTGTCGCCTCGAATGATACTTTATTATACACAGAAATAATTACACAATTTTTACATCACAAATTCGTCAACATACAAGGACGAGATAGCACAAGGAACTTCACAACACCAGAGAGATACAGCCGGGGGCTCCACAAAGAGTGTGCAACGGAGCCAGGGGGAGTCGAACCGACAGCTAATATCCGAACCCTCAAGCATAGAACACCTTGGCGAAAGACGGAGTGTGCGCAGTGATTTTGGGAAAAATGCGCTTTGCCGTTGCCACCGAAACACTCAAGGCCTGAGGACACGAGTTGTGAAAAATCCACCAGATGAGGCAATACTGAGGCATTCCGTATCTGGCCGAATTTTTATTTAGGGATTCCAAATTCTCACCAGTAAGTTTAAATAGTTATTATTGTTTTATCAGATGATAGATATTCCACAAATAAAATAAAAGAAAATTGCTATTCAAAAATTTCCGGTATGAATCCCAACACTAGTGAGAAGTCGGTCGATTCGTGATGACGTCACAACTCGTGCCCTCAGGCCTTGAGTGTTTCGGTAGCAACGGCTTTGCGTGCGTGCGCTCGTTGACACCGACATTACTGACAGAGCATTTCAATTCATGTTAATTCAAAGGTTATTCTGTTTTCAAAAAGTTTTATTACATCACTTAGAAATAGAGATTTAACGTTTAAAAAATTTATTACTCTTATAAGAGATGATGACAACCATTCAGATTTATGGAAATTTGTAATTTGTTCGCCTCTAATAAATGTTTTAAAATGATTTATACCATTGACACACATGTAAAATGGAAATTGATATTTTTAAAATAAGTACAAATTGGTAAATCCATGTCTGCCAACATTTACGCTTTTTTCGTACCGCTAAAATTTTATAGTAAATGTTATCTCATTAAATCGTCGAAATCTCACAATTAAAGAAGGCGAAAATCTTTATTAAATTTTAGTGGTGGCAAAAAAGCGTAAAAGTTGGCAGCTATGTAAATATGAATCTATTTATTTAAAAATATTAATGATCGATGCATGCTGCTACTCAATGAAAAAAGTAATCTATCTTCGGTACTAGCAATGTACTGTGTTAATGAATAATGAATTTATCAAAATCTTTTTAATGAAGGGCGATAGAAAATACGTAAGAATTTCTTTTTAATTAGAAAATGGGGTCATCAAAAATCCGTTTGATTTAATCATTTCTTTAATAAATTATCTGAATTCACCTTAAATCAGCCTGACTATAAAACTGAAAAATTGAAAACATTAAATCAATATTTAACTTTCATTAAAAGCACCCCCAAACCCCTCCCCCCCCCAAAAAAAAAATAAAAAAAATTAAAAATAAACATATTGCTCTGGAAATCCAACATCTAAACTGCACTTGCAATACTTCCATGTTAGGATGGTAAACCATTCAACATCAAATCAAACTGCTATTAGGTGCTTGTTTAAGGTAAAGAATTGTAATTTATTATAGAATTTCTAAACTTAAGCTTATATTTTAAAAGTATGGACTTGAAATGAAAAATAAAGAGGAAAAAAATATGTTACTACAAAAATATAAAAACAACAGTTAAACTTCAGGCCTTTTTTTTTTCAGTAAATAAAAAAAAAGAGCGATATAACGAGGGGTTATTGTTGTAGATATTTATGCATAATAATTTACTGCACATATTTATTTATTATCCTTACAGGTACAGTTATTGCACTGGGACATCAATGTTTATCCATATATTTATCAATAGTTTTATCTACCTAACTTTGCGACACACTGTTGCAGCGCTTACTATTTGTACAAACTGGCAGAGCATCGCAAGAAAAAAAAATCTTTAGATGCTTATATGAGGTAACTGGGTGTAGAATATTTTTCTGTGAAAAAAAATATAAATATTGATAATAGTTGAACAATTAAAATACTCAAAAATACTCAGAATGGCGGAGATGTATTCGTATTTTCATGATATTGGATGCAATAATTTTATATATTTCATTGATGTGATCGTAAATAAATTATCACTGTGAAATAGAAAATAAAATAATTTTTGACAAAATGAACAAATACAGCAAAAGTTCACCCTTATTATGAATGATATAATATCAAAGTTATGATATCCAAGAATTTCACAAGATTTACATATGCAAATTAGGAGTGTGAAATATTCATTTGTACACTACGTTTGGAAAACGTTTTATAGGGAATCTAAAATGTCATCCACATTTGAAAGGGGGATGCCAGCTGAAATATCAATTTTAATACTTGAATTTTTCAAAAATTTGAATATAGTACTTTCTTTAAAACAGCATTTGATGACCAGATGAAGAGGAATGTCATTTATAGCACAAAAAGTGTTCTTATTTTGTACCATAATGTGTAGAACTTTTAAACATTAAATTATGTGATGATGTATTTATAAATCTCTTAATTGATGTTTTTGAACTATGTTAATGAAGAACCATTAACATAATTTACTGAATCACAACTCTTACATTATTACAAACTTGCATTCAGTCACAATGTAAAATATTTTCAATGTTTTATTATTAGTTATGTTCTATTATATTGGGGACTCATAAAACATTCATCAAGATAAGACACATTTATTAATTTCAAATTATCGTTTCAATAATTGCGATCTATTAAATTTGTTAATAATTCATAATATGTAGTATTAAAAGGGGTTCAAAATAAGGTACCTTTTGAAGTATTAATTTCATGATTAAAGACAAGCTCTAAAAAAGAAACTTTCGATAGTAAAAAGCATTTTACATAATTAGAATTATTTTTTAAATTTATATTTTATGAAGTTTATTATTTTTTATGTGTGCATTGAAATTACTTCAAAATTATCATAAAAAGCCGAGCAAATTAATAAATTACATGTTAATAAAAATAAATTTTCAGTGAAACTTAAATTCTTTCTCGCTCACAAAAAGTTTTATTACAGAGGGAAAAAATCATAACAAATTCATATCTTAAACATTTTATAATTCACCGTTTTTTAAAATCATGCAATATTAAACTGTTTTTTGGTGATTAATAATCAAAACTCTCACCTGACATGAGAAAACTGAATAGATAAAAGTATTATAAGCTGCAGAGGTATCATAATTAAATAAGACCCACACATTTAATTGTTTATTTGGTGCGAAATCATTTTACTTTCACAGATTAAAGTCTTAATTGTGAATATCAGGATTCTAATGATACCTTATCTTAAAACTGCATTATGCAGTCATTCAAAGCAATGCATCATATCTGAAAAGTATAACACGCCGAACTGAAAATAATGCAGCTGGGCACGCGCGGAAAAGCTCTTCTTCAAAAACCATTTGGCATCCTCCGTCTTTCGCCAAGGTAGTCTATGCTTGAGGGTTCGGATATTAGCAACCCGACAAGCCTCCTACGCTCTCAAGCGATTAGCGGCACGGAGGCCCCCTCAATACACATATAACGAACATGAAAAACGTTTTGTTTCTTTTTCCTGTCCTTTATGTGTGTACTTGATGAAGAGTTCTAAAATTGAGTCGGAACGTCTATTTTTAATAATTTTTAACTGTTTTTAAGTGCTTGAAATATTTTGTTTGTATGTATTTTAAAAATCAGTAGGCACTCTGTTTCCGCCAATTTTTAATCAGTCAACTTGAATATTCTTGAAAATTAATTTTCATATGTTTTTTTAACGAAATGCGCAGTATTTTTTCGGAATAATGCTACCTCGCTTTTCTATAAATTTAAGTAACGGAATTTTTAGTTGAAATGTTATATTTTACTTTGAATCGATATCATTTCACTAAAATTACATATATTTTAAAACGCCTTCGTGTTTCACTACCTTTTGGACCAAACAAATTATATATATTTTGTTTCATTAGTCTAGATCAAGCCTACCATGAGTTATCCTGACCACGTCTCTGAAGCGGTCCCGCCCATCAGCTGTCAAGCCGCTTAGGTTTCCATAGTGGTAGTTTCGGGTTCAACTCCCAATAGTTCCATTGCATAAACTTAGTATAGTACTAACGTCTGTAGATTCCTGCATCGGGTCGGGTTACTCGCTTTTACCCGAACCCGGGTTGGCGCTATATTTTCCCGTTGCGTGTCGGGTTGGCTTTTATTGTTTCGGGTTCGGGTTCGGGTTCACCCGATTTTTTAAAAGAATGTGGAATTTTTTTTTCACGTTAAAAGCCTATATAAACCGCAGATCAAAGTTTCACAAAAGCAAAATATGTGCCTGTCTGTTTTGTCTTTAGTCATACTTTCACGAGTCTACGAAATAACAAGCTGGATTATATTTTTATCTATTTTAAAAATAAAATACGCAGCAAAACGCTAAATGGTCCTTCCTATCTATCACACAGTAGTTGTTTGTCATAACAAAGTAAGAAGTATCGAGACTTATAGAACATTAGAATTCTAACTATTCAGCAAAAATGCTTCAGCAGTGCAGGATTCGTTATAATCCTTATCGTACCAGTAGTTGAAAAAGTATATATTAACTTCCAGAAACGAATTCAATACTTCTACAGCTCCCGTTGAAAATGTTTCAAGTGAATAATTTAATTGTGATGATATACGATGCACTATGTTAGAGGGAAAATTTTCAAAATAATAACTGCTGATAAACTAAAGGTAGATAGCCAATTGTGTAAAACAAAATGTATCGTTATAAGTGGAACTTTTGAAATCGCAACTAATTTTAAAGCATATTTAAAGACTAGATTTTTAGTTTTACATCGCTTAGAGTCCTGAATCGGTCGGGTTACCCGCACCCGGTTCTAGACTTTGCGGGTCGGGGTGAATTTCATTGTTTCAGGATGGGTTTTGACTCTAGTTGGGTCGGGTTCAGGTTGAACGGGATTTCAAAAGAATGGTCAAAATATTTTTTCAGGTTAAAAATCTACATACAATAAAACATCCATAATGACTTTTCTCCCGAAAGTCGGACGCCTCTATTTAGCGGACACTTTTTGAATTCCTAAAATTTATATATTTGAACGCTTATATCATATCTCTGAATAGCGGGCACCTCTGAAGCTATAATACATACACGTAACATATGTATGTGTACATAAACTATCAATAATATGATACCTCTCTTTTTGTGTGTATCAAAAATGAAATATTGATAATATTTTTCATACTTCGATGTGTGATACTTCGATCTTTCAATATGAGGGAGGGTTGACCAGATGCTCAAAGCTCCCTTAATTAAGTGTTTTTGTAGATCTTTTTATTATACACTGTACATAAGTAAGGGTTAATGGTTACATTTCTTAACACTAGAACGGCGGGAAATTTTACTCAAGTTTTATAAAAATATTTCACATCAGAATTTTTACTTAAAACTATTTAACTTATTTATTTAAGTTATTTTTGCGCAGCATATATTAATTTTAAATTATAAAAAGTTTTCTGGTTCGAATCGACATGTATTCGTTTGGCAGGGGTCAAAATGACCCCTTGCCGCCGTTCTAGTGTTAAATAATGTAAATTTATTATGTAAAGCTACAGCAAAATGGAATTATAGAAAGGAAAATACTTAAAATTGATTAAAGGAAGATGTGAAAAATTGCTATAGAAGCAAGAAATTATTTAATGAAATATAAATTGGAAAGTTGATAGGAACGTTTATTTTATTTAAATAGTACCCATAGTAGGTAAATAGAAATAATGGAAAAGACTAAAATGGATGAAAGCATCAGCCTTATGATATGTTAAGCATTCATGCCTCTTCAAAACAACATAATATTGTTCAAAAGATTTTAGGAAGGTATGCAGACAAATTTCACGAAGATGAATACAATGAGATGAAGCCAAACTATGTGGCAACTGGTGTTGCCAGATCGAGTGTCACAAAAAAGGGTGATTAAAAAGGAATTTTTCTCCTGTGCCTTGAATTCTATCTAAGTAGGTTTGTTTACACGTCACATTTTCCCAAATATTTTTTTTATAAATTTTAAACCATGTAGCATAAAGTTTAACTGCCTTTTTAAAACTCATTTTAATTCCCTTAACAAATATTTCAGTATAAAATAAAGTGGGTCAAGCATCCCATACGTGGGGATCCTTGACCCATTCTTTTCTCATGATTAAAATAAATTGTTTTTTAAGTTTCTTATATATTACACATATGTTACAATTTTATTTTGATATCTGATTGTGTAACGAATAAAATGATATACGAAACTTTATTCTAGGTTCAATTTTTAAAAAATGAAAAATCATTTTGTAAAAAATGGGTAAACCCTCCCCAGTCTCTCCTATATGATGAAGCTATCATATATATATAATTCTTGATTTTTACACCTCATGAAACTTTATCTTTAATCGTATATGTAGGGCTCAAATTAATAGTTAATAGTAATTCATAAGCAAAACAGTTAATATGTCGTTTCCTTTTCCCATTCATGCGATTTGAAATCGCGTATGGTTTTAAATTTTTCTCTTTTAAATTTATTTAGATTTTTCTTTATTCGGTTATTAATTTAGCTTAAATTTTATTTAAACGCTGCGTTTTTCCATTCTAAGTAAATAAGAGAAATAAACTTTTACATAATTAAACGCGCAATTCCTTACCATTAGTCATCAGGTATAATCAACTACATTTTCATCTAATAATAATAATAGAAATATTTCGGCAACTGTAATCTGCGCCTCTTTACGAGTTCGTTATAATTTGTAAGTTATGCAATTTTCTGTCTAAATCATATTTGATAAATTACAGCCTCTCCTTCATTATTTTGACTAGCTATCTGCTTCTCACAGGGTATCTAAAATCGTTTAACATCGTACTTTTGGCATCTTTTCAGTCTGGCTAACTTATCAAGTTTATCCCTATACATTGGAAAGTACCCATATGTTAATATCTAATGGGCCGCTTGTGATTCAGACGCTCTCACCATATTGGGTGTGCCTATAGGTTAGAACGAAAAAATTGTGGCCAATAATTTTTTATCATTCTCTCTGAAACTGGCGTCCAATTAACGCGATACTTTGTTTGTTTTATAAATAATATTTCTATTCAAAATTTGAGTGCGCATACTTTTTCTTTACTTTTCAAATTGTCAACAATATGAAATAAAAACAGGAAAAGGTATTTCTTACCTGTCCTCAGTAGCACTGTTTTCGCGCCAAACCCGTCTTTTGAAGATGCAAAATATATCAGCCATAACTCGGTTCCTGGTATTTCACAAACTTTTAGCTCTATAAAAATATTATTACATTTTGTGTTATTATAATTTTCGTGTCGTAGATAGAATTTAAATTGAAGTAAACACGTGTATCCACTTAATGTGTTTAATAAAATCTTCTAGGTTATATTAAATAGTATAAGCACCGAGAGAAGAAATTCTTCTCGGAGCCTGGTAAACACGACATCATACAAACACAACAAAGACAGTTCAAAAAGAATATGTAAAAGGAAAGTTAAAGTTCGCTCGTAGATGCAGTCCACACAAAAATTACATTTACACAGCAGAGGTAGAATGTAGGAGAGGCAAAACCGCAAATATGCAATATATTCTGTTCTTTGTTGAAGCGTTTCTCGTAGCTAGGAAAGTGAAAGTTTAAAGTCTTGAAATTAGATCACAAAAAGTTTTTATGTTTTCTGTCAGGGATTACACACCTCAACAGTTTGGGTCTCTCTTTGGCAATATTCAAATATTTGAGTGGACAGCAAGTATTTACCACCATAATGTTTTTCTTCGGTAATAAAGTCAAATTGATTTTACTTTACTGCACTTATTTGTTCAATATTTCATACATGTATCAAAGAAAACTTCAGAGAACCTGGAATATAATCGAGTAGATATTACTCCATGCATTAGATGTGCAGAAACTACACTACAGTGGTGACAAACGGCTTTCAAGGAAAAATATTGGACACACCTATACATCATGCAGACAGATGAGGAATGTATGTCATACTGATATACAAAAGTTTTTGAAAATATAAAAATGTTTACATGAATATTAGGTACATGCTTCTTTTCTTTAAATAATTTAATTTGTCCTTTAATTTTTTAAATTTCAAAATGGAAAATATATCAAAATAAGAGAATATAAAACATTGAAGGGAGAATATATAACAGGTAGACATCGACGTCTTCAGATAATAAATAAATTCACAGATTGCGAGTAATTAATTAGAGGAGTTCTTAACCAGTTGTATAATAACAAAAGGAGTTATTATGGCAAAAGCTGGTGTGATATTCTTGAAATTAAAGTGCGGTTGAATATTTTTCAATATAGAAATGATACTGTCTAGATAAGTAGACGCAGGAAAAACGCATATTTTCAAATTTTATTACTATTTATTTTACTAATTAGTAATCGGTTAATAAAATATAATCTAATAATTTCAAAAAGACGAACTTTGATCTTGATATAGAGTTTCAGCGTTTTAAGAAATTCATTTATATCCTAGGTGCACCACATTTCCATTAATTTCGTTCCATGTTGATTTCAGAGATTGTTTGAGATTAATTAGATTACTTTAGGTTTAAACAGTTTAATACAAATATTACAAATTTGTTTTTTTAACACTAGAACACCCGGAAATGTTACTTATGTTTCATAAAAATATTTCATACTACGATTTTTATTTAAAATCATTTAACTGGTTCATTAAACGCATTTCTGTGCGAATTTAATTTAACTTATTTTATTAAAAAATTTCTGGCTCCAATGGACATTTAACCATTTGGTCGGAGTCGAATCGACTCCTTCCGGGCGTTCTAGTGTTAACCAAATACAATAACCCATTGGATTTGAATCTAGCGAGTTTGGAGGTCAAACTCAAGCAAATGATCAAAGCAGAATTGTTGGTTGAGTTCTGCTTTGTGGATAGAGCCGAATTTTGGGAGAAAGAAATACCTACGGGTTTACTTTCAAAGAATACAAGAACAATGGAGTTATGAATAAAGAGGAGGAGACATATAGTGTACTATCTACCAGTTGCGAGTGAAGTAACTGAGGAGGTTGTCACAAGATGGCGGCTGTTTTTTTTTAAATCGGATATTCAGTTTCTGATTACCGCCAGGGCAAACGTCCCACCAGTAAAATTTAATAGAAAATTTCGTTTTAATTAAGCGTCTTATTCACGAAATTTTTTCTCAAAAATGTCGTAAAAATTTCTATTTATTTTTACTGGGTGAATATGCCTTGTAAAACTGTCAGTTTGTTTCCCTGGTTGTCACAATATGGCGGAAACGCAGGGCATAACTACCGCCAAAGTAAACTCCTACCAGAAAAAATGAAAATCTGTTTCTACCATTATTTATGACTGAATTTTGTAATAATGAGGCGTTTAAATAAGTTGAAAATATCTACATAAATCTACTGGTGGAAGTTTCCACTGGTGGTAAACAACTCCTGTGATAGCGGTTACAGTTGAAGCTTCACTATTTTAAGGATATGTCAGTTCCTCTTTATTAATAGTTCCATGACAAGAACCCAATTATAAATAATCCTCAGACCATAACTGTTAGCGGGTTTCATTGTCTTATAATAATTCTGGTCATTTGCAGTTTGAATGCACAGGGTGTCCATCAAAGTCCTGCCCACTCCCACTAATTGCAGAAGGGCGAAAGCTATCGTTATGAACTTTGCGTTTAAGTGTAATAAAGTGGCTATGCGCTACATGAAAACGCCGATAACAGCGTTACCAAGTGACAATCTGCGGATTTAGCTTTACAAAATTTAAAATGGCACGGAATACTAGATAAAAGTCAATTACAAAATTACGGATTGTAACGCAGAATCACATGTCACTAATTCCATCAAAACTTATAATGTTTGTCACACAGCTGAAAATCACTATGTTTGTTTGCCACTGTTATTTTCGAAAAATTTGCTTCGCGTTATGCAATTGATGAGATATCTCCGATAAAATAAGTCACGTTTTTCCGTCCTAAAATACTGGTAGCCAAAAATCGTAGTATGTGACAGACATGACAAGTTTTCATGAAATTAGCCGTGTACTAATAACACTAACTCATGATACACAGATACTAGAAAAATATCAATTACAAAGTTGTAGAGCTACCTACTAGTTGTAGGACGAAAAGAGCGCTACTTGATGAAACCAACTAGAGAGTCACCAAGTGGCAAATTGCGGATTTAGCGTGATTTTTTAATATCATATCATCAGGTTAAATACGTCACTAATTGCATACAGAAGTGTCGCATTGCAACGCAGAATCACATGAATTAATAAAACTAACCTATGCAAGAAACGTACAGTTTATTTTAATAAGAAAATCAAATTGTGTATGCTCAATGTTTGCTCTATCGGGATACACGCAGAATGCATGAAGTATTGCTGACAGTGGTGGACACATTGAGTATATTTAGCTTAGTTTTCGTATTAAAATAAATTCTACTTGCTTTCATTCGTTAATTTTATTAATAATTGTGCGTCGGTTTTATAATACAACATCTCTGCATGCGATTAGTTGCAAATTTATGATGGTGATTGGATATACAAAATTTACATTTTTGGGTGTTTAAAAAAGTTATGCAGTGCGGCACATTGTTTAAGCACAACGCAAATATTTTAATAAAAATAAACTTGTACAACGGAATACTTTCAAAAGTTCACTGTGGGTGAATAATGTGATCATAAATATGTATCTCAAGCTTGAAAAAATTCATTAATTACAAAAAAACATTTCTTGTGATGTCGCAAAAGTTTATGCATAAATGAGATTTTATGCAAATGTCTCCTTAAAAATGATAGGTGGAGGATCGTCGAGACTTTTTTCCGATAGTATAAAGTGTAGTGATCGCTGTACAAGTTATATAAAAATGCCAAAATCTCTGCAGTTCTCGCCTGAAGAAGTTGTAGAAGTTCGGAAGCTGAAAGCTGAAGCTTTGCAAATCTCACTTTAAATCTGTCTAAATGTGGATTTATAGTGTTCTGCAACGTGGAAAACAATTCAAAAAAGCGAATCACTCAGAAAGGCCGTGAAAAACCACATTTCGTGAGGATAGAAAAATTAAAAGATTGACTGTAACTAGCAATTTGTCTTTTAATAAGAAAAAAATGGACTTGGATAAAAAATATCACATGACACCATACGCAAACGAGTAACCAAATCCGGATTCATCAAAAAACAAAAATTAGCTTGTAAGCCTTTTCTGAAACAGTGTCACAAACAAGCCAGACTTTAATGGGCAAAACATCACGTGTATTATCGTGACGACTAGAGTAGTGTTATTCTTTCTGATGAAAAGAATGGAATTTGGATGGTCCAGATTGATTCTCATTCTATTTACGCGCCTTGAGGAAAGATCCGAAGAGCATATTCAGGAGTCAACAACGTGGTGGTTCACTCATGGTATGCGGCGCGTTTTTCTACAATGGATAAACGTCTCTTTGCTTTCTAAATGGCAGACAAAATTTACAATAGTATCAGGAAACTCTGAGTGAGCATTTTTGACTGTTTGGTGAACTCCTAAGTGGTGGTCCTAACTGGACCTTTCAGTAAGACAACGCATCAGTACTCACTTCCCGTTGCACAAAAGAATGGATTAGATCTCAGAATATCAGTGTTATGAACTGGCCAGCACTCAGCCCAGATCTCAATCCGATTGAGAGCATCTGAGGAATCTTTACAGGTGACATCTACAAGAATGGTAAGCAGTATTACTCAGTGCAAAAGCTTAAATAAGCGATCGAAGAAGCCTGGTACAAACTCGATCTCAAAGCCTTCCATATTCTCATGTTATCAATGGAAAATCACGTATTCGATCTCATCAGGTACAATGGAAATACCATGCAATACTAAAGGACTTTTGTGCTTTGTGAAATGTAAATATTTCGTTTTTGTGCGTAAACTTTTGCGACATCACAATTTTGATTTTTTTATCATTTATTATTTTCCTTACAATGAATTGTTTCCGAATTCGAAACATGAATTTGTAATCCAATTGTTTAGGTACAGTAAAAATTTCAAAGCATTCCGATATATTTTTTCATTTTATAAAAAAACATTTAGCTTGTGCATAAACTTTTGCAACGCACTGTATATGTAAGACATCTTATCATGCTAAATCGAGGATGCTCTCTAACTTTGTAATTAACTTTTCACGTCTCTCATACTGTTTTCTACATAAGAACGCTAATTATGCCGTTTGGCGCTAGATAGCGCCTTTAGCAGTGTCATAGCACAGTGCATAGCCAGTTTACTAATTCATAGCTCAATTTTTTTTTACTATTGCGATCACTTTTCTAAAGTAAATGGTTGTGGAATTTACAAGACTTTAGAGTAAGCAATTTAAAGTATAATAATAAAGCTTTTCTTGTTTAGAACATCTTCCAATGTGATAGGGAATCGTAGGAAAGAGGAACCTTTTTGTGAGAATTTCGAGTGATGCGGAGCAGCAGGTTACAACATTATAAAGTGTGATTGCTTTCATATTGTAAGTTAGGTACAATGGGTCTTTTATAGTTTGTTAGGAATTAATTTGAAATTCATTTTTAACTATAAGACGGTTTCTTTCTGCGCTCATCTGAAGACAAGAGTTCATCTTCATGATTGACCTACTATAATTCCAAACTTTTTTCTTCGTGTTATGCTAGTGTGTATTTTCTCCGTGTTATATTTTCACTCATTCTGTATAATTTTGAAGATAAGACATCCCTGGGGGAAAAAAGTTCTCTTTACATATTTTCTAACTTTTAGCCTACTCACAGTTAATAAAAGAAGTATATTACAAAAAATAAACGTAAAAAAATTGAGGCGTTCTGTACAAATAGGAAAATATATAAAGATGAGTTAAAAGTTCAGAAAAGAAGACGGAAAAAGCAAAAAATATATAAAAATTTTAAAAAAGGATGAAAAAAAATTGAATTTTTTTCTGGTAAAAAAGATTTTTTACATTCGGATAAATCTTTATAAAATCATTCTTATGATCATGAGAAATTAAAAATTATGCAAAAAGACAACACAATCTAATCCTACTAAAAAAAAAAAAAAAATATATATATATATATATTCAGCTCAGACTAAAGCAAGCACGAGTAAAATTCTGTTCTAAAATATTTATTGAGCATTGGATAAAAGAAAAAGATTTGTTTGCCAAGATAAAATTTTAAATTCTGTTTACTGAAATAAGTCTATTAAAAAGTGTCACAAAAAGGGAGACTAGATTGTACCAATAAATGTTTTTCAAAGAAAAAAATCGTACCATAAAATACGAGATGCTACTTAAAGTTAATTTTTTGTTTTGTTTTAATACAATATATCGGAACTCGTATAGATTTATGGATTAAAAAAATGCATGACTTTTTTTCCCAACATTTTTATAAAAGATACTTTTAAAAAGCTATCTGTAATAAAAATGAATCGAATTCTTAAACGTTGCGCCCCAAAGGCTTATTATTTTAGAAAATAATGCATTTATTTAAAAATTCTTTTTCAAAAGCGGTACATCAAATATCTTAAAAAAATATATTAATAAAAGCCTTTATTACAGGTTTTTTAAATATAAAAACCGGAGATGCAAAGTTCTAAACCTCAAAGGCATTTTAATATAAATTTTGACAACAAAGTGTATCTATTTTTAATTTAGTTTTGAATTCATTAAATTTTCACCAGTATTTTTAAAAAATTTCGAAATTAAACTGCTGAAAAATGCATGAAATTTTGATAAGATAAAGTAAAATAACAACAACGTGAAATTTATTGACGTTCGTATTAAGTATCTACAAAATATAAAATTATTTTTTTGTAAGAAGTGTTAATTAAGTTCTAAATAATTCCTGTTATATTATAATGAAATGAAAGGAATAACAAAATATAATTCCATTACTTTAAGTAAAATAAAAAGTATAACATAAAAGGAATCTTAGTTGTAAGAAAATATTTGAATTAGTTTAATGTATGTTTTCCTAATGTAATTGCTATAATTTACTTTATGCTTTATGCTATAATTCTTTAGTGTATAATAAGTAATTTTTCTTAGTGATGTCAATAGATGTTTTGTAAAATACATATTGAAATACAGTGAAACTTCTGAATAACGGACACCTCGGACCCGTGAGATTCGTCCGTTATTCGGAGGTGTCCGCTTTTCAAAGGTATAAGTATATGAATACATATATGATGGTATTGAAAAAGTGTCCACTAAATAGAGATGTCCGCAATTCGGCAGTGTCCGTTATTGAGATTTTACTGTATTTAATATTTTACATACAATATTATTTTTTTTTTTAGTGTAAACGATATATAAAAAGCGTAAAGTTATAACTATAGTAAGTCTTTCATAACGGGCACCTCTATTTAGCGACCACCTTTTTCAATTAACAACACGTACATTTTTGTACAATTTAACCTCTGAAATGCAGTCACCTCTAAATATCGGACATATTCCGTAATCAGAGGAGTCCGCTATTGAAAGGTTTTAGTGTAGTTACAAGTAATGGTGTAATATTTTTTATCATATTCAAAATACTCGTAAATTTATGAGGTTTAATTATTATTATTATTATTATTATTAGCCCCTGGTACGGTATGCTATTTCTTTCTCCCAGCTTATTTTGTGTCGTCTCCAAAAAATAACGTTACCTTAAAGAAGCCAGCAATAAATAAAGCAGATGTATCATTGCAATTTTTTAAATTTCTAAGCATCGCACATTTTTAATTTTTATACCGTCGTATTGAAAAAAAAAGTACTTTTACATGCAATTTGTTTGAAAACTGTATCTCCATTTATTTTTGAAATATTAATTTTTTTGTAGTTTATAGCATCATTTGTTTAATGTTGGCAACTCAAGTACTCCATTTATGTAGAAAGTAAATGGAAAATAGTTGAAAAATAGCAGTCATACCTCTTTGTTGCCATTTTCTCATAACAATCGAAAGAAAATGTAATTAAAATACGTGCTATTTTGAAAAAAATATAAACGAATAATTTCTCTTAAAACATGGAGCTATTATAAACTATATTTAATTTTAAGTACCTATATTAAAGTTACAAACAAATTAAGGCCTTTGAATCATTAGATAGCCGTTTTTTTTCGCAAGTTCCTTTAATGGCGGCATCTTTTTTTCTGCATTTGTGTATTATTTTGCGATAGTAACATCCTATGCATGCTTTACTGCAGATGTTTAAGAGTGGATCGTAAATATGGAATTTTTAAGCGGATGCGAATGATTTCATTTTACATAAAATAAAAATGTGTGCTTTAAGTCTTAAAATTGAAATATGTTTTGTATTATTTACATATACATGTATTTTTTTCATCGGGGGTGACACTAAATTCGGAAAAAGCAGAATCCCTGTTTTCTAGTTATTATTATTATTTTCGTTATTTAAAACATAATATCATTTTTTTTAGAAAAATGTTACATTAATGAAGTTACACGTGGTTTCATGGCAATTGTGTGAAAATTTATGTTACTGTTTTTTTTTTTTTTTTTTTTTGTAACGCAATAAATGATGTAACATGTTTATCGTACAATTTATGTAAACATTTTATATTTTACTTGATAATGCTATTGCTGCAAAGAATTTCCACAAAGGTATTTTTTACCTTATGAAAAAATAGATTTACATCTTTATTTAAAAAAAAAATGCTTTGGCTTTAAATTACATACCCTATATTTACAGTGAAACCTCTGAATTACGGTCACGGTGAAAATTTTCCGTTACTCGGAAAAGTCTACTTTTTGGAGGTTTACTCTATAAAATCGTAATGTAACGATTTTATGAAAGGAATTTGTGTATCGATATTATGAAAAATTTTATCAAACGATTTTATGAAACGAATTAATGAAACTTTTTTTTAAACGCTTAAATCCGGGATTTGTAGAATGCTGACGGCAATGTAATTTTTGTATGGTATTAGAGTCCCCACAGCATGTTTTTTCTTGAAGATGGTGTATATAGAATTTATAAATCTTCTATATGGCCGCAACAAAGAATTTGATTAAACTACTGGTTATGGGTGGTTAATATTTAAAATACATTTTAGCACCATTATTTTATTTGAGACTGCATTACACTTTACCGTCAATTACTGGTGGAAGATCTATTTTTTAATTTATGGTGCAAAATTTTCGTATGCATTTCAATCTCACTTTCCATGACGAATATCGTCAAATCTTCAGAAAAGCTTCCGCCATTGTCAAATTTATGTATTGATAAAATTTTTATATAACTTGTTTCACGCTGGTAGCACCCATGATGGGAAATTGCATAACTAAAATTTTAAAATTGAATATTTTTTTATGTTTTCTCATATAGAAACTATATTCCAAAGTAAAATTACATAGGGCAATTTAAATCATTTTTATTTTACACCGATAAGGCCCTCTACCGAAAAGTATATTCAGAATTTGAAATAAAAGTGTATTTTTATGTTTAACTGTATGACAGCTTTACTGAAGTTAAAAATAGGTGGCACAAATTCAGCATAGTTTCTATTGTGTTAATAGCAACCCTTAGAGGTCAGTACAGTAACTACATTTAAATAATTTTTTTTAATGTTTTTTTTTAATATAAAGCTTCAGAATAATATTCTGACGAAATTTATGTTTTGTTAAAAATTTTCACATGATAGGTTTCTTTTATTTTCTTTCTTTTTCTTTTTTCTTTTTTTTACGCTGGTAGCGGCTTTAGTATGAAAATGCTTAACTAAAACTACTCCCCCCCCCTTTTTTTTGTGTTTAAGCATATGACAACCATACTCCAAGTTAAGATTAGGGCATACAGATTCAACAATTGTTTTGCATTTATCGCTCCCCCTGGGAGGAAATAGGGTAAGTAAAATTAATTTTTTAAATATTTCACTGTATGCTAACAGTACTGCAGTATAAAAAACAAATATAATAGTCATTATAACTTACTAGTGTGCTAATTAGAATAAAATAATTTAATTACGTTTTTAGTCTCTTTGTAAAGCCTGACAAACTTAATAAAATATTAATTTAAGTGGGTGACAACATCTTGGAAATCACAGATTGCAGTATTTTTTCCTCAGGAACTACTGAAACGTTTTAAAGTCTTTTCAATAGTTTTATCAGTAGTTAATCAATAAATTTATCTTTCGGCAAGGAATAAAAATAAAAATACAATAGTTACGCGAGAAAACAAAAGCACATGTATAACACTTGAAATATTGGTGTGCCTAGTTTCTCCGGATCTACTGTAACGGCTTCAATACATTTTTTAGGGTTTAGCAGAAGCAAAACTGATAGCAAAACTGGTCGTTTAGTAAGAAACAAAAGTGAAAAATGCAACAGTTAAATCACGTTTAAAAATCACATAGATTTTTGTTTAAAAAATTGCGTAACTATTTTTTTAATTTTTATTTCTTACCGAACGATCAATTTATAGCATAGCTACTGAGAAAAATATAAAAAATATTGAAATCCCTTCAGTAATTTGCGAAAAAAATGTGCATCAGAGTCTGCTGCCTTGCATGTGATTTTGCAAGAGTTGTCGCCCCTTAATTCAAAATTTAGAAAAAATAAATAAATTCACATTAGCCTTTAAGATCACGGAGGAGGCGAGCCCGCGTGCCAGCAGGTCAACATTCTTCATCGTATATAATTACAGAATTTCTGTTATTCACTAAGTCGATGAGTGCTATTCGGAAATATTGGTCTGATAATTAAACGCACGCACGTTCGACACTCTGGCGTATACAATACGCCATCCATGTTCTTATATGGTAATATTTCACGATTATGTATGCCTTAATATTAAGAACTTTAATAAAACAAATACATTTTATTTCAATAGAGTTATTAAAATATGTTTGAAATGAACATAAATAATAAAGTATTTTCACATTTCTTAAAAAACTTTTAAACTGAAAGAAATATTAACGAGTTTTCTTATATTTTCACCGTACTTAAATTTAACATTAAATCAAAATTTTGCAGAGCTAATTAAGAAGTCTAAGTCTTGCTATATGAAAAGATTTGATATTTTAATAACGTTGCGAATATAATGAAAGGAGCGAAGAAGATTATTTTGGCATCATCAGAATTTAAAATCAGTCTCGAAAAATCTTCAACATAAAAGAAATTTTATCCCTTGATTAAGAATTATTTTGTCTTATATTTCAATAAAAAGCCAGCAAAATTTTTAAAATAAAGGGTCGTCAGTAATCCTTTATTTTTAATTTCATTTTCAGGAATGATTATTCTCTCTCGCTGTTTTTTTTTAAACTTAACGCACCATAATGCTGTTTTCAAACAATGAAATGATATGAAAAAAAAAAAGGAAAATAGTCACTTTGATTTTTGAATTAAGTAGCAAACGCAAAAGAAATGGTTACAATCATGAAAACATTTGCTTTCGAAAAAAATAAGAAGAATTTTTTTAAGTAAAATTTGTCGATATTACAAACAGCAAATCCAAATGAAATTGATAGAAAAAAAGTTATAGTTTGTTTAAAATGTAAAGTTGACTGTTTTTTATTCTGATCTATGAAATATCAATAATTTTATGGGTATAAATTTAAATAAGCAGAAATTTAATTAACATTATTCCATAAAAATTCCATAAAATAAATTAACAATGTATGCATGAGGGATTATAATCAGAAAATGGATTAACTGTTGGTAGTAAAATTTTTATTACATTAAATATAAAGCAGTGTTTAAATCAGTGTTAAATTTATTTCAATGCATTAACCCTTTATCTACTGACGGTACTTACAGTGCTCAGCAAATGTTTAGACAATGATCGATTATGCTTCTGTACTGAGATGTATGCAACGAATTGTTGTAACTCAACTGTCATGTATTACTGAGGGCTTATCTTTCATACACAAACAATAAATTTCAATTTATACACGTTACACAATATATAGTGACAAAAAAAAACCAAAAAACAAATTTAGCATTGTGGCAAAAGTATAGACAATCTGTCTGTTAACAGAAAAATATCCATAAATTAAAATCGAATTGCACGTACATTGTCTGCTATTAATGCAAAATTATGACTTTCCATCGAAGAAACTAAATCCTGCATCACTTGGGGGTCTATTTCGTACCAAACACGTTCAACAGCAGATCGAAGTTCATTTACAAAGGAGAATTGTAAAAAAAAAAAAATCATAAACCGTATGAGATATGATGCCAAAAACGTTTTCGATTGGGTTCAGATCAGGGATACGCGTGGGCCAGTCGAGAATAGTAATATTTTGAGAGTTAAACCATTTTTGTTTATTTGTATGCAACATTAATAGACGCATTACCTTGCTCAAATACATATTTTGGAAGAGCTAAAAGTTCACCAAAAGGCTGTAAATTGTTTTCCAATGTATGTATGTAGTCTTACGTTGCTGGGCGACCATTGAGAAACTCCAGAGATACTCGAGAATTAGAAAAAAAGTGAGGTCCAAATCATTAACTCTTTCGAGGGCGGTGGCCTTAAAAAGGACACCTAATTTTAATTCCAAAAAAGACAGACGGCACCAAGAATATTTAATCAAAATTTTCCTTTTATAATGTACGTGAAAATAAGCAATTTCGTATTTTCTAATAAATTCGTTTATAAATTCTGGTTTCAGTCCATTATTTCATCAGTTTTATAAACAGAATTACTCCGCGACGGAAAGGGGTCAATTTGTTGTGAGATTTCAAGACTGGTTGTTTTATCATTTTCATGTAAACTAATGCACATCTTTCTCTAATTCATCTACGAAAGTATCCGTTGACACAGAAAGCTCTGACTCACTTTTAATGCGATTAGCAGTCATCATTTCTCAAGATGCCAATTTATGGATCCTTCTATAATCTCGTTTTCTGGCCATACGAGTCCTACCAGATCTATGTTTTGCTTTGAAAGAGTCACCCTTAGACAGTACTTAATAGACAGACTTCATAGGACGATTCAAAGTAGCTGAAATTTCTGCAACAGTCTTCCCTTTCGATTTCAGCTTCCATGCTTTAATTACTTCATCTGACTGAAAATTTCTTGCTCGCGGCATCTTCACTAACCGATACTATCGCGAGGTGCACTTAAATACTTCATGCATGTGACGACATAAGTTTGAAATAAGCATTTTCCGTGAACAGTTGCCAGAAAATCACAAAAGTGCCTGAACTTTTGCAATATGAAAATTTCACTTTTTTTAGTTAAATTAAATAATATCTTACATTAAAACCATTATTTCTGTCCTAAAACGTTTAAAATATATTTAAAAATAAGTACAGCTATTTGTATAACCCAAGTGTTCGTATTTTTTATTTAAAGGTTAAAAATCACCAGTGTCTAAACATTTGCTGAGGACTGTATAAGTACCTTTAAAATAACTTGTTATAAAATTAATTTAATACATCGATTAGTTGTACTACAGTTTAGAATGGGTTATAGATACATTACTTTATCTTGTTACAAACACAAAACAAAAATATTTTTAAAAGGATGATTTCTTTTGCCTTTGCATCTTGTCAGCTTTGTTGGCGTTGAGGGGGGGGGGGGGGGGTCAGTGATTTTTCAGTTCGGAAATATTTCCATATTTCTATTGTAAGAACATTATATTTGTACATTTCCTAATTCTACAAAATACTAATAAAAATATTTAAAATAAAATATTTGAGTGGGGTTATAAGTATTGCACAAAATCCCTATAAATTCAAATGTAATTAATCCTTCTAAATCCTTCAATCTTTCTAAAATCCATCTAAAATTTATTAAGCGATTATGTAAATCTTCTAATGTAGTTTAAACAATTCACGAAAAATACTTTACAAGATAAAATTTCCCTGAATTCATAATTCAGTACATAAAGGGTTAAAGACTTCTAATACTATTTTGCAAAGAACAACAGAAAAGTACTGATTGTCACATTTCAAGTTTGTTTGTCTAAAACTTTATTCTAGAGCTAAGAAATTGATTAAGAATTTACATATAAAATAGAAGCATGTCGAAAACAAAAAGCTTTAAAAGGATGTTTAATATATAAACGGTGAAAAATTGAACATTTTTTATAAAATAAGTCTTTATGGCACAATCCTAGGACAGACGAGACACCCCATTTGGCGACTTTTCTGACACGCGCGAGCAACCCCACGTAAGCCAACCTAAAATGTGGCAACCTGAAAACTGACGTGATTCATCCAGTTTCTTGACTGCCGCCAGTTTTCTACTACATCATCACCTTGTAATCAAGGGAAATACTACATTTATAAATAAAGACATTTTAGAAAACACAGGAAAGCTAATTTTTATACGATTCAAAATAATACAAAGAAAACGATTTCAATATAAATTTATTGGAAAATGTGAAAATTTTAAACTACCTGTCTAAATCAGAGTACTGATTTAATGATTGAAATTTTCATTTCTCAACAACTTTCAGAAAATTCATAGCGTCATTTCAATCTTTTAAAGTCTTTTAAAGGAAAAATATGTTTAAAGATTTATTAAAGAAAGCGTTAGAGTAAACATTGAACTATTCAAATTCTAATTTAAGGAAGTATGAACGCTTTGCGTTCATGGAAACAACAACAAAGAATTCACTGGATACAGAAACCTAGTTCTGCAGTAATCTGATAAACACACGAAACTCGTTAAAGCGGCAGTTAGTAAATGTACGTATGAACGTTGCGCGTTCACGAAAAAACATCACTGGATACAGCAAACTAATTCTGCAGCAATCTCAAACATTCACGAAACTCTTTAAAGCGGCAGTTAGTAAATGCACGTATTAACGTTGAGCGTTCATGCAAAAAAAAAACCAATAACTGGATACAGCAAACTAATTGCGCAGCAATCTCAAACATTCACGAAAGTCGTTAAAGCGGCAATTAATACATGCATGTATGAACGCTGCGCGTTCATGAAAACAAAAAAATCATTGAATACAGTAAACTAGTTGTGCAGCAATCTCAAAAATGTACTAAACTCTTAAGGCCCGCATCCATGAGAAATATACCATAAACAGCTTATATAGAACTTTACAACAAAATATGCATAAAATTATAAACATACCTTAACATATATCTCTTTTCTTGAAACCCAACACTAAAAAATGTTGACTTGCCACAATTTCGCAAATTTCTAGTCGTCGCTAAACTGTCATTTAACTTTCCAGCAAAAAAAAAAAAAAAAAAAAAAAAAAGAACAAATACTCACAATTTCAAACTAAATCACACAGGTACTTTAATTTTCAAATGTTACAACTAAAAAAAAGCAAAACAAATAAACAAATATTAACAATATCAAACTTTACCTTGCCGTCATTTTAATTTTCAAATTTTAGAATTAAAATCAATACAAAATGTCTCCCTTTTCCTAATCTTTCCTCAGTAGAAATTACAAAACATGCGGGGCTGAGTTGTCAAATCTAAACAGAGTTATTTTTTCAATATCGAATTTCAGAATGCATCGTCAATGACGTCAATAAAACGATGTTTTCAGGTAGGCGTAACCAAAATTACGAAAAAAGTCATACTACCAGAAGAAACAATTTATCGCCTCGACAAACTTGTTGTCGACAAGTGTCTTGCTTGTTTTAGGATTCAGCCGTCTTTTTTTTATATTTTTCACTTTAGACAAAACAAAACATTTCTAATAATTATCCTTATTTTAAATTTGTCCCTATAAGTAATTGTTATAGTAAACAATAATATTTTATTCAGCTCTTCAGTAGATGGCACTTTTGCATGATAATGTTCTTATCTTACATGTACGTACTTTACATCTGTTTTTGATTAACTATATTACTACTGCTCATTTTGTTCGTCTTGTTCCAAAATTTTAGTCGGTTAGTTTATTATGTGTCATTACCAAGTTTAATATTCCTGAAATAAATTTTTAAGAATTTAACTTTTCTGACTGAATTATAAAAAACGGTTTTTGACTTCTTTCAAAATAAGCAAATAGTAAGCTTTGAATTGTTAAAACTTAACCGTTAAATAGGCTTAACGTTAAAAATTTCACGAACTTGGTCATTACAAAGGCATTTTGTAATATTTGTTTTATGGACATGATAATGTCAATTTTTACTTTTTTTAAAAATTAATTTCTATTCTTTACAAAAAAATTGTCATTATTTTATTATATGGAGTAATTTGAGTTGAAAATCAGGCTTCATCAGAATTCCAACAGCAAGGGAAAATCTTTGCTTCAATCCGTAATCGCCCAGGTTGCTTGTGTGAAAAATAAGGTTAACACTTCGATGCAAGGCTCTAAGTCAGGGATACATTAGTATTTATTTCATTGCCTTTTATAGACTATATTTGATTCGTTGTAGATTTTCCATGTAATTGAAATCTTTCAAAGTTTTTCCCTTATTTTATGTTTAAAGGCTTTTTGTTAGATCGAAATTTCTTAAATTCTTTCTTTCCTGTTGTTAGCGAAGAATGTTTAACAAAGAAAAAATATATGTGATTTTAAAAACAAAATTCCAACGAACTATGATTTGCAAAGAAAAAAATAAATAAAGTCTAGAATATAAGAAATATACAAGTTATATATTTTACAGTATTAATGAAATAGTTTTAAGAGATTTCTGAATTTTTAATGACCGTTGATTTGAAATGCTTGACTATATTTAAAGATTTTGAATAAATTTAATGATTGTTTCCTTAATTATTGTTATTTATTTTTTATAAATTTAAAGTGAAATAATGTGAACTCTAGACTTTTAACAACGAAATTCTGAAATGTTATGTATGCTTTAATGACTAGGAATTTAAAACGTTTATATTTCTGTTAGAACAAGAAGAAAATAAATGAACTATTTAATATTCTTTTCAGTTTCTCCCAACAAAAGTTTTAAAGATGTATGTGTTTATTTAAATAATAAGTTATACAATCATTGTCATTTTAACTTGTACGATAAAAATAACCGTTAGTTAAAAAGACGAAGCAACATATCATCGCTCTAGAAACTATTGTCTTTGTTATGAAGATTTATAAAGTGTCCAAATATCTCCTACTTAGAAGCGGAACTTCAAAGTAATTAAAGGCACTTTAAAGTATTTAAATAATGAAATAATTTTGAATCTTTCTTGTTAAGAAAAGAGATACTTAAGTGAAAATATAGTCAATGGAGGAGCAGTGAACAGAATTTGATGAGCTTCACATTTGTTTAAAGTATGCAGGCCCGTTAAAAAGAAAGTAGGAATATTATTCTTAGCATGATAAAATGAAAATAAGAGCTGTTTTATAATGCTGGAAATTTCTTTAAAATCTTGCGTATAGAGCAACTTAAAAATACTTTAGCAATTACATTTAATTTATGCACATCAAAGAAGTAACCCACCTTAACCTTCTGAGATTCCCGCAAAAAATGATGAATATTTTCAGGCAATTTTGCTATTTTTAACAAATTCTATAAATAAACATGAAAGAATATTAACACTAGAACTGCCGTTAGAAGTCATTTTCACCCCTGAAAAAATTGATAATACACGTTTCGAACCAGAAAGTTTTTCTTAAGATATATTATATCTGTGAAGCACAAAAATAGGCTAATTAAATAAGTTAAATAATTTTAAATAAAAAGTCTGGTGTGAAACACTTTTTTATAAAAATTGAGTAAAATAGCCGGCGGTTTCAGTGTTAACGCTTTGCACTCTAGAGGAGACTCTCACTCAATACTAGCGTTGCCAGTTATCCCGCGTAAATCGCGGCTCCAAATGCTCTGAACACCAATAATTTGTTACAGTTTATTTCGCCATCTTTAATCGCAGATAATTCTGCCATCAAATAAGGCGAAGAAAATTACTTTAAAATACTGGGGTCCAGAGCATTTCGAGTCCCGATTTATGCGGGATAACTGGCAACACTATTGGTGAAAGACAGCCACCTCTCGAGTGCAAAGGGTTACGATAAAATTAGTTATTTAACGCTAGAACTGCCGCCAAAACAGTATACCTATAACCGCTAAAGTGGTCATTTTGACCGATGTGGATTACCATGTTCAACTATTGTTTACTTGCCATTTTTTTTAAAATCTTAGTATCGTTTATTACTATTCTTACCATCATTCCCATATAATAATATATATTTCATAATTTTTATTATTTTTTTTATATTTTATTATGTGATAATTATATATATATATATATATGGTTGAATATCACAAAATGTGAGATTGTGAAAACAAAAATTTTGAAATTTTAAATCGTTTCAAAGCTTCTGATTTTTTTTAAAACGTTGGTTGAACAGCTGAATGAAGGAATTTATATGTAAAATTGTTAAAGTTTAACACTTTCAGGGGCAAGTAACTTATATTCATAAAATGTTGAAATAATTTATTGACACCAGTATTTACAAGAGAATTTATTTGTAAAGGAGTAAAAGCATATTATCGCGTACTTAATAATGGTGGACATTTCATTACAAAATTCCGGTGCCAATGTGTCAATTAGGGATAAAAATTATGTGATGCCGTGACGGCATCACCGCCCTTGAAAGGGTTAAAGAGCTTAAGTTAATTTTTATTTAATTATAATTATGTGTCATTTTCTTGGCATATGTATGTCAGGATAATGACAATTTCATTCTAAAACATTTTTCACATTCTTGTATTTTTATTTTTAGATCTGACATTTTAATTTTGTTAAAAGGAAGATATTTGCTTTATAGTACCTCAGATTCAGAGTAATGTTCAGTTTTATTTGTAATTTATAGATGCCAGTAAAATGACATAATAAAAGTCTACTCAATTTTTACAAAGCCTTTAAGTACATTATTTTCAAAGAAATATCTAAAAGATCTTGCTGGTAGCAATGATTTTACTGCTTCTGACTTGAACTATGTCAAGAACAAGAAGAATTACTCTGCAGTGCCATCTTCATATCTCATAAATAACTAAAATGAGCAGGCCAGGACAATGACATTCATTTTCAGTGGCAATCATATTTTAAATTTGGAGAATTATTTGTAAAATACAGAACTTGTTATCTTCCACATATATGTGTTATATAAGGTGTAATTATTAATTAGAAATAAAAAAAAAACTAGAAAAAGATATTTGTACATGATAGCAGAAAGCCTTTTACTTTACATACATCACAGTGTGATATGCCAGGAAAATGACAATCTGAAATTTTAAGTCTTTTTTTTTTTTTTTTTTTTGCTTTATTTTTGAGTTATTATAAATATAATATCTCTTGAAAATATTTCTAAGAATATTTTTTATTATAATGTAAAAATGAAAATTGCATTATATGACATTAAATAGAAATTTTATTGTGCGGACTGCAATTTTCGTATTTTGTGATATTGACCCATGTATTATTTATATTTTTTTATTTTAAGAATATTTTTATAGTAAAAAATATTTTTCATGAGAAATCGAAATTGCTAAAAACAAGAATAAACTTGGTGAAAAAAAAACATTTATATTTATCTCCTGAGCAATAAAATATCCCGGGTTGCGAGTGGTCAGGGAAAAACACAGTCAAAAAAAAAAAGAGGGAACTACCAATATTTTCTTCCAGAAAATACTACCAATAATATAAAGGGATTAAAGAAAGCGGATTTCTCTTTAACAAAATACTGGTATTTAACATCTTTTTTGACTGTGTTTTTCAGAATTGATGCCCGCTAGGTCAAGAAAATTATTAAACACCTGTAGAGGTCATCGTCTAGAACTAGGTTTTGTAGAATACTTCTGTGCCATTTGGTCGAGCACGTCAACGCCACATTTTGTAGAATTATAGAACTTTAAAGTTTCTGGTAAGTGTTTATCACCAGTTTTAAATGTAACTGATGGATGTCGGGAACTTAGAAAATATATTTATTTTTCTTACATTGATAAACTGTGCTTAATATTATATTTGGCAAGAATTTAGCTATTGTACAATAGACCGGAGTGAAAAACAAAAAAGTTTGAGAATAGAATCGTAATCGTGCGGAAAGTTGCTACTAGTCAATACAAACACAGAGAAAAAAATTTGAAATCGAAAAATATCTTGCATTCGCGCATCGCGTTCAAAGTTTGCGAATTTGAACAAAAAGGGAACAGATAAACGAAAAATCGCAAAAGGTGTATTTTTTGCCCTATCGAACTCATTTTTTATAAATAGCATATCCTCTATGTGTTGAATGGAGGAAAAAATACCACATACCTCCACTCTATCCCCTTCCAACTCCCTCAAGGGAGGAAAATGACCAATTATCATAGAACTAACCCAAACTACAGGAGGTGTGAATACTGACAATCGACCGGTTTTTTTTTTGTGCATAAGGCAACCTTGAGGCTAAAAGTCGAAAAAAGTACACACCGTCCTTTCCCCAAAGGGGTATGAGAGGTCGAAATTGTGCAGCTCTTGACCCGTCCTTCAAAGAACCATTCCTGACTCACCACGGGAAGGTGGCTGCACCACCAGTACCATCCACACCCTACCCATCTAACCAACCAAAATGTGGGCGTGTAGAATTATCTAGATCCACATGCAGATTCTGGTAATGCGAATTCTGATTTAGTGTCAAATTTTAGCATGGTAGCACGAGAAGCGAGGGTGGCTGTTATGAACCCCACGTCGCTCATGCCCATAAACTTTTGAGAAGGCCTGTGTTACCAGCTTGACGCTGTCTGCGGCTTGCGTATGACATGGTATGTCTACCAGATTCAATGGAAGAGTTCGCTTTTCAAAATTGGAAATAAAGTCTGCAATTTAAGCTGAAGAAATGTTTACTAAAAGAGGTGGTCAGGTAATCTTGGTTTCAGATCAATTTATAATGTCATAATAATCATAGGCGTCAAAATGTACGGCCAGAAGTAGAAAATTTATGATGGATTTGCCTTTTTTGGGAGTGTGTTTGGATTTCAGTACACGCCAAAGTCCTAGCTCTCGAACGGGATGCCACTCATCCACTACTATTGACAGAAGAAGGCTTTCTGCATGGGCAAAGAAAGCATTTGTTTGAAAGACCTGCTTCCCCCACTTCTAGAAATTTTGCAGGTAAGCTTCTGCATTTCATGATGCATTGAAAAATATGTTTAGGTCCCTCAACTATTGAAGACATCATAATTTCAAACTACAGAGGTACGTATACTGTCATAATGTACGTGACAATGTTGATGATATTTCTGGTGGGGTTTCCAATGAAATATACAATACAGTCTCAGTAACCTGTTTGCTGTCATTAAACACCGAGAATTAGATATTGGTCCCGGATCTGATTCGCTAGGTCTGAGGAACAAGACACAGCAGCAATGGAAACGGCAATGTCGTTTTGGTATTTTTGATCTTTACTTAGGATTTATGGGTCAATGTGTGGAATGTGGCATTCAATTCTCTTAAAAGCAAAGACTCGCAACCAGACAGCTATTTGCAAAAGTCCAAGAAGTGGTAAAGAAAATCATTCAAACAATTTTCTTTCTTTGTCTATCCAGAAAACTTTCTCCTTTCAATGGTAGTGGATAATAGGCAGCACCTATTGAGCTGGGACTTAGGTGGGTACCGAAATCCAAAGACTCACACAAAGGGGAAATCCGTCAGAAATTTTCTATTTCCGGCCGTACATTTTGACGCCTATGATTATTATGACTTCAAAAATTGATCTGAAACCAAGATTACCTGACCACCTCTTTTATTAAACATTTCTTCAGCTTAAATTGGAGACTTTATGCAGACATTTTGACGCCAATGATTATTATGGCATCATAAATTGGTCTGAAACCAAGATGACTTGGTCCTCCACCTGCCCACGTCCTATGGTAAACATTTTTTCAGTTGACGTTGCAGACTTGATTTCCAATTGCGAAAATCCAACTCTTCCTTTGAATTTGGCAGATATACCATGTCATACGCAAGCCATAGAGAGCGCAGTGTCAAGCAGGTAACACAGGCCTCCTGAAAACTTTATGGCATGAGCGACGTCATGGTTTCATAAGATCCATTATCACTTTTCGTTCTACCATGCTAAAACTCTACACTAAATAAGAATTCGCAGTACCTGAATCTGCATGTGGATCTGGATATGTCTATATGCCCACATTTTGGTTCGTTAGTTCGGTAGATTGTGGGCGTGACTTGCGCTGCAGCCACTTTCCCATGGTGAGTCCTGAATCGTCCTTTGAAAGACGTGTCAAGAGCTACACAATTTCGATCTCTCGCACCTCTCCGGGGAAAAGGATGGGGTGTATTTTTTTCGACTTTTAGCCTCAAAGTTGCCTTATGTAAAAAAAAAGTCAGGTCGATTGGTCAATATTTACAAATCCAGTAATTTGGGTTAATTCTACGGAAATTGGCCATTTTCAGACCCTTGAGGGGGTGGGAAAAGGATAGAGGAGGGGTATGTAGTATTTTCCCCTCCATTCTACACCTGAAGACAATGTTATATACAAAAAATTATTTCTTGTAAAATTTACACCTTATACGATTTTTCTAATATATGTTCAATTTTTGTTCAAATTCGAAAACTTTGAATGCGTTGCGCGAAAGGAAGATATTGTCCGATTTCAAAAATTTTTTCCCCCTGTGTTTGTATTGATGAGTAGTAACTTTTCCGCACTATTAGGATTCGATTCCCAAACTTTTTTGTTTTTCGCTCCGGTGTACTGTACAAAGCCTTTTTTCAGACTTTATGGCCTGTGGAATTTTGTTTTTCGTCCGCGATTGACTGTGCCAACAGTCACTTGAGCTTTTCTGCAAGTGGCAGTGAAGGAAAGAAGTTATCTATGGTAATGTTGTAACTTTTGTTGAAATACGGTTGTATGAAGTATGGACTGTTACGACATCTACTAGATAAAATGTGCATTAAAATTGACGGCGGTCATTTTGAACGTTTCGGCGGTTCTAGGTATATTACTGCAGTACTTCATAAATTTTGGCTGACTGGAAAATTTATCACTGGCAGATCATAGCTTTTCGAATTATAGGAAAAGTCATGGAAACTGAAAGTTATACTCTAAATAAAAACAAATTGGTACGAAATGAAAGTTCGAAGTGGTTAAACTGACCGCCTTGGCGGTTCTAGTGTTAATATTATGTAAGTTAACACTAAAACGGCCATCAGGAAGCGATTAGAGTCCACATGATGAAATATTGATTCGAACCAGAAATTCAGTTCAACAGAAACTACATAGAAATATATTTAATAAGCACGTTAATTTTTTTTTTAAATAAAAATTTTCGTGTAACGCATTTTTATATAGCTTGAGTAAAATGAGTAAACTTTCCAGGCGTTCTAAAGTTAACTAGTGATGGACTGAATGAATGATTTGGATATTCGAATGAATCATTTGAACATGCGCAAAAGCAAACTGCCAATGTTCGCCTTTTATTAGCCATCACTAAGAGAAATTTTATAAAAACAAGATATTTATCATTTTAATCAGAATCGTATTAAGGGCAACATAAAAATGAGAAACTTACTTTTTTTTACAAAATTTCTGGAAGTGATAGACAAAATAAAAAGTTCGATTATTAACAGCTATGCTTTCGCTTCTTTATTTTAAATAATTTCTGGTAGTAATTGATTAAAAAAATATGAAGGTTGGCAACTATGCTTTTGTGCATGTCCGAATGATTCATTCGAATGACAAAATTATACATTATGTCCATGACTACTGTTAGCAAATTGAGAAAGGTTGACGTCATTAAGAGTCTTCTAGGTATATATAACTCCTCTCATTCATGGTACTTTTACATTTCATATAAATATTTCAATACGAAACAGCCCCATTATTATCCACAAGGTGGCCATAAGTAAACTGACAGTACTCAATGCATTCTGTCCGCCGATCTAATTGCAAGAATGTAACCAAGTTTTATAAGATGATTAAAAAAGAGGGGGGAAGAAGGATTCCAGTGGAAAAAATGTTTCAAAAGTCACCATTAAAAAAATAAGTGGTTCTGTGTAGATGAAACGAGAGTTTAAAAAATGCAGAATCAATACTTAAATAAAATTGCCTGTTATTCAGTACATTTAAATATTTATTTCAAGATCAATATGGCTAAAATTTTAAAAGAGCAGAACATTTACATAAACAATGAAAGTCTCTTTATCTACAATTTCAATCATTGAGTGCCAAAGAAAGAAGAAAAAAGGTCTCTTTATTGAAATTTCAAGTTACATCCTATGGTACATTGCGAGCTTGTTGGGATTTAAAAGACGATTTTTTACTTTTAAAAACAATTCGATTGAAATTTATGTGCAGTATGTCTTTTTCTTTAGCCTAGCGTACGTTACTTGTCAAATTCTTTTACCTCATCCAGCACAATGCGTTAGCTGCTTTTTTTGCTTTTCGAATGCACGAATGAATTAGTTATTATAATTATTAGTTATTATATTAGTTATTATAAATTAGTTATTATAATAGTTAGCTGTCGTTTGCCATTTAATGGCTTAAAGACAATTGTATAGAGGTTTTAGAAAACAGGTTCTTTGAAAGTTCAATCAGGCAGAGAACGCAAACCCGTAACACAGGATACAATCGAAGAAGTTGCAACGACGATTGTCAACAGAGCACAAGACAATATTGCTTTCCCTTCCAGCGCCCATGAGGTACCTCGGAATCTGGAAATACCTTATTGTAAGGCTTGGAATGTGTAACGAAAGATTATTCACTCCTATCCGTACAAGGTCAAGCGTGTGCAAAAATTACGCCACACCGACCATGAGTAGCGATTGACTTTTGCTCTTACTTTTCTTTCTATTGGGTCGATCGGAAAGTCGTGTCGTGTTAGAAAAATCAATTCGTACCGGAAAATTCTGCCCGGTAATTATTAAACATTAGATATAGGAATCAGTGTCTAATAATTAAATGATAGAATTTTCCGGTGCGAATTGATTTTCCCAACACAGACACGAATTTCCGATCGACCCAATAGAAACGAGATGGACGATGCTTGGTTGTGGCAAATCTTGAGGAGTGCGGCATTTGAGGAATTTGATTTCTGCAATTCGATACATCATGAGGAGAGGAGGCAAAGATTTACCTGAATTGATATCTAAATACCCAGAACTGCCGAATTTGATATTCTAATTCAAAAAATGTATTCAAAGAATTTCCCTTATAATCACCAAAATTAAAGGTTTGGTGTAGTTTCACAACAGAAATGATTATAGGTCCATACTTCTATGAGAAAATTACCTCACCACATGCTAAACAACTTCGCCATTACGCTAATTCAGCAAAGAAAATGCCTGGAGAAAATCATTTTCATGCAAGATAGAGCCCTCCACACATTGCTTTGAGAGTACAGCAGCTGCTACTACAGAAGTTCGCAACAGAAAGAGTAATTAGTTGTTGTTTTCCAACTGTATGATCATTTCGGTTGGTTGGTTGATTGGATTTTATAGCATAGAATCCCTTTAGGGACATGCTGTGCAAAGAAAAAGTTAATGATTGAAAACAACACAGTTAAATGAATAAAGGAGTGTCATAATTTAGATGACTAAAATAATTCAATGTGATCAAAAAAAAAAAAAAAAAAAAAAAAAAAAAAACAAGAAAAAAATTGCAGCTAAAATTCATACAATATATAAAGTAATGATTGCTCAATAAAACAAAGTATAAAATAACCAAGTACATAGCTGCCAACCTTTACGCTTTTTTCATACCATTAAAATTTTATAGAAAATATTATCTCATTCAATCGTCGAAATCTCATGATTAAAGAAGGCGAAAATCTCCTTAAAATTTTAGTGGTAGCAAAAAAACGTAAAAGTTGGCAGCTATGCAAGTACAACTAAAACCGCGTTTATTTAAATCACATATAATTAAAAAAACAATGTAAGATCACTTAAGTTAAGATTCTTCACGGTATTTCCTTTATGTGCATCAGAGTCATAGCTCTAAGATTTGGATTTCATAGACTCTTCCACATAGTGGAGCAGCTGTTTGGGATCCTTCATAGCAAAGACATGATTTTTTGTTTCTTTTTCAACATAGTTTTCCACTGTAAAGAGGTTCGAGTTGAGGATTTCCCTGACTCTTATTTCTGTGCACATGCAGTGTTGCCAGATGGGCTACTTTTTTAAAATTCAGATTCTTGATTGGCACCCCTTTTTTGAAATGATAAAATGCGACTTATTTAATGACATATTAATTAAGGCAAAAACAAAGGGGATTTTTATCGTTTTAAAAAAGTGGTGCCAGTCAGGAAATCTGAATTAAAAAAAAGTAGCCCAGTGGCAACACTGTGCACATGATTTTTGTTTTGCTTACTGTGTTGGTGTTTTTGCAATTTGTTTACAAATGAAACAGAATTTTGCTGAGACTCATGTTCATTTAGGTTTTTAGACATGACCGCTTCGGTCACCTGATCTTACATGAGACTTTTGGCTTTGGGTTCTTTTAAAGTTCAAGATCTATCAGAGAGATGTCTCGCAACTGGCTACGTTGAAGGATAACATATCGCAGGATGTACGGGCAAACATGTTACTTTCTACTGTTGAAAATTCTGTGTACAGAATGCAATATGTGGTCCAGAAAAACAGGGGCCACATTAAATTTGAATTGAATGGACTAAATAAAAGGCAATTTTATTTCAGTGTTGATTCTGCAAATTTTTAAACTACCTGTTCTATTACATAGCGCCCCATATCTTATCTAACAGCGGCATTTGAAACTAATTTTTTTGTGAAATCCTTCGTTCCCGTCTTGTTTAACCGTGCCACAAAATTTCGCTCCATTCTCACAATGATCGCGCTATAGAACAAAGGTTTCTGAATGTAGCATGTATAAAGGCGAGATCGTTGACAAAAAAGCAATTTCTATCAATTTTTGAATATTTGAAAGTTAAAAAAAATACACGTAAAATGAAAATGAATAGCACACCGATTTTGCAGAGGGAGTGCAGATAATTTCAGCCAAATTAATTTACAAAATTCAAAACAAGAAGCAATGAGCTGTATCTATTTTTTCTGTTGCGACTTATCACAGTATTCCACCGTCGGTAATCACCCACTACGAAAGCGGTTACGGTTGAAGCTTCACTATTTTAAAGATATGTCAGTTCCTCTTTATTAATAGTTCCATGATTCAAGCTTGACATTATTTAAAAGACTAATTTGTATGCTCCTTACGTAAGTTTCAAAAATTTCTTTCTTTCAATTTATGTGTAAAACTCGATGAT
The DNA here is from genome assembly GCA_963932465.1 of Maratus speciosus. Lineage (NCBI taxonomy): Eukaryota > Metazoa > Arthropoda > Arachnida > Araneae > Salticidae > Maratus > Maratus speciosus. Next base: position 33,829,193 of record OZ010787.1, on the reverse strand, counting down.
AATTTTATTCTTTACATAAAGTAGTTGTATCCTTTTATTGCAATTTATTTTGGAAGCGGAAACATTATTTATATCAAATGTAATTTAGAAGTTTAGAAATTTTCTTTTGTGTAGAAATCCTTATAATTTTTTTTTTTTTAATTTGTACTTTGTGTCGTTTTATTCCAAGAGATTTGTACTAAATGCTAATTTTATATTTTAATATAAAGATTGTTACATGCGTGCTCATTTATCCAAATATTTAATATTTTAGCTGTTAATATAATCAGAATTCTATGAAATGACTAAAATCTTTTGAAAGTAAATACATCCTTTGATTTATTTATTTATACGTACAGAGAACATTCTGGTAAATCTGACTTTTAAGTCTAATGAATTAATAATGATACTGTAATAAGGCTTTTATTAAATGTTTATAATCTTTTGAAATTTAGCGTATCATTTCAATTATTTCGTTATCATGTTTTAGGAATTCCCTATACATCAACCTTTTGAGAATTTTGAAATAACTTGTTGAATAAAAATAGCATTATATTCACAGATTTACCAGTTATAATTTTGTTATAAGAAAGTTATTAGAGTTCATTTCAAAGTTATAATCATTATGCGAACTTATAAAAAACTATTATGCTTCCTTTAAAACAAGTAATTAAAAAACTAGAAAGAAAAATCATGCATAAGCCATAGATTAAGAAACTCTTTCCAACATATTCAGAATGCTGTAAAAAAACTTCTCCTTTTAATAAGGTGAAAAATTCTATCTAAAAAGACTATTTGGAAAAACAATAACAACAAAAACCCAATCTCAGAAAATGCCATTCATAGTCGGGAAAAGTATTCGATTTTTTCTGCGAAGCCTTGTATATGAACCATAGATGTCTTTATATACTGCATAGTATGTTAAAATTTAGTTCAGTAAGGAAATGCATAAAACAATTTAAAATTTCCTTTCAGGAATTTGAGTCAAAAAACAGAAATGCACTCGAATTATTTTGTGCAGCCCTGCGTACGACATATAGAATTTATAATCACCAAGTAATATGCGTCAAATTGTTAAACTGAAAAACGCATACAGCAACTGAAAATTCAATCTCAATTAATTATCTATTTATCGTTATATAATCAATAGTAATTTATAGTTTATTCTTTCTACAATTCGATACATCAGTAGAAAGGGTAAATTTGCACTGCATAAAAAGTGAAGACACTAAAATCAGTATTATCTTTTGACATTTTTTCTTTTCATTTAGAGAAAAACAAACAAAAAACATAAGGTAAATAAGAACCTACCTGAATAAAGAGACCCTATTAAAACTTCAGAAAACTCAAGAAATAGATTTGCATTTGTAAATTATGAACAAAAAAATTAATTAAATGTTAACATAATCAGGTGTTATTGAAAGTTTGTTTGACGATACAGCAAAAACGAAATAATGAAGTCTTTAAGATATTGAAAATGGTCATTGCATGAAGACGTACTTTTTTACAAATTCGAAGAACTGTTTGGCGTAGAACTCACCGAAAAATTTGAAAAAAATCTTCGTCCCAGAGTTGGCTAATAGTGATGAAGATTTCTAATGTTTTGTTGCGATAATCATTAGCATTTTCATAAAATCATTGGACTTTCATAGACTTTGATAATCATTCGACTATCATATTAAAAATCAAACTTAATAATAAAAAAAATAATTATTAATTAAATTAATTAATAAAAAAAGCAGTTATTTCTCATTCAAATCACAAAAAATCCCACAAACTTGCCAACCTCCACCTATTCTTCCGTAAATGTATATAAATTTGAACCAGTTTAACAACGTTTTGAACCAGAAAATATTTTTCATGAATCTTCATTTCTTTAATTTAAGGTATTTACGTGAAACTTATTAAATTTCATTCCTTAATTTATTTATCTCATTTCTTTTTAGTCTTCTTTTTTGAAACGTGTTTAGCCTGGTTGAAATAAATCCACATTTTACTGAAGATTAGCGGGAGTTTGAAAAGTATGTAGATTGTGAGAAAAATTCATCTTTATACACTAAATTATTCATCATTTTTGAACAAATAATTTCCGTACTTCTGGAAAACATACTTTCTCCGTTAATTGTTCCCGGAAGTCTGAAAAAAGGGAAAATTCCGTTTATTCCTTGCACGCACACATATTGACTGTATTAATACCAAATTTCGAATTTATTTTTAAAATGAACAACCGAAAATTCAATAAATTAAAATTTCTAATTTATTTAAAAACAAACAAACAAAAATAATGCTTTCGAATTTAATAAAGTAACCTCTTTTTAATTCTTTTAAACTTATTCGCAATTTACTTTTTAGAGTATATGAAAAAATATATTTATAGAATTGCTAAACAGTGTACAATGGGAACTATACAACACATTTAAAATCTAAATGACGTTTATATGCATGACGTTTAAACATTAAAATGATGTTTAAAACCTTCCGACGGTTTGAACCAAAACACTTGGCCATTTTCAAGGGAACTAAAGATGACTAGCGAGGGCTCACTTTCCAACTCAATGAGGGAAGGAGGGAAAATATGAAAGGGAAATAGGGACAAAAGAGAGAAAGAAATATTTAATTTTTAGAGCATTAAAAAAATATTCTCGTGTAAAATATATTCTAAACGAACGATTTTTTTTTTTTAAACAAACACTTAAAAATTGTACAAACTAAACGAGGAACGAGGATTACGGTTTCGTGTGAATGCAATGGGGGTATAAAGAATATTTTAAATCTGAATAGGACACTTCTGCTAACATTTTCAAAAACGAAACTTTTCTTAAAAATTAAATATTAATTAAAAAAATATCTGTGATCATTTTATTTTTATTCATAAAAAATATTCTCAGTCATTCTCACCATTACGAAATTAACCGTCTTCTCGTAAATACTTTAATAACTTATTTACGATGAATGAAAATTTTCTATTTCGAAAAATCATGTCTTATTCTCATGGTGTATGAATTACCTAAAAAAATATATCATTTAGATTAATATATTTTTTTCTCTATAAAATTTATTTGAACAGAAAACATTTCTCATATAATACAACTTTCAATCTCTTTTCATAATCAGAAAATGTGTTTTTGACTACACGGAAGTGTTCTTCCTTTGAAAAGAAGTTTTTTTTTTCGAACAAGATTCTAAGTTCTTTAAAGTTTAAAATTACTTCCTCTACATACCTTTGAGACTCTAGTTTGGAATTTCGTCACATAGGAAGTTATTTTATGAAAATTATTTTATTTCATCAGTGAATTATCTAACATGTGAAATATTACGAAGTATGACGCAAAGCATATTACACTTCTAAAGAACCTTTGTGCGGAATAAAATATTTCTGCACTATTAATTTCATATTTTTCTAAACGTAAATTTTCATATGTAGTAAACTCTTAAACTATTAGCTAGTAAAATAAACTTTCTTTTTAGAAAATGATTTCAAAACTGCTTTTCTGGGAAGTTTGAATTTTATCTCTATTATTCTAATGGTAAAAATCAACATTTCATAAGATGTAAAAGAAATAAGTAACCTAAGGTATATGACGGCTAAATTTTTGTTAGAGTAATTACTATTTTTCATTTAAAAATACTTTTATGCATTAACTAGCAGAATTTATTAAAAATTTAACAAATTATCTCTTCATTTTCTTCATTTTATTATATGTATTAATATCCGATTCAAAATTTTTCATATTCGCATTTCAAAGTTTATTGTGATATGCTTCTTAAATTTTTAAGGAATCAGAAAAGTTCCTTATTTAAGTATAATCAGTTTTCATTTGCCTTATTTTTAGCTTTAATGCAATTAAGTATTAAAAGGAAAATGAGTAGTGAAACATGAAATTTCGAAAATTACACAGGCAAGACTAGCAAATAGTATGTCATTTTTGTCGACAATTTCAGATTGAATGTTTTCATATTTTTAGCCGATAAACCTTGGAAATTATTCATTTGCATTTTTTGTAAATGTGAGGTCTGTCAGATTATAAAATCATATAATTCCAAGAGATTGATGTAGAGTTTTTATTTTGAATCCACTGAATTTTGTTACACTTTTAGTTTTAGCATATTTAAACTTACGTAAGTGATACAGAAAATAAAAAAACATTGCATATTAAGCTGCGTATTAAGCTCCGGAAAGCCTTTGCGTGTAGTTTCCTCTTGGATTCATTCCTAGTCTCAGTCTGAGCTGATGGTCGTTGCTGTACATTTACGTTTGTGTTGCTAGTAATGTTTTAAAAATGTCGTCGACAGCAATCAGAAAATCCCGCAAAATCTGATAGCCACAGTGTTATTGGCTTTTTGAGCCCTTAAAATGCTCTGCTTAATGAGATTTATAGAGAAATCAAACAACTTCATGAGTAAAATGTAATGAAAGAGTCGTCTGTGAGAACATGGCGCATCATGGAAAAGAAATTATGCCCGGGGGAAATAGTGGGTCGATGGGAAAGTCGTGTCGTGTTGTGAAAATCAATTCGTACCGGAAAATTCTATCATTTAATTATTAGACCTTGATTCCGATATGAAATGTCTAATAATTACCGGGCAGAATTTTCTGGTACGAATTGATTTTCCCAACACGACATGACTTTCTGATCGACCCAATAGAAGTGGCCAACCAGCAGACTTTAGGGTTGTCCTAAAAGAAAAAAAATGTTTTAAAAGTTTATGAGAACAGGCGTTTCATCTTGGATATTTTACGTACTCTTTATCAGAAATTTTAAAAATGACAAAAATCTCAAAAAAGGAGTGAGTTCATGGCTACAGTCAATGGTGTAGATGAGTACCGAGCAATTTTTGCCATGTTATGTTAAATGTATAGGTGTGACAAGGTTTCAGATTTTGAATACCATTAGTTCACAAAAAAATTCTTTGATTTATTTTATCGTAGATTTCTTCGACTGTATAAAGGCGAGAAAAATTTCTAAAGAATAGCGAAACTGAAAATATGCAATCATTGGCGCCTATGCAAATGCTCAGATGACAATAACAAGTATGTCGAGAAGTAAGATTAGACCCAGTGATATCGTAAATAAAGTATTTTTGAATATCTGTTGTTTTTATTGAGTTATACGCAAATGGTATTTACTTTTTTGATAAGCTATACGTACTTTTCTCATACATACTACTCATAAATTTCCCTCAGTTATGCTAGTTTACAGTTCACAATTTTTGCAAGATTTATAAAGATGAGCCAAACAAATACGAATACTTGTGAAAAAGTACGCCGCTTTTTAAAATTGCATTCCAGCCGAGAAGACCAGCACAGGCTTGACTCCAAGTAAACGGGAATTGGACGGTGTGAATAACTCAGAAGCAGTCATAGGTGTTGCATGGGATTATAACACTCTCAGATGTATTCTCAAATCTTAGACATGACAGACATAAAAAACAATATTGCCCAATCGCGTTTAGCTGGGGTCTCAGGGGAGGTAACTGTAAACTTTTTGTAATGTGCAAGGATGCGTTATCGACCGTTATGAGAGCTCATACTAATGAATGTAAAGGTGGTGTCTTCAAATCAAAATAGTGGATGAAATATAAAGTTGATTTAGAATCATTGACTAGCATTGAAGTGCAGAATTTTGCAAAAGAAAAAACAGCGACTATCCTGGATAACATCCAAAAAGAAAAGTCATCGCCTAGAAACCCCGGTGTAACGAAACTGTCAAAAGAGAGAACTATACAACGAATATGTATGATAGAGAGGCAGTTTATAAACCATTGGTGACAGCACGTAATGCCTTTTAAGTGACGATCATCGTACAAACGAATGAATAACGAATGAATAAGTTTGGTAATTCGAGCTTATTCACAAAGCCTGGGTACCAAAATAGTGGCAAATAGTCATATAGACTAATGAATTTATATTAGACCATAGGTCGTGTTTATGTATGATAAACGCTCAAAGAAACACTTACTCGTCACTGTCTTTTGCCGATTATGTAAGATGGACACCTCAGTTCAATTCCTTATCGGTATGAGGTGTGATAGCTTGGCGCCGTTATGGCAAATTTGTTTTTCTGCATGGAAAAGTCAAAGCCCATGACTATACGTCAATCAAAAGATTTTCAACGCTCCACCGTGTCAGCGCCAGATAATATGAAACAGGAGACGTACATTATTTATTTACTGTTCAGATTATTTTTCGAGAAATATTTATTTATTCGCTCATTAATATTTTTTGACAAATGTAAATTAAAAAAAATATTTGGAGTATTAAAAACTGGTAAATCGTTATCAAAAGTGATTTAACCATCGCACATTCTAACGTGAATGTTTAGTCGAATACTCGTGCGCATCGTTTATAAAATGAAGCATTTTTTTATTTGTATTCGTTTAGCGCGTATCAGTGATGTTTATTTAAACTCAAAGAAAACAATGTTGCATTCATAAAGTCTTTAAGCCATTTAACACATTTCTTGGTGAATGACTAGATTAAAGGATTAGTTTTAAAATTTTCAATGATTTTGTGCCGAAGAATTTCTCTCCTAAAATGTCATAAATGAATCCTGAAATGACAGTCGCAGAACGCCAAAAAAGTTTTGTTTACGGGCATTATCCTACTATTAATGATTACCTTATATTTCGCAAGCATTTTTATTGTTATGTACCAGATTACATGAGCCTGTTAAAGTCAGCACTGTGCAAATGCACAATTGTGAAAATTGGCGCGGGATTTTTTTCTTCAGTTGGAAAAATTGAATACGCATAGTGAACGTTATAGTTTAACCTCTTGAAGGGCTGTGATGCCGACGCCCGATAAAATTATGTGATGCACGGCATCACATCATTTTAATCCCAAATTGCCACATTGGCACCGGAATTTTATGATGAAAATGTCATCTTTATTAAGTACGCAAAAATTTACTTTTACTTGTTTACAAATAAAACCTCTTGTTAATACTGGTGTCAGTAAATTATTTGAACATTTTACGAATACAAATACCTTGCCCCTGAAAGGGTTAAAAGATACGTATGGATCGCACAGAGGATATTTCACTCCATAAGAATTTATTATAAATAATCTTCTATAAAATATTTATTTACGAGGATTTAAGAAAATGTGAATCATGCAACTCTGACTTTTACTCTTTAGCGGTTGGTGTCCACAAAAAAGGACACCTAATTTTACGAGTACCCAGAATATTTAATCCAAATTTTCGTTTTATAAAGTACGGGGAAATAAGCAGATTTTATTTTCTAATAAATTAGTTTGCAAATTCTGGTATCAGTCCATCATTTCATCGTTTTACATACAGAATTATCCCGCGCCGGAAAGGGTTAACTATTGAGAGGGCATGAGTCGAACTTTTTACGATACAAGTATTTCGTTCTGTTACTCTGTTACAAGTGTAACATATTTCATAATGCTACTAAAATAGGTAAGTTAAATAAGGATTTACACCTGTAAGAGAAAATTAAATGTTAATATTTTTTACATGCAGAAAATAATATACATAAATATACAGGGTGTCCATAATTAAACGACCCTACTTTAAAGTTGTCTACAGACAAAACTATTGTTCGTAAAGTTGTAAAATTTTGTAAAAGCCATAATAAAGGGATGGGAATTTGAAAGCTAAAAAATATAAGTAAAAATAGTTTAAAATATCGCCACCAGAGGGCGATTTTTAATAAATTACACATTTAGCATTACGATAATTTAGTTATTTCTTTTATTAACTTAACCTTATTCTAAAGACAGCATTTCACGACATGTTTCTAGCATTTCTCAGAATACACTGCGGTGAACTGTGGAACATGCTATCTTGCAATTCTAGATGGTATCTGAAAATGATAAAAGCCATGCAGAATATGTTTGGTTAGAAAAAAATTGTTAAATTATCGTAAAAGTATGCTAAATGGATAATTAGTTAAAAACGGCCTCCTAATATTTTTTTCGCTCAAGCAAATTTCCATATTTTTATTATGTCCTCAAAAAACTTTCACAACAATCTGAACAATAGCTTCGTCTGTAGACAACTTTAAATTTGTGTCGATTAATTATGAACATCCTGTAAATAAAATTTCTAAACTATTGTACTGCTAAATGTGTAATTTATTAAAAATTGCCCTCTGGTGGCGAAATTTTAAACTATTTTTATTTATAATTTTTTTTTTTAGCTTAAATGAATTTCCATCCCTTTATTATGTCTTTTACAAATTTTCACAAATTTATGAACAATAGTTTTGACTGTAGACAACTTTAAAGCAGGGTCGTTTAATTATGGACACCCTGTACATTTGAAGAACTTAAATACAAATTATTAATCAGGAAACAATAAGGTTATTTCATAAAAATATGCATAAAATATTATTCAATGAAAGAAGACAAAGGTAAGAAAATCTATTCTATTATAATAAGATTTGTTATTTTCAAAAAATGATCTAGTTATATCTTCTAATATTTTTCGCATATTTTATTATGCCGAAAAAACCGTTACAATGTACAACTCTTTCATTTTTGGCTTCGAGGTATGTTCTATTTCACTCCATTTTGTCTTATCACAAAAATATACATTTTTTCTCTACAAGTGATTTTTCTTTACATCGTGGAGTATGTATTGAATATTTTCCCTTTTTTTTTTCATGTTCGGTAAAAATGTCTATTAAAAATTTTCTTTTGTCTAGGAAAAAAAAAACCCTTCAGAGTAAAACATATCAATTACATTATTGCAGAAATAAAGCTTTAAAACGTAAAACATTTAATTAATATACATACAAGGTACTATTTACTATACTTTTAGAATAGTTTTTGCCTTATTTAATCACAGAAAAATATTAGAAATTCTACGCTTAATCACAGTAAGATTTTTAATACAAAGAAAATATGTTAGGCAAAGATTTCTAAATTGAAGTATTTGTGTGTCATACGCCTTCGAAATTTTAAAGAGTGTAAGCACCTTCATTTACTTGTTACAACAGCCGTTCGAAAAATAATCGGTCAAGTGCGAGTATTATTAACGCCTCCTAGATAAGGGAGAAAGCCTTGACACGCGTCACAAAAACGTCTCATAAAGCAGGGAAAACAAAGAAAAAAATTAGAACAACTTGCATGTTTCGTTTTCTTTGGCTCGTGGAATTGTTAATTATTGTTAGAAAATAAGAATTAATAATTCCACGAGCCAACGACATTGACGCATGCAAGTTCGATTTTTTTTCTTTGTTTTGCCTGTTTTGTGTGACGTTTTCGTGAAATGTGTCAGGGCTCTCTCACTTATCTAGAGGGCGTTGGTATTACTCGTGCACAGAGGGTTCCATACAGTACATATATTAATTAGTCACTTTAATATTACAAAAAATCGTTGATAAAAGAATAACAAGAACTTGTAAAAAACTATACAACGTAGGGTTGAGTATAGGTATATGAACTAGAAAAGTATAGATGGATATACCATGAAAGTTCAGAGAGATATCATGGTTCGTACGGGTGCTGCAATTTCATGACTAAGAAATTCTTCGGTACCAGTATTTTCTTATGGAAAATCTCTCTTGAAATAAGGCGAAATTTTGCCCGTTTAAACTAGATTTATTTTTCTATAAAAAAATTCTGATATTGAGCCTTGAAAATAACGGTACCCGTACGACCCCTGGATATGAAGCCTAAATAGTATCAAATATTGCTATTCTGTATAACGTTTTAAAAGTCTTATCCAGATTTGTTGATGATGACTAAAAAATGAATGAATAACGCCGCATTGCAAGGGGATGTTGATGAATACATTGTCAATAATTGAGTTTTCCCTGGTACTAGATTCTTCAATGCTCTTGACTTAGACCAAGAGTTAAAAAATATTCCGACTATTCGTTTCTACTATTGTTTCTAAAGTTGACATTGAAATCACTTGCAATAATTAAATAATGACACAATGTTTCTTGAGGATTTAATTAAACTTTAAAGACGGGGGTGGCGTATTGAGAGCACCGCTCAATGCAAACTAGTCGCGAATCCCAAAGTAATTACTTGATTAATTATAATTAAATTAGTGTGTTTTTAACAATTTAACGTTTATTGCTCTTATACTACTACTGGGCATTGAATTACACAAATATATCATTAAAAATTGTTACCTAGGCTTTAAAAGCCAATTGCGCATAGAGTACGCCGCCCGTGTCTTTATGTTTTGTCCAAACCAGTGTTGCCAGACTGGGGACTTTTTTAATTCAGATTATTTCACTGTCACCACTTTTTAAAAATAGTATAAATCGGCTTATATTTCAGAATTTTTAATCTAATTTTAAATAAGCCAAATATTTCTATTTAAAAAAAACCAGGTGATAATCTACAATCTGGGGACAAAAATGTCCCCAATCATGCAACACTGGTCTAAACCGTCCGTGTCTTTAAAGGTTAATATATCGACAAATTGTCGTCATTTTTTTTTCGAAAATCATTATCAACAATTCTTTTATACTTTTGTAACGATAGTTACCTTAAGCGCCCCTCAACGCTCTTGCTGAGTGCCCGCAAAGTGAAATTTGTGTGTATCGAAAAAATTCGATTTTTTCAAAAACTATGTGACTTAGTGTAATCGCTAATTTTTCCTCCAAGGTTTAACTAAACTCCTACTACCCCTATTTTTTTCAGAATTTTAGTTTCGGTAGATTTGCAAATAAAGGAGGTGAGGACATAATTTTGCCTTACATTTTCGATGATATCTCTGAAAATATAATACCTAAAATTATAGCAAATGTGCTTTTGAGTTCGGCGTTTCGAGAGCTTTCATACAATACCCCAGACGATATATATACCGGGTGTCCCAAAAATGACTGATGGATTTTAAAATTCCATGTCAAACGTATTGAATGGATCCCAAAGGACCAAAAAGCGGGCTTGGACTGAGTGCTTATTGCTCTCAGTGCCATCTATTGTTTGATATTCGAACTAAAATTAAGAATCACAGCACAAAATCTCCTTACATCATACACAACCCTCCTGCAAGAATTTTTTCAATATCTGTCAGCCTTTGGAAGTTACTGAATTTTAAAATCCATCAGTCATTTTTGAGACGTGCGGTACATATGTATATATATATATATATATAAAGTTTTAATTTTCAAGTAACTTACCCCTGCATATTTCCTAAATATATTTGTGAATGATTAATAATCTATAAATACGTTGGTCAATAGCATTTATTACTTCTGCCAAGGGCATAGCCGGATAAGCATTGGAAACATGCATTTTAATCAAATTTCCTGATTTTTTTCCCCAGACGTAGCTACATATCTAACAATATATTTCCCCTATTAACACCCTATAAATATTGATATTTAATGAGATAAAATGTTTTTTTGATTTTTAAAAAACGGATTTTCTCAAAAACTGCTGCACGGAATTTCATGCCATTAATTAAGGATATATAGGTACCAAAGATGCATAACTGGTAATTTTTGTATAATTTTCTGTTTATAAAAACTCTGTGAAACACCGAAAATTTAAAAAAAAATAAAACTCATATCTTATGGTTATCCGAAAATTACCATTTTCTTGTAAAAAAATCTCCATATGTGCCTGTATATTCTATGTAAATGCCGAAAGTTTGCGTTGGGTACTACATATAAGTATTTGCGAAAATGTATATTAAAATTGCTGAAATTCATTTTAAGGCGTTATTTTGGGCGGAGCTACTCAACTTCCACACCCGAAGAATTTTTGGAATAAACAGTTACAGAATTGCTGTATTTTAAATTTTAATGAACACACGAGTAACATTCTCAACACTGTCGATATCAAAATGAAGATGATGTTGAAAAACATGGCTTATACGCTTAATGGAATCGAAAATACGTCAGTTGACACATTGTCTGCTGACTTTGTTCCAAAAATTATTCGGATGTTGAAGTAGCTCCGTCCCATTCAACGCCTTAAAATGAATTTCAATAATTTTAATATACATTATTGTAAATATTTATATGTAGTACCCAACGCAAACTTTCGGCATTTATATAGAATATACGGGTACATATGGAGAATTTTATACAAGAAAATGTTAATTTTCGGATAACCATAAGATATGATTTTTATTTTTTTGAATTTTTATTTCGCTATTTCACACAGTTTTTATAAACAGAAAACTATACAAAAATTACCAGTTATGCATCTTTGGTATCTATATATCCTCAGTTAATGGCATGCAATTCCGTGCCGCAGTTTTTGAGAAAATCCGTTTTTAAAAAAATCGAAAAAACATTTTTATCTCATTAAATATCAATATTTATAGGGTGAGAATAGGGGAAATATATTGTCAGATATGTAGCCACTTCTGGGAAAAAAAATCAGAAAATTTGATTGAAAGGCATGTTTCCAATGCTTATCCGGCTATGCCCTTTGAGCTTTCCCTTTCCCATAGTTTACGAGATAAACGTCTGTGACAGACGGGCAGACAGACAGACTGACACACGAGTGATCTTTTAATGATTCCTTATTACTTTTTAAGCACAAAACCCTAAAAAACATGAAAGATTCAGAAAATGGAATATGAAATTTTTGAAACCGATTTTAATCCGAAGGATTAAGTTCCATTGGGGAATAATAATGTTTTTCAGACAATTTTCGTGCCCTGTTTGAGAACGGTTAATGAAAAACCATTTTTGTCGTTAAATTTAAGATAATGCGCTGGCTGGAAGGTTAACCACCTCATTTATTTCAATTAAAACAATACGAACCCAAAATCGTACGTTAAGCATAGATTATAAAACACTTTCCAACACTAACAGAATATTATTAAGAAATTTCATTGTTTTATGCCAAGAAATGATATATCTAAATAAACAGTAAAAATCCATTTTCACCGTAGAACTATTAAGAAAGAGGAACTGACATAGCCTTATAATAGTGAAGCTTCAACTGTAACCGCTTTCGCCGGGATTCATTACCACCGGGGGGGAAATTCCCACCAGTAAATTTAAACAGAAATTTTCTTTTACCTCAAACGCTTTATTAATGGGATATTTCAGTCAAAAATAATGGCAAAAACTGATATTCATTGTTACTGGTGGAAGTTTACTTGAGCGGTAGTAGTTGCGGCATATTTTAACAATCAAGACAACCTTCTGTCAGTGTCAGTGAAAAGGTTATAACAACTGGCAAACTGATACCAGTAGAAAGAAGTAGAAATCTTTTACCACATTTGTGAGAGACATTTTCCATGAATAAGGCACTTAAATAAGACGAACTTTTTTATACAAGTTTACTGGTGGAACTTTTCACCAGCGCTAATCAAAAACTGTGGTTCTGCTTAAAAAAAACAGCAGCCATCTTGTGACAACCTCCTCAGTTACTTCACTCGTAACTACTAGACAACCCACTATATGTCTCCTCCAGTTTATTCATAACTCCATTATTTTCACCAACTGCCGACAAATTGAAAATAAACCGGACTCATAAACACTTTTCAAGTATGTTTGAAAGTGTTGAAAATCCTCTAAAATAGGATTTTTCAGACAATCGATAATATAATGGGAAAAGAAAATTATTATTATTATTATTAACTCGTAAGGTAAAAGTATATTTTTCATTTGGTGTTTTTCTTTGAAAACTATCCCTCTTAATGAAACAAAACTTTTACAAAAACGCCTCACAATTAATAGAAAATAATTACGTACTTCATTTTTTATTTTATTTGAAACGTGTAGTTCGATACTCTATTCATTCATACATCAGCAAACATTCCTGGTTTTATTTTATTTATTAATTTAGCTATCAGAAAAGAAATAATAAGATTTAAAAGCAAAATTTGTTGGTATTTCATAGCTTCAAGAAATTTTACATTATTTAAATATATTTTGTCGTATTATGTATTACTTTTCGAAAAGAAATACTCACAAGTAATTTATGTCTTTCTCACTTATACGTTTAAGTTTAACGCAAGTAAAATTATGCCTTCACTAGACACAAGTGTGTATAATTTATCAGATGTTAGGAAATTTACAGATAATTAATGTAGTCTTCATTTTTAAAACAATTATAGTATATGTTCAATGAATAATATTTCTAGTAGCTTATTTACTATACTAATAAATGTTGTTCGACGATAAAAGTTGATTTTAGGAAGTTTCATAAAACTGTATACATTATTAAGCATTACTCCGCTGTTGTTATGGTTATATGTTAAGATTCAAAGTATGCCTATTTACTGCTTAAAAGAGGTATTTTATTAGCAATATTTCACAAACTGGGATATTTTATATCAAAATCTGCATATTTTCAGTAAATTTCCTATGTTGACTATATGTTAAATATAATATAATTTAACATATATGCTTGTTATGAAACAAAAATAATGAAAATTTATTCAAACTTTTATCTTTTTCCCAATTTTTACTTTGTAATGCGTGCAATTTTAAACTAAATATATTATTTTAATAATTATTTCCTACATTCAAGTGATTTGCTTTCTCTTATGTACGAGGATATGCAATTTTTTTTTTATAATTTATGTTTAAACAATTAAAAAAATTATACATAATCTGTGTCAAATGAGGGCCTTTTTAAAGGTGATATTTAAATTGACTAACTGAATATTCAGAGCTTTTCTTTTATTTAACATGATAGTCAAAAATTACACTCCAAATATTGTTGAGTATGAAATATCTTTCTCTAAACGTAGGCGTTTTGTGCTGTGGTGTTTTATTTTTATGGTCCATTATCTGCGCGAGTGACATAGGCCGAAGGAAAAGAACTTCTACTCTATGAAGAAGGTTAGCTCCCGTAGGATAATAGTCCAGTCAAATTAGGAAAGTTTGCCATAATAAATGCTACAGAGATCAAATTTGGTACAGTTGTTCATTGATAGCTACTTATTACTAGTAAAAAAGTCCTGATGCATAGGAAGTGAGCGGGGGGGGGGCAAAAATAAGTTTTGCCCCTCTCTTTTTTCTAGTTTTTTGAAAATATCTCAGAAACTGTGGATTTTCATGAAAAATTTACTCCAGCTCAAATTAAAAAGCATAAATTCTCCAAAACAGGTCCAATGACAGTTCTCCAAAACAGGTCCAATGACAGTTCTCCAATGACAGGTATACACAGTGGAACCTCAGTTATCCGTCAATCACGGGATCGGAGCCTTGACGGATTTTC
Source organism: Maratus speciosus (assembly GCA_963932465.1). Taxonomy (NCBI): domain Eukaryota; kingdom Metazoa; phylum Arthropoda; class Arachnida; order Araneae; family Salticidae; genus Maratus; species Maratus speciosus. Next base: position 33,814,090 of record OZ010787.1, on the reverse strand, counting down.
CAAACAAAATCACGTTCTTTTCAAATTTATTTAATTTTTATTCGAATTTATTAAATATTGTCACAATAAATAAATAAAATAAAACAGAAAATACTCCAATACTGCAATACTGCACGAGATAATGGTAATTAGTTAATGAAAGATAACTATGCACAATTAATGAAGTGTTTATTAATGTGAAACATTATAACTGCGAGTAACATTATAACTGGGAGAAAACTAAAAGAGGTACATACTAATTTATAATTAAGTAGATATTATGTAATTATGAAGTAGATAAGTCTTTAAAAGAAGTCATTATCATTCTGGCTTGTTTTTTCCTTGAATATCATCATCGGCGGAAGTAAATGTTTTGAACTCTTCTTCTGTCATCATACTCGATAGTTTCAACATATCCTGTAGATATATGTGACATGATTTGGCATAAGGGAAATGGCCACAAGTGTGGAAAAACGATATCATTTTATGAAAACAATTGAGATGGCCATTCAATTGTCCGATCGTTCAGCTGAGATATATTCTTTCATCAACGTGACCATGTTGAAGTATTGTATCCAAGGGGCTGCAGTACGTCCATTCCCTTTGCACTCCATCAGCTTGTTGCCCAGTTTAATAGCAACAGCTTGTAGATTGGTGTTTTGATTTATTAAGTTTAACAAAGAAGGATCAAATGCAAAAGCTCCCATGACTTCATTCATAGCTTGCCGCTCTTCGTCACTATCTCAACTTCCTGCAATACTATTTTTACTAAAGCTGTGTCGACTAACAAATGAGCAAAGACTGCTCTGTAGTATGCATGTCACTGTAACACCTTCTCTACTGAAAGTGGAGCGTATAGTGCCTTTAACAGCTCATTCAAACCACTTCCGTTCATGATGAAACCGATACATCCTAAATATGACATCAGAAGGTGAAAGCCACCAAGTCTCGCGACACATTTTGACAACGTAGAATCTGTTGGAAATGCTGCAACTATTTCTCTACATTTTAGATAGAGTGGCTGGTCAAACGTTATGAACAACAGCCTCTGATCAATTTTGACACATACACCTACTGCATACTGTAATGCTGTATAAACAGTGCCATAATTAGATGGTGCTGCATTGATGAAAGGAAGCGTAATAACATTTGTCTTTTCATACTTTTCATGTTTTGTTATTGATTGCATAAATCCTTTCCATTCAGGGACTCCAGGGAGATTAATCCACTTTGCATACATCTATAAAGTGCCCCAAGTGGTGTGTCGGAGTTCTGCTAATACTCCCAGATCATCCATTTTCACATTTTTAAAAGCAGTGCTTGTGAATTCGAACGGCTTCTATGGAATAACCCACAACTACCTCAGCAGTAGGCATTTTAGTCAATTTCATGATTGGCGATCAACTTTCAATATGTGCCGGTGTTGCATACTTTAGGACAACCATGGAGTGAAATGTGTTGAGTCCATCCAGCGTGGAAATATTAAAATCAGCGTTATCGTAAACGAACTGACAGAACATTCCTCGTAAATCCGGTTGACCATGTTGAATGGCAGACATTTCAAGCAGTCGGGACTCATAATAGAACGAGCAAAACCCCCAAATTCGAAATGAGATAGACTAAGTTCTTGTGGCCATACGTTCTGTACAAGAGCACACCAAGGCCGGTCAATATTGGTGAAACAAAAGACTGTGGAAGTAGTGCTGATATAATGGCATGGCCTATTGTAATGCATTTTATTTGTCGAGCAACATCGTTCTGTCGGCTTTTCTTCTTCATGAGCACATGCTCCAGAAAACAGCTGAGAGATTTAGGAATATCACTCTTAGCATACCTGAAAAAGTTATTACTTGGAGGATAGCTCGTAGAATCATATACTTTTGACCGGGTATCCTCTCTAATGATTGCTACTGCAATTTGCACAATTCTTAGTCGCTCATCATCACAATCTTTTTGTTTGTTTTCATACCATGCGACTGATAGCACTTTCATTCCTGTGTCAACAAAACAAACGGAAGGAACCTTTCTTGGATTTTTAGTAATGATGATGCTTGCTCCATATTTCTGTTTTACTTTAGATTTCACTGTCTGTTTATCTGGGACACATTTATTTATTACGGAAAGCAAATCAGACAAGGCATGTTGACAATCATCATTATTTTCAAGAAATAAGGAAATTTCTACCATGGCTTTAACAACATAGTCTGTTTCTGACCGTCCAGATTTACCTCCTCTTGATAGTAAACAATCATGATGGTAAATTCCGTCAGCAACAATTAAATCAACTGCATTACTAAGGAGAATTTTAACTTCTTCTTCCCACTGATCATTTCTCATTTCTGCGGCCTCAAGGACTCTTTGGGTCATGATTCAACCGTTTGTTTTTAAGACACGCATCTCATAATGTATTCTTCGCAAAGGAATTGGTTTCTTTTTTCTTTGAACTGTTCTTCAATTTAATTAGTACAAAGGATCGCTTTTCTGCTTTCTACCTACGGCCAAGCCACGTTGCTTCACTCACGGTCATGATTCAATTCCACTTAGACTTCCATGTGTTATTGTCGGGGATGTGGGGAATTGGTCCCAGGCTCCTCGATAAACCGTTGGAAATGAGATAGTACAAAGGAAGCATCTGTTTTTGAAACTGAACTTGGGTACTGATGAAAACAGAGTAGCCAGTTGCCTACTGATTGATGGTTTGGGCTCATTTCTGAGCGTTTTTAGTGTTGTATTAATGCTATCAGGTCTGGTGTAATTTTTACGGCATACAGTGTGTACTTTCAGACACGTGATATTTTCCAACTTTTGAAATTTTTGGTCCTATCTTTTAATACTTGCCTTTTTAAAACTTTCGATCACTTTTTTACCAACTCGTACTAAACCACCACTTGACTCATAAACATCTGCATCACAAATGAAACACTTATCTGTTGACATGATGAGCGCAAATGTTGTTAAGTACTATGAACTCGATGTTAACTACTATAAATGCGAACTGAATACACATCTACGTCCCCATACTCGGTTATAGAAACTATCTGAATGCACGAAAGGGCACCAGATAGAAAAATAAAGTATGTAAAAGGGGAATCCCCAACCACGCGAAAACGCCACCTGCAATACATAAATCATGTGCTATTGTTTACTTTAAAGTTTCTCTTCCCGCTGATCGTAAACATTGACTTCCGCGAGACTATTCACTACTTGTCTATCGATGTAGCGTGTAGATAATCAGAAGTTAAGTTGTTTTCTGTTTTCTTATTTTGTGACAATATTTAATAAATTTCAATAGACAATGAGTAAATAAATTTGAAAAGAAAGGGATTTTTTTGCTGAAAATTCGCAAGGCTCCGGTCCCGTGATTGACGGATAACCGAGGTTCCACTGCGTATACCTGTCATTTGTAGAGAATTTTATGCTCTTTAATTTGTGCTGGAGTAATTTTTTCATGAAAACCCACAGTTTCTGAGATATTTTCAAAAAACTAAAAAAAGGGAGGGGGTACATATTTGCCCCTCCATTCTCCCGCTCACTTCCTATCCATCAGGTCTTTTTACCAGGTCATTAGTAGCTATCAATGAACATATGTACCAATTTTTATCTCTGTAGCATTTATTATGGGAAGCTGCCCGAAATGGGCTCATTTGATTGGACTATAATGGGAATGCGTCGAATGCTGCCGAGATCTCAGTATGTAGTGCGCGTTAGACAACTTTACAGGGAAGTAACGCGAACCAACTGTGCCTTTTTCTTGTCCTTTGTTCTTTTCAGCAATTTTATTCTATATTTTATTGCCTTATTTTATTTAATTTTTTAGTCTTATTATTAGACCTTATGAATGCGTTTCATTGTTTCGTGAAAACTTTATTTATTTAACTTTAGATTTAGTAACACTATTATTTTTTTAGATATTTATGTTGTTTTAAATATTATAATACAAAGAACAGTCAAACTTAGTCGATGCCTGTTTTAAATTACAGTGAATTTAAATTACTAAATGTATATCCACATTTTAGTTTAGAAATGTGTTTGTTTCTTATTTTTAAAATGGTTTTTTCGTTATTATTATACTCTAAATAAAAATAATAGGGATGATACATAGCCTAATATTTATTTTTATCAATCTAATTTGTACAGAGATCAGTAAAATAACACATAGATGTAAATATTATTGCTTAAAGTAATAATCATTCAACACAATGTTAGTCGCTTAAAATAATCATAAATACTGTTATTTTTATTATATTTCAATAAAGATAATGGAGAATATTTTAGCTGAACATTTCATTTTAATTGTACCAATGTAGCCGTGATTTTTATGTAAGTTACTTTTATACAACTAAATAAAATATTTAGCTAAATTGTTCTCGATTATTTTTATTTGATACAATAATAATGATAGAAAATGCACAATATTTGTTATTACTTTAAATGTTTAATATCTTGTTGCTATTACATAACTATTAAATATAACTTCAAAGTTTTAAATGAAAACATTTGCGACTATAAATTATTTTGATGATCTTTGTCAAATTCCCATTCATAAAAATAAATATTAGATTAAGCATCATCATTATTATTTTTGCTTAAAATAAAATAATTTAAACAAGGTATTTTTAAAAACAAAATATAAAGATATTTTTGAAACTGATAGAACGTTAATATGGATATTTATATATTAATTTAAATTAACTATTAATTAAAAACAAAAATTAAATATTTTTGATTATATTTTGTATTACATTAAGTAATAACTACACAAATTTCTAAAATAAAATCAAAGTTTTTGCGAAACACTGGAAGGTATTCATGAAACTTATCCTTGAATAAATGTATCAATGGCTACCTTTAGTTTTCAAGTTTTATCGTGAGATTTAAAAAACACACAGTTCATTTCTTAAAAAAGTATCTCAGTTGAGTAACAGTTTTGTACAGCCAATGACAGTACACATATTTTCAAATGATACAATTAAAGAAAAATATATATTTGTTTAATGCTTCATTTTCTACTACCAACGCCAATGCCACTTACCATCCTCTACCTTAGAAAGAAACTGCAGACGCCGTCAAATAGACTTCTTCCATCCACATTGTGGGGGTTCTGAAGAACACATCTGATTTTGAGGCGCATGTGCGCGGTTATTTTCAGCCTGTAAAGTTTGCTTTTCTACCAACCACACTGAGATCTTGGATATTTACCCTTCGGCTGAAGCTGGACTTCAAAGGGAACCGTTCAAAGGGAAACTAAGTCATATTTACGCTGGTTCGAAGAAAAACACGAAAACTCCCAACACTTAGGCCGACGAGCGTGGCAAGGTATCGACCCCCTTTTACCAGATTTCACAGCGGAGCCTCTGAGATGATGGTTAAACCATGGAACTATTAAGAATGAGGAACTGACATAGCCTTATAATAGTGAAGCTTCAACTGTAACCGCTTTCGCAGGGATTCATTACCACCGGGGAAAATTTCCACCAGTAAATTTAAACAGAAATTTTCTTTTTCGTCAAACGCTTTATTAATGGGATATTTCAGTAAAAAATAATGGCAAAAACTGATATTCATTGTTACTGGTGGCAATTTACTTCAGCGGTAGTAGTTGCGCCATATTGTGACAACCAAGACAACCTTTTGTCAGTGTTAGTGAAGAAGTTGTAATACCTGACAAACTGATACCAGTAAAAAGAAGTAGAAATCTTTTATCACATTTGTGAGAGACATTTTCCCTGAATAGAGGCGCTTAAATAAGACGAACTTTTTTATACAAGTTTACTGGTGGAAATTTTCACCGGCGCTAATCAAAAACTGTCTTCTGCTTAAAAGAAAAAACAGCAGCCATCTTGTGACAACCTCCTCAGTTACTTCACTCGCAACTACTAGACAACCCACTATATGTCTCCTCTAGTTTCTTCATAACCCCACTGGTGAAACCCTATACGTAAGGAAAAATAAGATTCCATATACTCTCTCAATGAAGGGATTGCATCGCTGCCGTCAGCCAGAAAAATCAGTCAGATGCGGTAACACTGGGGCATTCCGCATCTGGCTGAATTTTTATTTTGGGATTCCAAATTCTCACCAGTAATTTTAAATAGTTATTAGTGTTTTATAAGATGAGAGGCATTCCACAAATAAAATAAAAGAAAATTGCTATTCAAAATTTTCCGGTGTGAATTCCAACACTAGTGAGAAATCGGTCGATTAGTGATCACGTCACACTTTTGTCCTCAGGCCTTGACTATTTTGATGGCAGCAGTTACATACGTTCTCGGCGACGAAAAATTGACACACTTTGGAATTTTGCTTTAGAAAGGGAATAAAATTAATTGATAAACTAATAATCCCACGTTGTTTTTTGTTGCTTAAGTATTTAAGACTATATTTTTTTGTTAAATTTGGTTACATATTATGTCGAAAACCTGTTGCCGCATTGACAAGTACTAAAGTATCCGGGCTCGAAGGGCAGCATCCTAACTTTATGTAGAAACAAAAAAGTTTCAAATCTCAGGTTCTTCTTCTAAAATAAAGTTGTAGCTGCGGGCTATGGGGCTCGATTTTTTGAATCTTTGAAAAATAAGAAAATTGCACAATTTGAAAATTTTTTTCATTTTTCGTCTAAAATTTTCACCTGTAAACTTATTGAAAAAAATGGCCCTTAGACAATTTAAATATGCGTTGATAAGCGTAAATTGTATCCAAAGATGTTAAAAAATTTTCAAGTTATCATGCTATCCATGCTGAAAAATGTACCGTCAACTGGTACATTTGGGCCACTTTTCCCTGGTTCGACTTACATTTCCATTGATAAAAAATATTATATGTGATTTTTCAACGTCGAAATGGAGTTGTAACCAATTTACATGAAACAATGAAGCAAACGGTATGGTTTTAAAGATGAAATTTTTTATTTTTTATTTTAACTATTTTTAAAGTTTTGGAATAAAGTAGATCCTGCTAGGGGCTTCTTTGGTCCATTCACTTAGTTTCATATAAAATACACACATTTCATAAGTAAATGAATACATTTTTATGGAAAACCCCTTGCAATTGCATTTGCTAATAAATTAACACTGTAAACCCAAAAAACAAATGTTTTTTTTTAACATTTAAACACGATAAACCAATTGTTAATATTAAAGAAACGAGAAACAGTTTTCATCATGTTATCCTCAGCAAATGGAACAAAAACAATTAATGTAACATTTTGCAACAGTAACATTTGAAAAAAAAAGTTACTTAAAACATGTTTTAAGAGATTTGGTTGTATAAAAAGCATTTGTAAGTAATTGGGGCTATTTTCGGACCAAAACAGGCCTGGCACAAAGTAGCCCAACATACTAGTTTTCATGCTAGTTTTATGAAAACTTAAACATTTTCTGCCAAAATAAAAAATTAAAGGGAACATTATGATCACACATGGGTTACAGGTTACCAAAGGTAATACTTTGACACTTACTTTATTTGTAGCTCTTATGAAGATTGTTTCACAATAGAAAGTTTGGAGAGTTAAAATCTAAACTCGAAAACAGTTGTTTACAAACACATTCAGTGTTGCCACTAAAAAAATTAAATTACCCCCAAACTATTCAAATACCTTATAGTATGGTATAAATTATTTTTCAAGGGCAAATACAAAGAATAAAAATTTTTTTATGGGATGGACCAAAGTAACTCCGCAAGAACCAAAGTACAGTAAACTCTCTGTAAGGCGGACTCTGTGTAAGATGGAAATCTGTCTAACTCGTAAGGATTTTCAAGTCCCTGCGAATCCATAGACATAAAGTTAAAGTTGTCTAAGGCGGAATATTGTCTACTGCGGAAAATTTTCTCGGTCCCAATTGATTCCGCCTTAGACAGAGTTTACTGTATAGTAGTAGTTGACGGTAGTTTCCAGAAAAACGAATTTAAAGCTTTAGAAAAAAAAATATATACTGATAATTTTTTTTCAACTTACACTTAATTTAGTAAAATTTTGTAGATTTGTATTATTCTTGCACCATACTCTGAATCGTCCTGTGTCTTAATCCGCTCATTTAAAATGCTTTTGTTACGAACGCTTTCGTCGCTTGTGCCGCTTTGATTCTAGCATGTCGCAGGCGGTTGGCGCCCTGCTTCGCATCCCATTACTTGTAGTATCTGCATGTAAATTTCGCACCATCATTATATGTGGCAGCAGCAACATCGGTGTCAATTTAATCAATAGAACGACTGTCAGGTGCGATATTCGGACAATTTTTCCAAATTTGAGCATTCAAAATCTCGTTACCGTTCAATAAGGTCGTAGAATATTAAAAATGACAATACATTCTCACAAACGTAAAATCTTTCTTAATAATTGAGATATCCCTTAAAATCTTTTTGCCCATAATTCTACATGCTATAAAAATTTAATCTCCGTAAATAAATCAATTTTTCGAAAGTTGAAAGCGTATGTAACCCCTTAAGAAAATGAAACATCATAGACATTAAATGTGAAAAACTGGAATATTTTTTATCCATTCTGATGATTATTTCAGAACAATTCTTAGTTATCAAATCATTTATCACTATGTAAAACCCTTTATCAAATATGTTTCATAGTTACTTTTATTATAATTTATTGCATTTATCGAATATTATGCATAAAACTGATTATAGTTTATTGTATAAAACTGATTAAATTAAATTGATTTGTTTATAGTATAAAATTGATTAAATTAAAATAGCAGAAATGCCAGCTGATGTGATAGACTTTTTTTAATTGTCTTAAACATACAAAAAAAGCCCAAGGCGAAAACGAAAATAACAATTGTTTTTCCTATTTTCTTGTCTTTTTATTTTTACAGAAAATGAGATGATATGTTTAACGCATTTCCCCGTTTCTAATGCTAGAGAACGCTGGAAATTAATAAAATTCTAAGGATCATAAAAGTATCGTACAAAAATTAATTTTTTACAATTTTACTTATTACAGCATAGAGTTTTTCTAAATATATCTTAAAGGATCTTTGAACTATATAAATATTTAATTCGGTAGCTATCGCAAGAATAACTATTTCGACAAAAATAGCGTATAATATGATGAGGGTAAAGCGGGTTTAACATAGCTTATTTTCAAACAAAAATGGTTTAAATCTGACCTTGACAAAGCTGCGACATTAGATCAGCCAACTCGTACTTTCAAATAAAACAGAATAGTCACGCATTGCTTTCAAACTTAGAAGAAGGTAGTGCAACTTTTGAAACTCGCTCAAACCAACTGCGCAAATGGCTACTTTACGGTCACAATTAATCGACACTTCTGGTTTTTTACATCAAATCTAGTACGGATCTCAAAAATACAGACATTCAGCTACCAGTACACGCGGTTTTGTCAAATTCCGAGATAATTGGAAGAATGGATTTTGTCCACCTAGATCATCAAAACGTCCCACTGTGCGGCGATTTCATCAGAAGAACAATTAGGAGGCCAGCAAAAAATCAAAGAAAAAAAATAATGTTTGGGATCACCCTGTAAAATAAAATGCGTGTTTAATTAGCTTTACTAGTTATTATACCAAGCATTTTGGCGTGTTTGTGTATTTAAACACTATTGAATACAACGTAATATCGAACGACACATTTAATCCTTTCAGGGGCAGATGAATTCTGTTCGTAAAATGATGAAATAATTGGCTGACACCAGAATATTTAAACGAATTTCTTATTAAATTACAAAACGCTATTTTGCGCTTTAATTACAAAAGCGACATTATATTAAAATATTATTGGTGCCAGTAGTCAGTTTTGGAATTAAAATTAGGTGGCTAGACCCTCTAGCCACCGCCCTTGAAAGGGTTAATAAGCACACAGACGAATACAAACGGTAAACATACTTCACAACTAAAGTTACAGTTAACAACCGGTTAAATAGTTCTTAAGGTTAAATACAGAGTTCGGACTTAACACTATCGTTCATAGTTCAGGATAATGCCACATCTCCCCCTTTTAGAGATTTAGTCGATTTGGAGGTTTAACAGTTCTTCCACTTCGAGTTACAGCAGGTTGGTTGATTAAAGGGTTAAGCTGATCATTTTTCGCTGAAAATGCTCAGGAGCCGACGAAGTTCCGAATGGAAGACGCAAGAAAACGAAATCTGCCAAAGGGTGTTATGAACGTTGTGAGGTAAGATGATTCTTCGTCAAGAGGTATTTGCCAGAACCCAGAAGTTGCATCCAATTTCGAAAATATTTTTGCCCCTGCCAAGAGCGATAAGTTGTATTCGGTGATTGGCAGTGGGTGCCATTCCCTACGAATGCTTCTATTCAGTATTGTCAAATCTACGCAAATCCTGACATTTCCACCTTTTTTTTCTGACAACAACGGCAGGAGAACACCAATCAGTTGGTTTTTCCACTGGCTGAATTACATTAAATTCCTGCATTCTTCTAATTTCTAACTTTGTTTTTTCTAATAATGGCACAGGTATTCGCCGTGGAGAAGTAAGAGCATAAGGCTTAACGTCATCGATAAGCTCTATGTGGTAGTCACCTTTCAGTAAACCAAGTCCTTGAAATAGAGAAGGAAATTCATTAACAGGATCGAAACTACTAATACTATGCACACAATGGCCTAGTATATTAGGACCTAGCCCAAACATTTTTATGGCTGGTTTCCCCAACAAACATGTCTGGAGACCTTCTATAACATATATTTCTTCCAAACAATTTTTTCCGTTATACTCTATATTTTCAACAATCTTCCCCTTAAGTTTTAAAGGTGATCTATCAGGACCCAAAATTACTTTATTTGTTCTTTTAATTTGAACATTTTTCAACACTGTTTGTGCAACATGAGCAGGAATAACAGTGTGGTCAGCATCAATTTTAAATTTGATAGATTTTCCTAATATCTTAATTGGTATAATCCAATCATCTTCATTTTCGACATTTCTCACTAAGCCTATAAAACCTGCTTCAAATTTAACTTCGTTAATCCTCTTAGTGGATGATAAACAAACTTTATCCCAGTGCCCTTTCTTCCTACATTTTCTGCAAAAAGAGTCCTTGGCGGGACATTTCTTTTTATCGTGCGGTGAATATCCACACCATTTACACTTTGAAATGCTTACATTGACTTTATTATCATGAAAATTCTTTCTATTTGAAAATTGTACAGATTTCTTTTTATGAATTACTGCATTAACTGATGAATTATTCACTAAAACAGACTGTTGCTTTTTAATTGATTCGGATAAACGAACTTTGTCTATCGCTGTTTGCAAAGTAAGATTAGGATCTAGTTGTAACTTTTCACTTAACGCCATATCAGTAATTCCAACAACTATTCGATCCCTCAATAATTCATCATGTAATGCACCATAACTACATTTATATGCAAGTGCATATAAATAAGTAATGAAATCATTAACGCACTCACCTTCTCTCTGTAGCCGTCTGTTGAACTGTGCGCGTTCGAAAATTACGTTTCCTTTTACAATAAAATGATCATCGAGTTTACTTAATATAACCTGGAAGTTTTTCTTCTCATCTTCTGTTAAAGTGAAAGCGAGAAAAATATCTTCGGCCTTTTCGCCCATAAAATATATCAGAGCATCAACTTGTTCCTCTTGTGTCTTCGTATTCAAACCAGAAGCAGTTCGGAATCGAAGAAATCTCTGTTTCCATTTGGGCCACTCCCTTGGAGTCGAAAATTGAAATAAATCCGGTGGTGTTATATGATATGCCGACGCAGTTGCCATAACCGTTCGCAGAACGAAACTAGAAGTTGATTTTGAACTTCGAACAACGTAGAATATGCTAAGTTACTTCTTTACTTTTAACCGCTGCCGCCATGTGTTGTTACGCGTGTTTAATTAACTTTACTAGTTATTATACCGAGCATTTTGGCGTGTTTGTGTATTTAAACACTATTGAATACAACGTAATGTCGAACGACACATTTAATAAGCACACAGACGAATACAAACGGTAAACATACTTCACAACTAAAGTTACAGTTAACAACCGGTTAAATAGTTCTTAAGGTTAAATACAGAGTTCGGACTTAACACTATAGTTCATAGTTCAGGATAATGCCACAAAATGCACGAAAGGATATATGGCTATAGCTTACGAATATGTGGATATTGTACAATATATGTATTCATTTGTGGAAGAAAAGAACGTATATTCATTGAGATATATCGTTTTTTTTTAAAGTTCAAAAATCTTTTGCATGTTTTTTGTTTATATCATGCAGGGTTTTTTTTTTACCAAATGTAACGCCAGTTTCAGAAAATTTGACAAAATGTAGTAGAAATAAAATGGTGTAATTGGAATGAAAATATATTAAATATTTGATGAAATATGAGCAATTGAAAAAAATATTTTTTATCTGCGCATGCGTGCACAATAAACAATACTTTTTTTCATGATTTGATAATCAACTCTATGGAGCAACTCATAAAAAAAAGCCAGTCACATATCGTGAAAATTCAAAAAGATATCGGCAATATAGCGAGCGAATTTTTAGTTGTTCTGTAAAAGCTGCTGAATGATAAGGGATTTTTCACAAATTGTCATTTTTTATTATCTGGCTTTCAGCAAAGGAGTTCGTCCTTAATGAATGTCAACGAGTAGATTTAGAAGAAATGCTTAGATTTTGATACTTCTTTTTTTCTTGGAATAGGCTCGTTCTGGTGATTTTACAAAAAGAACTAAAGCATCAATAAACAAGTTGGAAATTGCTCGTCAAACGTGGCAAATGAGGTGCGTTCGTACTATAACTAGTTTTATAATTATTTTTTGCACCCCATATTGTACTGAATGTATAATTTTTTGCACTTCATAAAGTGCATAGTCTGATACATCATTAAAATGCACTTCCAATAATTTTTTCCCATTCCCGTAATGTAACGGAACACTTTTGACTGTCCCTGTAATTAAACTATACATCCGATTTTCCTAAAATTTGAAATAGCCCAACAAAATTTTGCAACAACTATATCTTTAAAATTTGACCATTCGGAAGGCTGTAATATCATTAAAATGCACTTGCAATAATTTTTCCCATTGGCCGTAATGTAAAGAAAAACTTTTGACTGTCCCTGTAATTAAACTATACATCCGATTTTCCTAAAATTTGAAATGGCTCGACAAAATTTTGCAACAATTATATCTTTAAAATTTCAGATCATTCGGACGGCTCTAATATCATTAAAATGCACTTGCAATAATTTTTCCAATTGGCCGTAATGTAAAGAAAAACTTTTGACTGTCCCTGTAATTAAACTATACATCCGATTTTCCTAAAATTTGAAATGGCTCGACAAAATTTTGCAACAATTATATCTTTAAAATTTCAGATCATTCGGAAGGCTCTAATATCATTAAAATGCACTTGCAATAAATTTTCCCATTGGCCGTAATGTAAAGAAAAACTTTTGACTGTCCCTGTAATTAAACTGTACATCCGATTTTCATAAAATTTGAAATGGCTCGACAAAATTTTGCAACAATCATATATTTGAAATTTCAGACCATTCGGTTGGGTAGTTTTTGCTCTGTTACATGCGGACAGACGGACGGACGGACAGACGGACGGACAGACGGACGGACGGACTGAACGACGACTATAGGTGCTACGTATTTATATAATTACGAACGCACCTAAAATGAAAAGTAAAAAAAGTAAAAATTAAGAACGACAATTTATGGAAAGCCCCTTATCATTTAGCTTTTTTAGAGAACAACTAGCAATTAGCTCGGTCTATTGCCGATATCTTTCTGAATTTTCACGATATTTAACTGGCTTTTTTTAATGAGTTGCTCCATAGAGTTGACTATCAAATCATGAAAAAAATATTTTTGATCGTGCACGCATGCGCAGATAAAAAATATTTCATTCAACTGCTCACATTTCATCAAATATTTAACATATTTACATGCAAATTGCACCATATTATTTCTACCACATTTTGTAAAATTTTCTGAAACTGTCGTTAAACCCTGTATGATATAAACAAAAAACATGCACAAATTTTTTAACTTAAAAAAAAAATGATATATCTCCATGAATATATGTTCTATTCTTCCACAAATGAATACATATATTGTGCAATATCCATATATTAGTAAAATATAGCGATAGATCATTTCGTGAATTTTTTTTTACACGGTGATCGCAAACATTATTCTTTTTATTTTGATTTTTTGTTGGCCCCCTAATCAAACTTTCTGATCAAACCGCCTGATCAAGTCCTTCTGATCAAACCGCCGTTGATAAATATGAAGTTGAACATATTCTTCATAATCTGGAAGTTAAAAAAAATTGAAAATATATCTTTAAATATTGTACAAAATGTCTAAAATTTAAAGTTTCTGATCATCAATGGCCATATTGTACATACTTTATACATTATGCCCATTAAAGCCCCTTGCCACCCTCTTGACTTCGGAACGGCTGCTGCTATATTCATAAAAATAGTGTCTAGGTATAGAAAAGTAGCCATGCACTACTGAATGAAACCGCGTACGGCGCCACCTGGTGGAAAATTGAGGAGTTAGAATTCCTATCTCTAAAACGGAAAGAGAGGGAAAAAAAGTGATTTACAAAGTTGTAGAGCATCATCGATTTAGTACGAAAATGTACCTGGTGGACATTAATGCGAACAATAGAACGGTTAAAACAATGGAGTTGTGAATAAAGAGGAGGAGACATATCGTGTACTGTCTATCAGTACCGAGTGAAGTAACTGAGGAGGTTGCACAAGATGGCGGCTGATTTCTTTTAAATCTGATCATAAGTTTCTGATTTGAAGGGGCAAACTTCCTAACAGTAAATTTGAATAGAAAATTTCGTCTTATTTTAGAGCCTTATTTGTAAAAAATATTTTCTTATAAATCTGGTAAGAAATTCTGTTTGTTTTTACTGGTCTCACTTTACCCAAGTATTATAATATTTTTCATTGACACTGACAGGAAATTGTCTAGGTTGTCACAATATGGCGGAAACGCAGGTCCCGACTACCGCCAATGTAAATTTCTACCAGTAAAAATGAATAGCTCTTTCTGCTATTAATTATGAGTGAAATTTTATATGAATAAGCAGTTTAAATAACCAGACATTTTCTATTTAAATTTTCCGGCGGAAGTTTCTTCCGACGGTAATCAACCCCTGCGAAAATGGTTACAGTTGAAGCTTCACTATTTTAAGGATATTTCAGTTCCTTTTTATTAATAGTTCCATGGTTAAAACGTGCATTTGTTTTTTCGTGATTTCCTACACTGTGATGTGACAAAATGGTCTTAGAAAGAAAAAGCAACTAGTTATAACAATATGCTTTTATTTGAGATGTTCAAAGTTCACATCCTCAGCTGCAATGCACATTTGGATGCACATTTGTTGGAAAGATAATCATTTCTCCTTTCATTGAAGTTTCGTGACGTCACAGTGCAGGAAATTACGAAAAAAAAAAAAAGAAATGCGCTTTTTTATTCTTTGCATTCATGCCCACAAGGTATCTTTTCGCACTAAATCGATGATGCTCTACAACTTTGTAAATCGCTGTTTTCCCCATCTCTTTCCGTTTTCAAGATAGGAATGCTAACTCCGCAGTTTTCCACCAGGTGGTGACGTAAGCGGTTTCATTCGTTAGCGCATGACTCCTTTACTATACGTAGACAACACTTTTATGAATATAGCAGCAGGAGTTCCGAAGTTAAGAGTGTGGCAAGGGACTTTAGAGGACATACTGTATATTCTACTCTTTTAAAATCTTGATTAATTAATATATGCTTTATATAAATTATGAATTTTGCTTAATATATCAACCTTACATAATTCTTTATAGCATTAAAAGATTTTTGTTCTCTTTTCTACAAAGTAGAAAATAAACAAAATTGCATTCTTCAATTTTGCAAGAACTATTAATTACTTCTATGAATTTTTCAAAAATGCTGAAATTAAAATATATTATACATTTTATACATATATACATTTTTTCAAAGAAAATATTTTCATAGATGGGGTCAAAGTATTTCTTCTCCAGTTTTTTCAGCCAAAAAATTTAGAAAGATTAATTATTAAGAAATTAGGTAGTAAACATTTATTAATAATTTTTAAAATGTCCTCATTTCACTTACCATGCTTCCAAAATATTCACGAGATAAATTATTTTAAAAGAAATTATAAAGATATAATGTATGAATGGATTTTTTCATGCATAGTTAGTTTTCTTTTTTCCACTGTATAATCTTTATAATGAAGATTTTAGAAGCTATTTCGTCTTTCATGTTAAATACATTGAAATTGTTATGATAGTTTATTTAGTAATATTTTTTTAACATTTTACTTTGCTTTTAACCCTAGAACTACCGGAAATTTTACTCAAGTTTTATAAAAACATTCTACACCAGAATTTTTACTTAAAACTATTTAATTTGTTTATTTAACTTATTATTGTCTGATTTATACATTTAGTTTGTTTTGAAGAAATTTCTGGTTTGAATAAATATTTTGAATGTACATGTCGGGTCCAATGGACCCGTCTGGTAGACGGAAGGTTAATTTTATTAAGACGTAAGACTAGTGCGATGAGTCAACTTATTGTCGCATCAATACTAATTTCTATGAATATGTTTTATTATGGTATATTCAAAAGTAAAGTCCTGAAACACTTCTTACATGGAATGTGCCCGGAGGTTTAAGTTCAGTTGTGTAGAGAGACTTAGGTCATAAAAAACGGGCACATAGTCGATTCTAAAACTAAAATACATTTCAGCCGACATACAGAATGAGATGAAATACGACCCCCTAATTATAACTATTGGCGCTGATTGTAATATTACCGTTGCAAAATATCAGGACACATGTCTGCTTCTGCTTTTATGTGATAAAATTATTATGCTCCCGTTATTGTAATAACCATTTATTCATATTCATAAGTTACATACATTTTATACTAGTTATACCGTCAAGTTCCGAGTATATTCTGAAGTCTTATTAAAAAAGGAATAAGAAAGGAAGCTATTGCGAATAGTCGAATGTTTTTATTGAAAGAGAAGTTCAGTAAAGATGATCAAAAATTTCATACGTCGGGTAGACTTTTGAATTTACATAAAAAATGATGCAATGATGAAAGAGGCTAATACGACTTATCCACTCTAAATGAAATTTAGTATGACAGTTTCACTAATTAGATTCTTAAGTTTGTTTACCTGTCTGAAAGCAACATTCGATGACCATAAAATAGTAAAGGACCCCTTCTGAGTATAATCAAGAATCCCTTGAAGTGGTCTACTTCGGAATGACTTAATGTCAATTTCAGACCATTTTGTAATTGGCTATGCTTCTCAATGTTTATGTGTCCATGAGATACATGATCCCACAATGTACGAAAAGCAACGCGGAGTACGGTATGGTTAAAGCGTATTTAAATTTGTTTACTGCTGTAAGTGCATGAAGAGTTCTTCCATTTAACGGTTCTGACTGGTTTATCTGGAAGTGGTGGAACCTGTCTAATATCACAAATAAGACAGACAAATAACCACTCTGCTCTTGAGAGATATCTGTAACCCCCTTTCAGCGCCTTCCAAATGCATTAATCATAGTATATTAGAGTCAATATTTGAAAACTCGTCTATCATTAACAATATACAATTTTCATAGAGAGTTGAAATGATCTAGGGATGAACCATACAACGAAGAAATTATGCTATGATTATTTTGCAGTCTTAATGTTTAATTCAATGTTCAGCAGTCAATATTAATAGCTACAACGGCAGTAGAAGCTAAGACCATGCCAGATTCAGAGCTTAATATTTTAGAGGTAATGTGTACAATTTTGCGTAATTTTTTTCCGTCTTTACCGCAATTTTGTATTTTACAGCCGACAATTTTGAATTTATAAAAACAAAACCTAGCCTATAACCATCGGGCCATTAATACAAATTGATAGAGACCTCATTCATTAAAATCCATCCAGCCGTTCGGATGTTTCGAGGGTATAAAGAAATCCACATACACAGATACGCGTGAAACACATAACCCTTCTTTTCAGTCGGTTAAAAAAGAGGGTGCTAAGTTCACCATTTATCTTGTCTAAAATATATTTTTCATAGTGAAGACTTTATGATTGAGACAATAAAATACAAAAAAATGTTATAGTAGGAGATTTTATCGTAAAACATCCCCTAAACGTTAGAATTATGAAAATGATAGGAAAATGATAGGAAGATAGTGTGTCTTATTGTAATATATTGAGAAGAATTTCCAAACCTATTAATAGAGAGATTTTGAGTATCAACATAACTAATTTAAAACTTTGAACAGCAATAAAAGTTTTAGTAAAAATTTTTGAAATGATTTTTTTCGCTGAAACTCAATTTAGAAAATTTCATGCCTGTTTAAAATATTGAGAAGTTTTAACTTGATTTATATAAAACATTTTTAATGGAAAGAATGCTGAAAAAAAGATATATTTTATCTATTTATTTATAGGTGCCAACATCAAACTAATACGTGCGTTAATTTGACCCTGGTTTAATACGTTTCGAACCAGAAATTTTTTCAAGAAATGAAATGAGATACGTTTTTACGTAGAAACAGTGAATTAAGAAGTTCACGCCGGCGTGCATCACCGGTGAGTCACGCTTGACTGTCCCATCGGGCGGCGTGCATTACAGGTGGGTCACACTTGAATGTTCGAAAATTCAGTAGTAAAAACAATTCAATATTAGAAACTTAATACATTTACGACGGGAAACGAGAAATCTCGTTTTCATTCGAAATATATCATTGACTAAGGGCGTGGCTTCTACCTTACAGAAAATTAATTTATATTATGTTGTCCGTATTTCTTTAAATTGTAAGACATTTTATATTAACCCTCCGTCTACCAGACGGGTCCATTGGACCCAACAGGTACATACAAAATATTCATTCAAACCAGAAATTTCTTTAAAATAAACTAAGTATATAAACCAGACAAAAATAAGGTAAATAAATAAGTTAAATAGTTTTAAATAAAAATTCTGGTGTAGAACGTTTTATTAAAACTTGAATAAAATTCCCGGTAGATCTAGGGTTAAATTTGTACAGATGAACTCAATAAAATCATGTCTCTAAGTAATTTGCTTACTCCTTACGAACTTTCAGACATTCACAGTCAACTCTGCTTGTTATAATCGAGTTCAATTTAATAAATATGAGAGCGTCGTATCATTACATACAGTGTTTGAATAAGTGAAAGTACTGTGCCACCAGATGAGGCAAAACATGAATTCGAGTGCCGCCTCACAGCGAAAAAACGTAAATACTGGCGCCGGCGTGAACGTGTTAAATAAATGAAGATTCATGAACTAAATTTTCTGGTTCGAAAGTGGTTAACTTGGTTTAAATTAATCCAGATATTACGGAAGATTAGTGTAAGGATGGAAGCTATGATTTTTTGATAAAACTTATGTAATGTAATTGAAGAAAACATATCGAAGTTGTTTTGCATATTTGAATCCTTTATAGCAAAGTGTAGCGAGATAGTTTTATTTAATCATTGTTTTAATGGAGTCATTTCAAGGAATAACCATTTTAATATACCATAACACAGATTAAACAAAATTGATAAAAAATAAAAAATGTTCTATCAAAGAAGAGGTCTCAAGAAAAAGGTTTTTCTTTTTTTCTTGTATACAATATATTTTTCATAGTGAAGACGTTATGATTGAGACTTAAAGTGAAAAAATGTTAAAGGAAGACATTTTTTCTTGAAACATAGACCCAAAAGTCAGAACTATTAAAATGTTAGAGAAATAGTGTATGGTACCTGGAATAGCATTTTCTATGTAGGGTAAGTCCAGGATAGTTACCCCCTTGAGTCGCTTTTTTTCTTTTTATAGCAATGATTTTTTTAGTGCGCATTTAACCTATCTATTCCAAATTTTATGTAGAACTTCATAAAAAAATATTACTGTAATATAAATACCAGATAAAATCGGATTTTTATCAAAATACTTAACCTATGATTTTGGCCATCCTCCCGGACCTGAGGGTTAGATGCTTTAGATCGTAATAGATGCTCCAGCCAGTAGCTCTGAAAGTAGGAAGAAATATGACTGCAACCTATAAACTATCACATTATTCGATACTTGTTTGAACGACATTCACTAAATATTTCATAAAAAATCTAATAAACGCTTCATCTTCTACAATCTCTATCTTAGGAGAACATACAGCAAAAGCCAAACTTACCTTTTATGATGAATATAAATTTTATTTGAAGAAATAAATCGCTTTAACTTCGTCTACTGCGAATTTTTATAAGGATTAAGAGTAGATGAATGTCACTAGCTTCGTCACATGTCTAATAGCTGAAATGCAGTGACTGGGGCAACTAACCCGATGGGGGTATCTAAACTGCATTTACACTATTCATTTTGTATATCATGTTATTTCAAGCTTCATGATTTATCTAATAGGGTAACTGTGAAAAATGGGTACTGGGAGAATTTGGATGCTAGTATTTTTTTTTTTTTAATAACACAGCTTTTTTTATTTTATAAGAAATATACAACACGTAGTCAAGTATACAGCAGATCTTGAACATATATACAACATCTACGTTCAATGTGTAGCTCTCCAAATTTTTTAGTTTTTTTTCTAAGGAATAAAAATGATCTCTTTTTTATAAAAATAATCACTCGAATTCAGTAATCCCTATCACACAATTCCCCGCGCTTACACTATTTGAGCAAATAAATTCAGTCGAAATTAAACTTTTTGTTATGTATTTAGATTAATGTATCATTAAGTTAAATACATAACATATATTTTGCATCCAAAATCTAGATATATATAAAAAATAGAAATTTCTTTATCTTTCCAAGAACCTCAAGTTAAAATTTCTTGTTAAGAAATAGGAAAAAAAATTTGAGTATATATCCATTTTACATGTTATTAGATTTTGACACAATAAATAAAGAGTACATTGAAGCAATACTTTTTAATATGTTATGGGAAAAGTTTAGTTTAGCAACAAAGTATTTAAAATACGAAAAACATCTCAGAATTTAGAGAGAACGCTATTTAATTATTCTATTGATTATTATTTTTTCATTTTAAGAATAACGAAATTTTTTATTTGCTCCTTCGGAAAAATTGCTTCCAAAATGCTTTGGATATTATAAAAATTTTTGGTATTTTTCTCTCAGAGTGCCTCTTTTTATTAAAATTTTTTTTTCTTGAAAATATTATAGTTAGTATATTTCTTGAATTATTATGAATACAATGGCACACTTTATCTTGTTTAAATATTTTACCAAATAAATTCCTATTTAAAAACAAAATAATTTAGTTTATTCGCATTGCTTATTTTCTTCAGTAATCAAGACAAACACAAAAAAACCCCTTTTAATTTAACATCAAAAGCAAATAAAGAACAGAATTTATTTGTTTGTCATTTTTAAAAATGCTTAATTAAAAAAGAATAATTATTTATAAAAGCATTATTGGGTTATAAAAGAAGATTTAATTCTAAAAGGATTACTGGTAAAATAAAATAGATGAAATTTTGTTGCAATAGAACGTTTAAAACATGCTTGGAAAAACTATAAATTAAAACAAAAATAACTTCACATATCTTTAAAGATATTAAAACACATATAAATGTTATGCAGCTTTTTCTTCAATCTTTTCACACTTATTTTAACATGAAATCAGAAATTCGCAAAAAGAATTAAAAAGTTTAAGTCTTTGATATGAAAAGCTTTTTCATTTTAATAACTTTATAAGTAAAAATAACAGGAGAAGAAGATTATATAGGAATCAATAGAGTTCAAAGTCAGCGTTGAAATTCTTGAATATTAAAGATTTTTTTCTTGATTAAAAAAGAATATCTTTTATATTTCAATGAAAGTCTAGCCCAATTTTATTTTAAATAAAGTGTCGCCATTAAGATTTAATTCTTTTTATTTTTGAAACAATTTATTTTCTTTTAATGGACTATAATACCGATTTCTGATAATGAAATGAGATTTAACTTTATAGAAAAGAATCTTTACGAATTTTAAATTACATCATAAGTGCAGAAGAAGTTTAACATATTGAAGGGCGATGTTTTATTTTGGGACCACTTAATTTTAATCTCTAAACGCCAAGTTTTAACCAGAATTTCGGAATGAAAATTTCCCTTTTATTAAGTACGTGAGGAAGAGTTTTTACTTATTTACAAATAAATTTGTCTGTAAATTCTAGTGTTAAGAAATCATTTCAGCATTTTACGAATCGAAGTACTTTGTTGCTGAGAGGGTTAAAGTGTATAAACGTACCCACAAAAAATGGTGGAATTGTTATTCGTGAAACTAATACAAAGATAATAATTAAAACGCAGACTTTCAAAATTATTGTTCGTACTAGAGTAAATCACTACGTGGCTCGTGTACCGCTTTTTTTTTTAAATAATGAATCTTTACCTTATTTATTGGCAGAATCTCTCTCTCATTAACCCTTTAGTGTGCAGCTTTGCATATATGCAAACAAGAGTGTTTTGAATTTGAGAGATTTTTTTAATTCGTATATACCTAATTCACACCAGAAAATTAAAATAGCAATATTTGCTTTATTTAATAACAGACCTTCCGTATTCAAATAAAGCGAAATTAACCATTGAAATTTTCTGGTGTAAAGTCAGATTATCTGACCTACGTAATTTCTAGAACGTATTCTATCTTGGGAATTAAAGGGTTAAATGTTAAGTTTTATAAAATGAATAATTATATAAAATAAGGTATTTGGAGGCATAATTATTAAAATATTTACTAATTTGGAATATTTTAGCGTAAAATAGCCACACGACGGTAGTTTTTAATTGTATTGCATATATGCAACAGAAAAAAAGATTGACGCATTATATGAAAAATGTATCTGTGATTTTTTCATTATTTTTCCTGTGTGACAAACCTTCCAGAGATTCATATATAGGATTCATATATTCATAAAAGACGAACATTACTATTTGCAAATAGCGGTGCGAGAATACTTTTCTTAATAACTAGCGAGTACCACTAGTTTACTTTAACGGAAAGGTTAAAATCTTTTGAAATTGCTTAATTTTTATTTAACATGTTTAAAAGGCGTACAGCCAACAGAGTAAAAAAAAAAATAAAAAATGACTAAGCCTGGGATGGATCCAGGGTCATTGACATCAAACGCCAATGCTCTACCACTGAGCTACCTGGACGACACCAAGCCTGCCGCTTTTCCCTCTTATCTGTGAGCAATGTTGCAACCGCAGAGCACGATGGAATATTTTCCCGTGGGTGACAAACTCTGAGGCAAACAGGAAACGAAATATAATCCGGCAGCGATGAAAATTGAATAAATGTATGTATGTAAAATTAAAATATTTTATAGTATCTACAAAAATTAAAAAAAATTAAATATATAGATTTATAGAAATCTTTTACTAAAATATGTAAAAATCTTCAGTTTTTATGTAACCCATTTATAAACAAGCATGTATTTTTTACTCCATAAAACTAATTCCTAATTCGTTAATTTTTTTAATACCGCTTTTTTTAAAAGAAAAACATTCTTTTCAGTTTTCATTACAAATTTTATAAAAACCCAATCGAAAGGTACCTTTTGTTGAGAATCTTACGAAACTAGCACGAAAAATTTTCTTCTTCAAAACCGGTATTCAATAACAAGTGTAAATTTTCAGACAGGCAAGAAAACTCTCTATACAACAAACAGATAAAAGTAAATTTTAAGGGTTCAGCAATCAAGTTGGCTGTTGAGAGGATGTCACCAGTTCTTCCAATTTACTCTCGAACGTGAAGTTAATGGTAAGTTACCATTTTTGAACATCCTTATTCAAAGGAAAAATAACATTATTCAATTAATTTCAACTGCAGTCTACCGAAAATCAACTTCAACAGGCCAGTATACTTAATTCAAATTGTCCACTTAGCCACAAAATCTTCATTATAAAAACTTTATAAAGTACTGTAGTAGTACTGAAATTTTTGAAACTGAAAGAAATAAAATATATGAAGATTTAAAGAATAACGGTTACCCAAAATAACTGATTAGAAATATTTACAAGAACAACCTCTCCCCCTTTTCATCGCTTTAACCCTTAAATGCGCGATTTTTTATTTTGTTTCGAAAAAATTATCTATGATTCTCTGAAAGTTTTACTACACAGGAAAAATAATGAAAAAAATCAGAGATACATTTTTCACATAATACGTCAACCTTCCCTTCTATTGTGCACCTTAAACCCTTAATTCTCGCTCCCGTCGTATTCACGGGCTGTGTCTTTCTTAGATTTATTCAGATTTGTTTGATTCTCACCAGTTTTATAAAATAGTGTAATTGGCTTTATTATGGTATCATTTTACCTGTCATTAAATAAAGTGAATATTTCTTTCCCAAAAAGTGGTGCCAATAAGTAATTTGAATTATTAAACCGTAATTTAATGCGACCGTTAAGGGGTTAAATACAAGTAAAAACTACTGCGTGTGGCTGTTTTACACTTAATCATTGCAAATTAGTAAATATTTTAATATGCATGTCTCCAAATACCTTATTTTGTATAATTATTTATTTTATGAAACTTAACATTTAACCCTTTAATTCACATGATAGAATAATGGAGTTATGAATAAAGAGGAGGAGACATATAGTCTACAGTCTACCAGTTGCGAGTGAAGTAACTGAGGAGATTGTCAGAAGATGGCGGCTGATTTTTTTTTAAATCGGATCTTTAGTTTCTGATTACCGTCAGGGCAAACATCACACCAGTAAAATTGAGTAAAAATTTTCGTCTTATTTAAGCGTCTTGTTCATGGAAAAATTTTCATACAAATGTCGTAAAAATTTCTATTTGTTTTTACTGGTATCAGTTAGCCTTGTAAAACTGACCGTTTGTTTCCCGGGTTTTCACAATATGGCGGAAACACAGGGCTTGACTACCGCCAAAGTAAACTTCTACCAGTAAAAATGAAAATCTGTTTCTGCCATTATTTATGACTGAAATGTTGCAATAATAAGGCGTTTAAATAAGCAGAAAATTTCTATATAAATCTACTGGTGGAAGTTTCCACCGGCTGTAAGCAACCCCTGCAATAGCGGTTACAGTTGAAGCTTCACCATTTTAAGGATATGTCAGTTTGTCTTTGTTAGTAGTTCCATGGATAGAATACATTCTAGAAATTACGTACTTCATAGAATATAACTTTACAACAAAAAGTTTCAATGGTTAATTTCCCTTTGCTTAAGTACGAAAAGTCTGTTATTAATTAAAGCAAATATTGCTATTTTAATTTTCTGCTGTAAATTAGGTATATATGAATAAAAAATCTATTAAATTGAAAACACTGCTGTTTGCATATATGCAAAACTGCGCACTAAAGGGTTAAACCTAGCAGTTTTATTTGTTTATTTGGTACCATGTCAAACTATCCAATATGAAAACAGTGTTGCCAGTGGGCTATTATTTTTAAAAATTCAAATTTCTTAATCTCACCACTTTTCTGAAATAGTAAAATTCCCCTTGTTTTCGCCTTAATTAATGTGTCATTAAATAAGGCAAATTTTACTATTTCAAAAAAGTGGTGCCAATGAAGAAAACTGAATAAAAAAAAGTAACCCATTGGCAACATTGAATTTTTGATTTTGGATAATTTGACATGGTACCGACGATATTAACGATAGCGTTTCGAAGAAAGTTTCATCTGTTTTTAAATAATTATTTAACATTGGAGTTTCTTTTAAACCATTAAATAAGTTGAGTTCTTTTTTAAATAGCCACAAGTTTAAATATGACAAAACAAGATTCATTCCGTGCATTGATTGCAAGAATGTACATATAGGTGAGACTGGAAGATCTACGGAGATACGACTTAACCCTTAAGTGTGCAGCTTTGCATATATGCAAACACTATTTTGAATTTAATAGATTTTTTTTTTATTCGCATATATCTAATTCACACCAGAAAATTAAATTAGCAGTATTCGCTTTAATTAAAAAACAGACATTACGTATTTAGATAAAGCGAAATTAACCATTGAAACTTTCTGGCGTAAAGTCAGATTCACTGAACTACGTAAATTCCAGAACGTATTCTATTATGAGAATTAAAGGGTGAAAGGTTAAGTTTTATAAAATAAGGTATTTGAAGACATACTTATTAAAGTATTTGTATTATTATAATAGTAATTTGTACAGTAATTTGTATTATTTTAGTGTAAAACAGCCACACGACAGTAGTTTTTACTTATATTGCAGATGTGCAACAGACGAAAAGATTGACGTATTATATGAAAAATATATCTCTGATTTTTTAAAATTATTTTTCCTGTGTCCTTTCAGAGAATCATATATAATTTTTCTCGAAGCAAAATAAAAGATCGCGCATTTAAGGGTTAATGAGCATATTGAGGAATTTAAAAATGGCAAATGAAATTCCAGATTAGTCCAACATGCTTTTGACACGCATGGGACCATACCCCACCTTTCGCAGATACGTTAATTTTGAAAAATAACTGCAAAGATTACCATTACAGACTTTTCATGCAGGGATGGTTCACTAAGCTATACCGATATAACCTGAACGAATCAGGCTCTATTCCTAATGAATATTTCTTATTTCCAAATGAAAAACTTTTTATTTTACTGAGTCCAGTGTGTTCGATGTTTTGTTGTTGTGGTTGATATTAGTACTGATGAGGCTATGCGATGACATAGCGAAGAGTAGGGTAAGGTGTCGTATTATCGTCCCCCAGTCACTTTTAGGCCCTTGGAAGTTGTAATTTTCAGTGCAAATCTACCACACTTGGATTTTACATAGACTAATTACGCACATAGAAACATAGTCAAATATCGTACAAAAAAATTTTAACAATGCGAAAAATTGTTTTTTCAAAAGTATCTAAAAAATGCAAAAGAAAAATAATGGTCCCAGTTTCGTCCCCCCCCCCCCCACACACACAAAAAAAAAAATCCAATACGCCGAGGCTTAACTTATAACTAAAACAAAATTTATTTCTAAATGAGTAAGTAATTTAATTTGCATTAAAGTAAGGCACAAAGAAATGTACTAATTATCAGTGGAAGAATAAAATAACGAAACATTAGCCATCCAAACATAAGGAAGAAAAATTGAAAAAAAAAAAAAAAAAGAAAAAAAAAGTCATTAAAAAGCATTCCCAATTTCGCCCCCGGGACGAAAATAAGAACAGCATAGGGGACGAAATTGGGACCATGCTACTTCCCAATAGGACGGAGCTTCAGTTATTGAAAGATGAAAAGAGCGTCCTAAAACTCACTGTATGCTACCGTCAGCATCTTACCTACGTAAGATACATGCAATGAATAAGAAAAAAAAAATACTTGCAGTACAGTAAATAACGTTCTATAAACGACGTAATATGAACTGAAGCCATTAAAAAATGGGAAATAAGGCGTCTATCATTATGCATGCGTGTTGGCGAACGAAACTTTCAACACTGACCCCCTTTTACCTTCCGCCCCCTGTGCTTTGCGTCATAAGTGGCGCCACATTCGCAGAAGCTGGGAAGTTAAGGGGGACGAAATTAGGAGAGAGTACGAAATATGGGCACTTTACCCTATACTTTTTATGGTTTAATTAAATGCCTTTATGTATAATTAAAAAAAATTAATTGCTTTTTAAATATATTCAAGTCTGCCTAATGTTTCATATTTCGTTTAAATAATATTTTATTCAGACGTTAAAATGTACGTGCATCTTCAAAATTTATTTGTTTAACCCCTTGAAGGGCTGTGGTTCATTTTTGGATCACTGAATATTAATCCCTAAATGCCACTTTTGCACCAGAAATTTGAAATGAACATTTCACTTTTGTTAACTACACGAAGTCTTTTATTTATTTTCAAGTAAATTTTTTTGTAAATTCCGGTTTCATTCAATCAGTTCAGCATTTAACGAATCTAAGTACTTTGCCCCTGAAATGGTTTAAAAAAAAAAAAAAAAGTCTTAGGTATATAGTCAGGGGTTGCACGCTTCAAGGAATTGTTCAGGACAAATATCAGTATTTTTTATAGAAAAATAAATCTAGTTTAAGCGCCTGAAATTTCGCTTTATTTAACCCTTTAATGCATGATTTTTTATTTTGTTTCGAAAAAATTATATATGATTCTCTGAAAGGTTTGTTACACATGAAAAATAATGAAAAAAAAAATCACAGATGCATTTTTCATATAATACGTCAATCTTTTCTACTGTTGCACATCTGCAATACAAATAAAAATTACTGTCGTGTGGCTGTTTTACGCTAAAATATTGCAAATTTGTAAATATTTTAAGAAGTATGCCTCCAAATACCTTATTTTATATAATTTTTTATTTTATAAAACTTAACCTTTAACCCTTTAATTCCCATGATATAATACGCTCTAGAAATTACATAATTGAGAAAATCTGACTTTACACCAGAAAGTTTCCGTGGTTAATTTCGCTTTATTTAAATACGGATTGTCTGTTATTAATTAAAGCAGTTATTGCTATTTTAATTTTATGGTGTGAATTAGGTATATACGAATAAAAAAATTCTATTAAATTCAAAACACTGTTGTTTGCATATATGCAAAGCTGCGCAATAAAGGGTTAAGAAGAGATTTCCTGTAAGAAAATACTTGTACCGAAGAATTTCCTGGTCTTGAAATTTCAAGACGCGTACAACCCCTAATATAGTTTATATTTTAATTATAAAAACATTACTGGGAAAACACATGAACTGAATTTTTTTTCAATAGAAATTTTTAAACGTTCTTGAAATATCTATGAATTTAAAAATTATGGTCCAGATCGCTTTAAAGCGAACAAAACTTACATAAATATTATTAACCCTTTAGTGCGCAGCTTTGCATATATGCAAACAACTGTGTTTTGAATTTAAGTGATTTTTTTTATTCGTATATACCTAATTCCCACCAGAAAATTAGACTAGCAATATTTGCTTTAATTAATAACAGACATTCCGTATTTAAATAAAGCGAAATTAACCACTAAAACTTTCTAGTACATAGTCAGATTCTCTGAACTACGCAATTTCTGAATAAAAACCCGAGCGCGAGAATTATCCCTTTGCTCTCGAGAGGTGACTCTCACTCACCAATAGGCTCCAGTGTTGCCAGTGGGCTACTTTTTAAAAATTCAGATTTCTTGATTGTCGCAACTTTTGTGAAATGGTAAAATTCCCCTTGATTTCGCCTTAATTAATATGTCATTAATTAAGCCGAATTTTTCTATTTCAAAAAATTGGTGCCAATCAAGAAGCCTGAATTAAATAAAATTAGCCCACTGGCAACACTGCTAGGTCCCCGTGTAAATAGGGGCTCCAAATGCTCTGGACACCGGTTTTTAAAGTAATTTTCTTCGAATTACCTAACCAAATGGCAGCATTATCGGCGATTAAAGATATCTAAATAAACAGTAAGAAATTATTGGTGTGCAGTGCATTCGGAACCCTGATTTCCGCGCGACACCTTGAAACACTCCCGTGTGCAAAGGGTTAAACCTTTAGTGCGAAGCTTTGCATATATGCAAAGAACAAGGTTTCGAATTCAATAGATTTTTTATTCGTATATACCTAATTCACACCAGAAAATTAGAATAACAATATTTGCTGTAATTAATAAGAGACATTCCGTATTTAAATAAAGCGATATTAACCATTGAAATTTTCTGGTGTAAAGTCAGATTCTCTGAACTACGTAATTTCTAGAACGTATTCTATCATGTGAATTAAAGGGTTAAAGGTTAAGTTTTATAAAATAAATAATTATATAAGATAAGGTATTTGGAGAAATACTTATTAAAATACTTACGAATGTGCAATATTTTAGCGTACAATAGCCACACGGCAGTAGCTTTTACTTGTATTTCAGATGTGCGACAGAAGAAAAGATTGCCGTATTATATGAAAAATGTATCTCTGATTTTTTTCATTAGTTTTCCTGTGTAATAAACCTTTCAGAGAATCATATATAATTTTTTTGAAACATAATAAAAAATCGCGCATTTAAAGGTTAAGTTTTTCTTTAATCACCTCGCATTCATTTTCTAATCTGAAATTCGAAAGAAGAATTAAAAGTTCAAGGTCTTCTGATATGACAAGCTTTTCCATTTAATAACGTAAAATGAAATACGATGAGAAGATTATTTTGGAATCAACAAAGTTTAAAGTCAGCGTTGAAAAATCTTGAATATTAAAGAGATTTCATTTATTGATTAAATAAAAAGGAAAGTGCCCAGTTAAACTAGTGGCATTGAGCTCACAGGCTATTCGCACTAATTGTATATTATACTTATTTCAAAGGGTAATGACCTTTGAAAAATAAATTAAAGTGGATTATCCACCTGTTTAACCCCCTTTATACTTAACAAATGAACCTCCAAATCTAATCAGGGAAGCGCTTATCAGAATAAACCGGTGTACCAAATTTGAAGCAAATCGGATAATTTTGCCGTAAAGTCCCATTTATCTAAATTAAGGGGGGCGGGATATTAGCTCCCCCATTCCTACCTTTATGCTGAGCCAATGAACCTTCAAATCTAACCAGAAAAGCTCCTTATCAGAATGAACCTAGAAAAAAAAAATTAAATTGGATAATTCTGCATGAAAACCCATTTATGTAAATCAAAGAGAGGGGACTTGCCCCAATTTCCACCTTTTATACTTAACCAATTAACCTCCAAATCAAATGAAGGAAGCGCCATATCGGAGTAAACTGGTGTATCTAATTTGGAACAAATCGAATAATTCTGCATGAAAAACCCATTTATCTAATTTAAGGGGGGTAGCCCCTGTCCTCCCTTTATACTTAACACTAGAACGGCGGCAAGGGGTCATTTTGACCCCTGCCAAACGAATACATGTCGATTCGAACCAGAAAACTTTTTATAATTTAAAAATAATACATGCTGCGCAAAAATAACTTAAATAAATAAGTTAAATAGTTTTAAGTAAAAATTCTGATGTGAAATATTTTTATAAAACTTGAGTAAAATTTCCCGCCGTTCTAGTGTTAACTAATGAATTTCCAAATATAATCAGGGAAGCTCCTTAACATAATAAACCGGTATACCAAATTTGGAGCAAATTGAATAATTCTACATGAAAATCCCATATATCTAAATTAAGGTGGGGCAAGCCCACCTTTCCCTTCTTTATACCTAAGTAATGGACTTCCAAATCTAATCAGGTAAGCTCCTTAACATAATAAATCGGTATACCAAATTTTGGGGCAATTTGAATATTTCTGCATGATAAACCCATTTATCTAAATTAAGGGGAAAGGGGGTGGACTAAGCTCCTTTCCCCCCTTTATCCTTAACCAATGAACCCCCAACACTTATCAGGGAAGTGTCTTATCAGAATGAACCTAGAAAATTTTTTTGAAGGAAATCGGATATTTCTATCAAGAGTTATCGCGTTACGTACGTACATATGGAACCGGCGGGCACATAAGCTCTCAGGCTTTGATAGCCTATGAGCTAAAAATGTTGTATTTTATATTTCTCTGAAAATCTAGATGAAAATTGTTTAAATAAAGCACCACCATTACTCTTTTATTTCATATTTTTATACAATTCATTTTCGTTTTATGGATTATAATAACGATTTCTGGTAATGGAATAAAATATAGATTTATGAAAAATAATAGTTTCATCTTTTGAATTAAAACTAGAATGCCTGGAAATTTTACTCAAGTTTCATAAAAAATATTTGACACCAGAACTTTTATTTAAAATTATTTGACTGATTTATTTAACGTAAATCTGCGTTGTTTATATTTAACTTATTTAATGAAGAATTTCTGGTCTCAGTTGAAATTTAATGATATGGTCGGAGTCGGATCGACTACTTCCGGGCGTTCTAGTGTTAAGTCGTAAAAGCAGAAAAGCTTAAATTGTGTGAGCTTATTTAGCTTTACAAAAAATTGACAAAATTTTTATTCGTGTAACTAATACACTGAAATAAATAAAAGAGTTGGGCTTTTAAAACTATTATACATCTATATATCTATATATATAAATCATTGTTGGTTTGTATGTTCCTTATCCAGATTTACAATTTTTGACTGATTTGAATGAAACTTGACATACATATGTTTAAGAACAAGAGTAAAATTCCGGTCAAGTAAAAAAAAAAACAGACCATATTTATTTCCCTTTTTCAACACACTATCATAGTTTATCATTATACGAAACTTTTTTTTTTCTTAACCCCTTCGGGACGACCGTCTTTTACAGAATTTTTAATCTTAATCACCGGTTTTTTAAAACAGAAATTTGTGCCTAATTAAATCGGGAAAATGCTCGGATCAAATAAGGCAAAATTTACAATAAAAATTTACTGGTGAGAATAATCCCCGATTCTGAGCACCTTACGCGACACGAATACCGGTCGCTCGTCCCCAAGGGGCTAATGCAAGTATTTCTTTCTTGTTGCCACAAAAATAATATGCGTAAGGACTATTTTTTTTTATAAACCAATAATAGAAGGGTTTCACTCGCTATATTTTCAAATCCAGAATTGACGTCATTCTGACATAGCTGCCGATTCTTGCGCAGAGTTGACAACTATGTAATAAGATAATGCGAATTTTTCGTTTTTATAATTAAAAGAGTTTACTAGAAGTGTATTAAAATGACGTAGTATCTTCATTGAAATGTAACTGGAATTAAAACATTTACTATAATACAAATATTTCAATTTCAAGAAAAATATTCAGGGAAATAATAATAAAATAAAATAAACGCGTAAATGTGACGTCTCTTTTTTATCAAATGCATTCAGTTTGACGTCAGCTGACTAAACAATGGATTATTATGTTTTATTTCCTATTGCGTTTGCATACTCCAGCTATACCTTATATAGCTAAGTGTTCTAATACTTCATATGCAATGCTAACGTTTTCTATGATTTATATTAAATAAAGAATCAGTTATTTCTCTTTTCAAACAAAACGTTCCCAGTAAAAGCGCCTAGAAAATGGCATCATTTTCATATAATCATTGTAGATTAAATTTTTCTGAATGAAAATATAAGTTTCTATTTAAAAAAATCTTTAGTAACTCCACTCAACTTTTCTAACCCCTTTAAGCATATTGTTCGCTCAAATTAATAATAATATAAAAGTAAATAAAAACTTAGATCCAAAATTAAAAAATGTGAATTGTTTGCAGTGGTGAAAAGGAACAGTCGGCTTAGATTGTACTCGGCTGGAATAAAAATGCTAACTTAACCCCTGAACGGTCGCAATAAATTACGGTTTAAAAACTCAATCCGCTTATTGCCATCACCTTTTTGAAAAGGAAATACTCACCTTATTTAAGGACAAGTAATAATACCAGAATAAAGCCAATTACACTATTTTTTAAAACTGGTGTGGATCAAAGAATCTGAATTAAACACACAGCCAGTAAAAATATGAGGGTGTTGACCAGGGAGAGCAGTTCAAGACCCAACTTTAAAATTATGCATTGAGAAAGAAAGAAAATTTGAAGGGTGAAAAATGCATGGCACATAAAAAGTTCAAGGGGCTCCGGACCAGGCCTTATGGTACCCTATGGGGGCCCAGAATTTTAACTGGAATGTAGAAAAGGAAAATAACTAAATGGTAAAAGGGTTCCAAAAATGAAGATCGGATTAAGAGGGGGCAATTTGTTAACAAATTATGGTGCAAAAATTTCAAGAGAGTCCTGTACCGGACCCCAAGGGACCAGTCGCCTTAACTGGAATGTTGTTGGGTATAATGGTATTTTTTTAGTACTTTTTAAAGTATTAGGTTGAGCAAAAAGTTCTGGGAAATTTTTAATCTAATAGTTACCAGAATTTGTATCATATATAGGAGTACTAGTGGTATATTTATAGGTGCTTGTGAACTTTGGCTTCAAAATGCCTATTGAACAGTATGGTTTGCGTGTGCTGACCCGGCATTATTAGAGAAAAGGCCTAACGATTCTGAAAGCCGTCGATGAGATTTCAGAGGACGAAGGTGCTGGTAACGGTGACAAATTTAGCCAGCAAATCCAGAATCTGGCAGAACGGTGGCAGAAAGTCGTGGACTATGATGGTCTCTACTTTAAAGAATTGTCCTTGTTGCTTTTGTTGTTAATTCGCGCATAAAAACGCAACTTTCACAAATTTACCAAAAATTTTTGCTCAGCCTAGTAATCGGAGGACGCTAGACCTATGTTAAAGAAAATTGCAAGCGATTCGTATCATTTTTAAAGAAGCTGCACCAAAGGTCCTAAGAAGGCGATTAATATTCAAAACTGGTTGTAGCTGAAGTGTGAGAAATTTTATTGTCGTTCATGTAGTAGCTAGAGGACTTAAGAAGTTCTTAGAAAATAAGCTAATGAATCGAACAAGTTTTAAGGGAGCAATAATAGGGGGCACAAAAATGGGTGAACTGATAGTCAAGAGGAGGGCCCTAACATGAAAACATGTTAAAATGTCTTAGTAATTAGCGCTTTAGATCTTCAATTAGTCAAATTTAAGCATAGGGTATGATTTATTCATTAGAACAATATTTTAAAGAAATGCACAAAAAAATTGGGTAAATGCTTAAAAAAGGGCCCTAGAGTCCCAATAAAAATATGAGAATGTTGGAAACGGGAGAATAACTAAATGTAAACAGGATACCAAAATTGAAGATCGGATTAAAATGAAGCAATTTATTAACAATTTGGGCGCAAAAACTTCAAGCGGGCCCTGTACCGGACCCCAGGGACCAGGGTTTTAACTGGAATGTAGAAATGAGGAATAACTAAATAGAGAATTGGTCCCAAAAACTAAGAAAATCGGATAAAAAGATGGCAAGTTATTAACAATTTAGGGCATACAAACTTAAAGGGGTCCAGGGACCTCGGCCTTTAAAAAAAATAAAAATCAGATCAGCAGGTGCTAAGGACCCGTCTTGGACTCTCCTAACATAAGTTTTCAGACTTGTACATGCGTTAGATTCCGCTAGACATCGGAGACACACACACTCACAGACAAACACACAAAGCGAAACTTTCTTTTACTAGTATAGATTATTATAATATCACAATAAAATACATTAAAAAAGACAATGTCTGTACCTAATTTGCAGTTAATGCAAAAATATATAATCTCATAGCCTTTCAAATATATTTCATAAGAGTGTCTGTTAATCTGAATTGTTTTGATTTTCTTTTATGTTTCGAATTATATATCGGCTCGTCATCAAACAATTTATAATTTATAAATATATTAAATTAAATATATGATTAAAAATAACAGCAATTACAAGTATTAAATTACAGATTTACACAATAGTTAAAAGATATTTTTTAAAATATAGTTTTAGATGTTTATTAAAATATAGTTTTCGCCTCTAGTTCTGAGGGATAATCAGTAAATGCTTGACATCGAATGAAATAAGCCGTGCTATTTTTAATTCAGCGTTCGCATGCTATTAAGCCACGCCCCATTTTGTAAGGACTCTGCCACCGGTAATCGCATAAAACTATCTACTAGTTAATGAATCGTGAAGAAAATGATTTTTATAATAATACCGTTGGTACAGTCCTTAAAAAATGGGGCGTGGCTTATAGCGTGCGAACCCTGTAATTCATCTTTGAGATTTGTTGTAGGAGGTATCGCCACCCAGTGTGAATTTTTGAATGAAGGTTATCGTTGTAAGGCAATTCTTCATCTATATTTTCTTTTAATCAGGGATGATAGCGCGCCGACCCAAATGGCCGATTACTACCACTAAATTTTAATAGTATTTCAAGCAGTATTTAATAACAGAATTTCTGAGATTTAATAAAGCAAAGAATGCTATCAAAATTTAGTGGTACTAATCGGTCATTTTAGTCGGAACGCTCTCATGCCTGTTTAATAGAATTGAAACTTATATAATTGGATAATTTTTACATATTGAAATTAATGTATACGATGGTTTCGTTATTGATTCGGTCTATTGCTGTAGCTGATTTGTTTTTCTTACACGTCCTTTACGTTCTTTAAAACTTTTTACCCTTTTTCTTTGGTCATATTTATGTTATAACACGCCCCCTCTTTTTCCATCTACGTAGATATAAATAATTTTATAAATTCCTACTGTTTCTGTGTAGCTAATATTTTCCTTGTCAGATCTGATTAGTTAGATTAGATTAATGATTCATTAAGTGTTATGGGTAGATTTAAATTATTTTTTTTTTCAATTCACGTTCAATCTTCAAAGATACATTGTTCATAAATGAAATAACCGTTATAAACTTCTTCTTATATGCTTGTGATGGGGTGATTATATTCAACTTCTGGATGGCCTTATTAATTAATTTTCCTATTAATCTTTTTGAAAGCCTTGTTTTAATTGCTATTTCTTCTATTAAGTTAATTTCTGTATTTAAGAGCGTTTTTATAACAGATTTCCAAGCTCAAAATATGTATGAATTAATTGCTGCTATTTTATAAATGGATGAGGTTTAGCATTTACTAATTTTCTTTATATTAGAATCGGGTTTTCCATAAATAGATGTCAAAAGTGGTTAGTTGATCTTTCTACTTTAACAACTAAAAATGCTAACGTTTGATTTATTTCTTTTTCTATTGTGAATTGAAATCATCATACATATCAATTTCAATAATATCCAAAATTAGCCAGTTATATTATTTCAATTGCGTTCTATTAAGAGAAGCCATAGAACTAATAATAGATGAAGAATTTGCTTGCAACGACATTCTTCATCCAAAAATTCAGAGTAGATGGCGATACCTCCTAAAAAAATTTCCAATGATCAAGTAAGGTAGCGCAGCTTATTTCATTCGATTTCATCCCTTTACTGATTATGCCTCAGAACTAAATGCGGAAATATTACACTGTAATAAACATTTTTTAAACTATATCTGGTGCGCTCGTAACTATTAAATACGTAGCACCTATAGTCGCCGACTGGTCCTTCAGTCTGACCGGATATAACAGCGCAAATCTATCCTACCGATTGGTTTGAAAGTCATTTAAAATTTTATGAAAATCGAATCAAAACTTATATTAATAAAAGCTTTCTTCATTCTATTAAATCCTATCATACGTAATTAATTCAATGATAACCCATGATAGGTAATGATTCTAGGTTGCCATGGTGATTACGTCCTATTTACGTATTACTGAATTTAATATATATAATCGTAATAAATTTTGTATTCATGCATTTTTGTATAAGAGTGTAACAGCTATTGCTCCGAGATCTGAATACTTATAAAACTAGTTATAGTACGAACGCACCTAATTTGCCACGTTTAACGTAGAATTTACGACTTGTTTAAAAGTGTAATTTAACGTATGGGAATATGTGATATTTTTAACCATTTATTTCTTAGCAAAAATGACATTAATATAATTTAAAGCAATAAATAAATAAATTATTACATTTTTCACTCTTTGTAAGTAATTTAAATCGGAAATTTCTGGATAATATTAATTTATTTCGTCTTTGAAAAAAAGACAGGTGAAAATGGAAGTTTATTGTTCTTGATAAAAGATACATTTTTAAATTTTTGTTTTCAGTAAAATCATTATTTTAAATATTTGGTCGCAGTTTAAAATATTACGATAATTTGTATTGTTATAAAATGTGCTGTTATATTTAAATACATTTAAAATTACAAATTAGTGAGCTGTTTCATGTCGTTTGAATATAAATAGTAGCTTAAATTGTAAGTTAATTAAAAAGCATTTTCCCTATAAACTGAGGCTATTTCTGAAACTTATACTGACATTAAAACTTATCATTTTATTAAAACATAGGGTAGTCCGACCAGTAAGTGAACAGCCCCCAGTGAATGGACAATTGGTATATATTTTAATAAAATAAGGTTTGAAAATCTCACCACTAGATGGGGTTACGATATTGCCTTAATTCTATTCAATAAGAAGCTATTGC
Source organism: Maratus speciosus (assembly GCA_963932465.1). Taxonomy (NCBI): domain Eukaryota; kingdom Metazoa; phylum Arthropoda; class Arachnida; order Araneae; family Salticidae; genus Maratus; species Maratus speciosus. The sequence continues at coordinate 33,776,185 of OZ010787.1, read as the reverse complement.
ATTCATGTTTGGTTACTGAAATCACATTACTTTACTTTGAGAATATGTTGTATTTTTCAATCTGAGAAACACATTGTTTCTATGCTGAAATAATAAGCTAAGTGCTATGTCATTTCATACGTTTGATAAGATTTTACTGTTTTTATTTGTAATATGCACTAATTTTCTTGTACATACATTAAGTATATATATTATAGCCTTATTTCTAATCGTTTTAACCATTGTAGAATATGTACAATTTGAGAATAGGGATATTTAATAATTGGTTAGACAAATGATAAAAATCCAATGAATGAACAGCTGTTCATTCACTGGAAGGAATACATTAGTCTACTTTTCCTAGTGAGTGAACTGTTTTGAGCTTTATGTTTTTGTGGCTTTTTTTATACCTATATTTTGAATTAAGTGATTTTACAGCAATAGTAACAAATGAAAAGTTAACAGATATAAAAACGTAACGAAAGAACATATACACACACATTGTTAAAGGTAATAATTATTGATGTGTTTCAAATCTCATTTTCTCTATGTTTTTAGATGATTGATAGAAATATTCTTACTGATGACCAAGAAGATCAAAAAGGAAATATGGGAGGTTCAAGTACTCTACAAAGGACCTTGAAAACGCTGTACAAGCTATAAGGATCAGGTCAGCTCAGTTAGAAGAAGGCATCTCTTCATTTTAATATAACAAAATGAACGATGTCTATGAAAAAGCGAGGGAAACCAATTGAAAGTAAGCTTATGGGACATTGCCTGTGTTGCCCTTTAAAGAAGAAAACCTCCTTGGGCATTGGATAGTTGGAAAGAGAAAATTAGATTTACAATGCATGAGGATGAAGTAAAAGGTGATGTTTACAATGTCATGAAACAGATAGGAAAGAAAAATCCATTTATAGACAAACATCCAGGTGAGAAATGGATGACTCTTTTTAGGTGCGTTCGTAATTATATAAATACGTAGCACCTATAGTCGTCGTTCAGTCCGTCCGTCTGTCCGTCTGTCCGTCCGTCCGCATGTAACAGAGCATAAACTACCCAACCGAATAGTCTGAAATTTCAAATATGTGATTGTTGCAAAATTTTGTCGAGCCATTTCAAATTTTATGAAAATCGGATGTATAGTTTAATGACAGGGACAGTCAAAAGTTTTTCTTTACATTACAGCCAATGGGAAAAATTATTGCAAGTGGATTTTAATGATATTAGAGCCTTCCGAATGATCTGAAATTTTAAAGATATAATTGTTGCAAAATTTTGTCGAGCCATTTCAAATTTTAGGAAAATCGGACGTATAGTTTAATTACAGGGGCAGTCAAAAGTTTTTCTTTACATTACGGCCAATGGGAAAAATTATTGCAAGTGGATTTTAATGGTATTAGAGCCTTCCGAATGATCTGAAATTTTAAAGATATAATTGGTGCAAAATTTTGTCGAGCCATTTCAAATTTTAGGAAAATCGGATGTATAGTTTAATTACAGGGACAGCCAAAAGTTTTTCTTTACATTACGGCCAATGGGAAAAATTATTGCAAGTGCATTTTAATGATATTACAGCCTTCCGAATGGTCTGAAATTTTAAAGATATAATTGTTGCAAAATTTTGTTGAGCTATTTCAAATTTTAGGAAAATCGGATGTATAGTTTAATTACAGGGACAGTCAAAAGTGTTCCGAAAAAATTATTGGAAGTGCATTTTAATGATGTATCAGACTATGCACGTTATGAAGTGCAAAAAATTATACATTCAGTACAATATGGGGTGCAAAAAATAATTGTAAAACTAGTTATAGTACGAACGCACCTCATTTGCCACGTTTGACGAGCAATTTCCAACTTGTTTTTAAAAATAGCATCCAAGTTTGGAAATATGAAGTAAGCACCATGACAATATCTGGGCCACAGGTCCACATGTGGTGGAATTGGAAGTGGTCTGCAGTAAAGTATAACCTTTTGGTATTTTAAGGATCATATGAAATTCATAATAAAAATACTTGAACTTATTTCTGCAACATCCTCCCGTTCATCTGGAGTTATTACTGAAATGGAGAAGTACAGGGCCAATGATTTCAGGAAATAGAATTAGAGTTTCTTTTAAAATCTGTAATTTACGATTAATTTCAAAATTTAAAAGTGATAATTTTTAAAGCTAATTAATTATCGTTCTGGGTTTAAAAAAACCATAATTCAGTAAAAACATGTTATAAGTTATTTGTACAAGTAGTAAAAAAAATAAAGAACTGTGAAATTTAAGCATTTTTAAATTTCTGCCTGTTCATTCACTGGAAATTTTTGCGTTCATTCACTGGTAACAACTGTTCATTTACTTGGTTTTTGTGTCTATTTCTATTAAGACACCCCTAGCACCCCAAACAAGTAAAATATAAAATTCTTTTTTTTTATTTTTTAATTATTTGTAAACCAACAAATGTATTTGCACTGTCAAACACCAATAGGTGCTGTTTATTAAAATATAATGAATCATTTTCTTTTAAAATGTACTTAAGTGTTCATTTACTGGTCGGACTACCCTATGTCTGATTTGAACAAATATATTTTCCCTGTTAAGGAGAGATCTGATTCTATGTTTCAGAAGTCAGAATAGTTATTTGAATTTTCTATTTATTTGTTGTTATTTTAATCATTGTTCATAATTTATAAGTATTTATACTATTGAATATATTGTAAAATATTACTTACATGAGAGTTTTCAGAAATTTCCATTGTTTCCTAAGAAATTCTATACGTAAACAGGGTTCCTGCTGGTCCGTTTTTTGAAAACAAGTAATTTTTTAGAAAGAAATTTGTGGTAGCTTTCTGAAACATTTAAAAAAAAAAAAACGCCTATCCCGGTATGTTTCTACGAAATTTAAGATGGTTTTTCTTTAAATAAAAGTGGTGTTAGAAAAACTGACCGAGTGGGAAAAAAGCCCCGTATAAACTTTATTTCCGTCTTTACCTTGTCTTTATTTCCATCTATATTGCTTTCTATGCAATTAATTTTTGTTTTGTTAATGAAAACATTTGTTTTCATTTTATTTCTTCTGTTTAACCTATTTCCTTTTCCAAATAATCACAGTTTTATTACAAGTTTCGTACTTTATTCTTAATTTATTCTCAAAATATTACTAAATTATTATTTATTTCACTTAGAGATCTTTAATCAGTCATTTTATTTTAAAGTTGTTTTTCATTGCTTTTATATGTTACTTTCGGTTGTATTTGGCCTTCTGTCTCTCCTCTACATATATTGTACCGGCATTAACAGATATTTCTCTGTTATGTCGGCATAATTGCTTAACTCCTTAACCCCTCACGGTTGCTTGATATTTGGAAAAACCAACAAAATGTACCTATTTATTTTATAACAAAAATTGAATATAAAATAAGGTTAAATAAGGTATAAATAAGGTTTCTAAAACTATTCTATTAAATAAGGTTTCTAAGTAAAATATGCAATTAGTTTTTTTTAAGGTGAAAAAAAAAGATGTTATATAACAAATTCACATTTGTAGAAAAGCCATCATGCGAGAATTCTGCGTCTTAATGTTTGTTTTACACCATACAAATTAATGCGAATAAGACACAATATTTTTCACATCTTAGATCTTTATTTATCATCTTCCCATAAATTTTTACAAATAATATTTGAAATAATACATATACATTAAATTTTGATTATTAATAATTTTTTCGAGTGTTATATAATTCGAAACATGCAATACAAATCCCAGCAGAACAATCAGCGTCAAAAGTCAAACCCAAACGGAAATATTGAAAGACTTCACACGAAATACCAGTAAATTTTTTCTGGTTTCAGAAGTTTTACAACAATTAAATCTCCCTCCCGGAAATAAGACGGGCACGAGAAATAACGAAAGACACCCCAGCCCATGATATTGACGGGAGCAAGATTTAACCCCCTCACTGACAAGCCCGTGTTAATACGTTCACTAAGTTCCAGGTTTCACTGCAATACAAGCAATATTTAAAGTAATATAATTCTATTGATTTAATGTATTTTTAATACATTAAACAATGATTAATACTTCCGAGGATTGCATTCATATTCGTTATTAAGATTTTTTTATAAAATGTTCAAAGAATAATTTTTTTAGCATTTAAAACAAAATGCACAGAAAACAACATTACAATTTCGCCCTTTTCCATGACAGTCGGAGGGTTAGAGGGTAATTCTCCTGCCCGTGACTTTCATGGGCTTTTTTTTATTCAAATTGTTTGATTCCCACATTTTTTATTAAAATAGTGCAATTGGATTTAATCTCGCGTCGTTTTATCTGACAATAGATAAGGCGAATATTTTTACTTAAAAAAAGTGGTGGCAATCAAACAAGCTGAATTAAAAAATAAGTAGCCTACATCTATCGAGTGCGACTCTTATGGGGTTAAAATGAACTCGCCTGGATGACGTAGAGAGCACGCAGTCAGGTGGGAATTGTATTTAACTACTGCTAAGGTGTCTGGGGAATTATTTTTACGTTTACTTCTGTCTGCATTGCAAATAGAAGCGTCTTAAATTTAGACACATATGTGACTGAAAAAGAATTTTAGACACTTAAGTGTCTTAATCTGAAAATTAAAAGACATTATAGATATCATAATTTAAGATACATAAGTGTTTTACTATGACCATGGTGTAAACGAATTGAGAATAATGTCTAAAATATTCGCAAACGTCTTATTTTAAGACACTTCATTGTTTTAAACGTGTCTTATTTAAGACGTTTTGATTCTTCCAACGTAATAACCACCAGGGGACACTCCCAGTTCCGCATGCGTTTTAGATGTGTTCGTTCGAATTTGGTATACGTTGTAATTCAAACAAAGTTTATTTTTATGTACACGTGTATTTTAATTCGTTTTTTGCGGAATGTGAAGTTCTGTGATTTTAATTGGTATTCACTTGGATTATTTATTTATTGAATACATACATCTGACGTGTGTGCTTGACATCAAATGTCTCTTAGAATCTGTCGTCGATATAAGGGCGGGATAGACACAGAATAGAAGTAGACGACGCTTGAAGATTACACCCGGAAATTCTACAAAGCGTGTCCAATGGACTTAGTGTTAATTCGTATTAATTTATATCAATAATATTGTGGTATTCATCTTCGTCCTGTCGAAGCTGGCAAAAAAAAGAAACTTTTGTCTGACGGGTTATATTTTGAGGATGAAACATTTCATTCTTTAAATATGGCTAGTCGGATATATTATGGTATTTCCTTTTAAAATGATGCAAGTCTTTCTCCCTCACTGTGGTTGTGGTAGTTTTTAAAATTTCAAATCGAGGAATTTTTCTTACCTCTTGCAAACAGTGATTGAAGTAAGTGTCATAATTTCTTTATAGTACCAAAATTAGTGTCTTTTATGATTTTATTTATTATACTAAACAAAATCTTGCATGAAATTTAATTAGTTTTGAATCTCTTTGCAAAAAAACAAAACAAAAAAAAACACTAATTCTAGAAGTATATATTTTTAAACTTGTGACGATGCCTTTTATTACAAATTATGTATTATTTATTCTCATCTTTTTTCTCAAATTTAAAGTAATAACATCACTATAAAACAGATATATTTTAAGTTAAGTTCATTCTCTTGTTTTTTTTTTTTTAAATATGGCAGTTTTTAGTTTCAATGGCTAATGCTTATCTCACACTAAACGACCACAAGGAAATAGAGAAAAAAAAACTTTGAAAGATCTCCTAAAGCTTTCTTACTTTCTAGCTAGGGATTACAATCCTGGGATCCCGATTTAATTTTTATCCCGAAAATCCCGGTATTTTTACTGGAAAATCCCGCGATTTTTGGGATTGTCTTTTTTTTTCAATGGAACAATATTCAGCTGAAATTAAAAAAATATATTTATAGACTTTCGCTTTTGGAAAAAAAAATCAATTGATTTTATGAAATTTATATATAATTGAAAAAGAATATATATCTTAAGTATTTCTTAGATATATTTCTAAAGCTAGTAAATCTTTCAATGTGGAAATCTTTTGACTTGGAAAGAAATGTAACACAGTCAGGAAAAATGAAATCATTTGTTTATTTCAATTTCGCTGCGTGTGTAGAAAATATATTTCACTTCGAAGGTCATTTTCCAATTAGACTTTTACTGATAAGCATCGCAAGTGTATATCATAGTGATTATTATGTGCTAACTTCTTTTTCTTGCGGCGTTATACTTATTTTGCTTTAAAGATGTCCAATGAAAAGGGTTTAGGAGCTCATAGGAAAGATAACAATAAGCCCATGTGGCAATATAAATTTTTAAAAATCTAATTTTTAAATATATGGATTTTCATTTTTTTCAGAGAAAGGGGGGAGGGGTGTATGAAATTTTCGTAAAGCAGATATCTTAAATCTTGCACTGATTATAATGAAAGTTCTGAACTTTTAGAGTAGGGCAAGATTAAAAACACAAAATATAATAAACAAAATACCAAAGTAATTTTTTTCTCAGTATTAACCCTTTGCACTCGAGGGCTCCGCAGCGGAGCCATTTAAAATTTTTCTTCAAACTGGACGGCTCCGCTACGGAGACAATGCAAATAATTTTGTGATACCATGTAATCTTGGCTTTTCTAGACAGGCATCACAAAAGTATTTGCATTGTCTCCGTAGCGGAGCCCTCGAGTTTGAAGACAAATTTTAAATGGCTCCGCTCCGGAGCCCTCGAGTGCAAAGGGTTAAAGTAGAATATTTATTCATTTATTCATAGTTAAATAGCTTTTGTGATTATCATCTGATATATATGTAAAATTGCCTATGTGGCAATATAAATTTAAGAAAAAATCTATTTTTAAATTATATGAAATAGCTTAGGACAAGATTATAAAAAATATATATATTTATCAATGTACAGTCGTGGAAAAAAAGTAAACAACCCCTACTAATTCCTCAACAAATTATCATAGACGAAAGTTACTAGTACCGAACGATTGAAAATAAAGTTTACTTTTAAATGATGTATATAAAATTTGCTTAGGAAGCCATCTACATATTAAAACGAATCCAAACTTCATTTTTTTCAATAGAAATACCCAATTTTAACGAGATATTTCAAATCTTCGGTTAAAACTATGCCTAGACACCGAATTTCAAGTCATTTGAATGATAAGTTTTTGAATTATAAGCATCCAAAATTTAGTGCTTCTAATGTTAAATTACATTTTCATATTTTTATTTATAGCTCCTAAAATTATGCTCCTAAAGTGCTAATTTTTTGTGTAGAAATAATACTAAAATACCCAAACATAAATACGTCGAATTTGCAATTTTTATAATTTTATTATATGAATTATGAATTGTTGAAATTAATATTCGAAAAAAATTATGAATTGCAACCTACAGTTTTTTTGATGGATTTAGATTTATTAAGTCCTGCTTCATGGAAATCCAAAATTTCACATTTTTCTTCCAAGTAGTTTTCAAATTATGCTTAAAAAACGGCAAAATGATGTTTTAAGGGGCCGTCTGTGATAGAAGTGACTAGATATTTTGAAATATCTTCTGCTGTCGTGTAATCTAGCAGGCTTCATTGACTGCTTGAGTGGTGCTTAAGGTGCCTTGATCAAGAAGGGGGCTCTCTGGGTTAACAATCGAGTACGGAACTTCAGTTTGGATACAGCCCTTAAAATACGCTAGTTTTAAAATAATTAATTTCTCGGAAACTTATGGTACGAATTGTATAAAAATTTGTTTTTAGGCTAATTGTAGGGTGTAGAGTTCATATATGCTGTCAGAATTGTGTACTGCTATTGAAAAAAACAAAGTTATGGTTCGTTTTAATACGTAGATGGCCTAATAAGCAAATTTTATATACACCATTTAAAAGTAGACTTTATTACCAATCGTTCGGTACCAGTAACTTTCTTCTACGATAATTTGTTGAGGAGTTAGTAGGGGGTGTTTACTTTTTTTTTCCACGACTGTACCTTAAAAGCCCTCAATAGCCCTTGCCGTTGAATTTGTCCGATAATCGGAGATCTCTGCTTTTGTGAGGTAAAAATATACAAATATGTATGCCATGCGGATTAAAAAAAGTATTCGCTAAATAGATGTTTCAGCTATTCGGGAATGTCCATTAACCTCCACAACTGATACTCCCGAATACCGGACATCTCAATTTAGAAAACAATAATGCAGGGTTGCATTTTTTGTAGAAGAACTTCTTGATTAAAGAATGGGCATACTGGGCTGTGCCCCGCCCCCCTACGATTTTAGTGCCCACAAATTTGATCTGCAATATTTGTAAAGCTTATATTTTAAATCAGTTTCGAAATTGTACTGATTATAATCAATATTTTGAACTTTTAAAGTAAAATAAGATTAAAAACAAAACAAATAAAAAAAATTAATATTTAGATAAATATTTTTTGTTTTAATCTTGTTCTACTCCTAAAAGAATTAAATTATCAGCTTAACGAAAATTGCATACCAAAATTAGGAACACCAAAAAAATCAGGCTGTGGGGGGGGGGGGGGGGGAGGACCCCAGCCAAATATTTTTTCCAGGATTCCATGTGGTCAAACATGGCTACGTATGATGCTTACAAAAAAAAAAAAAAATGAATGCTATTAAGACGTTTGAAGTGTCTGAAATTCAGATGCAAAAAGTGTCTGAAAAAATTCAGACATTTTAAAATGTCTGAAAATAGAACACTCCGTTTCCGACACTTAAGTGTCTGAATTTCAGACATTTTAATTTACAGTGTGTGATGGGAAAGGCTGCTGATCTCAGAGATTTTTATCGAGGGCTGAATTCAACAGCCCGACGGCTCAGAACGAGTATCTCCGAAACTACACGACTCGTGGGTATTTCGCCTTGTGATCTTTACACAGATCTTGGAGTCTTTTCATCTACAGTTGTCATCTTCAAAATCAAACGCACTAACATTCACTAAACCCCATGTTTTAAAAAAAGACCAACAATTAGAATTTACAGAACCAGTGTTCATCATGTGCCCAGTATGCAGCTCCTGGTAATTGTTATAGATAATCACGTCAATTGATTTTCGCATATGGGGCATTCACACAATCTTTGATCTTTCATGTCCCTGAATAATATTTTTTTATTTAATACACTTTTTTGTGTTTTTTTTTTATTTCATATACTTGGGAACATCCTATTGCATGATTGCACAACAATATCAGCGAGATAAATGAGTTTTGGACGATGTTGGGGGTCCAAACACATGGAAAACTCATCTACCGTCCCGTGTCCCTGATGCTGATTTTGAAGTTTGGAGCTGTCTGGATAAAATTGTTTCAATAAAAATAATTCAATTTAATTTTTTTTTGTGAAACTGGAGCTATTGATTTATATAAATATGTAGCTAAAAATTAACCTGCACACATTTTTAGGGTTGATGTTATTTTTTGAACTCTGTCCCTGGGTTTTAGATTTTTTACCATCCCTCTTCTAAAATTATACAGAAAATCACTTCAGATGCAGAGACAGAATTTTTTTCAAGTTTCTGCTCATGCAGAAGTATGCTAGAGAAAGAATATCTAAAATTCTTTGACAGGAAATTTAATGCAGAATATAAATCAGCATTTAAATATCAATTTCAAGCACCGTGGCTTTATTGGTAGTCTTAACGTCCCCAAGGTTTATTCCTGAACTTTTCGAGGTAAATTAAAAAAAAAAAAAAAAAAAATTAATCCAATGTTAACAACTGTTTCGAAAAATCAATGAACATTATGGCTATCACTTAGTCTTAACATGATTTTCCTAAAAATAGGTGGTAATTTTCCTTACCAATCCATAGTTACCGTCTCTTTTTTTACCATTTCGTCCTTTTTTTTACTTTACCGTCCGATCTTTAACACCCCTTTAAGACAATGTTACACGAAAATTCTGTATTAAAAGTACTACATTTGTATTATTTCTTATTTGAATGTCCTGTGTGTACTATGCAGATTCATTATAAGTAAAAATTTAGAAGAAAATAAAAAGTTATATGAGTAAAATGGTAAGGAAAAGGAAACTCGCAAGTTTAACCTAAACCTCAGTTAAATAAAAAAATTTTCGCTGCTGACCATTTTTTCTTTATTTTGAATCATTAAGGCATTCGTCTATCAGATTAAAATGTTATTTTAGTAAGTTTAATTTTGCCAGATTTTTTTCCCCAAAAGTCAAAAGATTGTGAGAATGCCCCATATATTTTTTAATTAAAACTTATCAAATATTATTATAACCCCACTAAGCTAACTACTAAATCATGGGGCATTAAGAGTAAAATGTTAAAAATTTGGTACCTAACTATCACAGAAAAAATTATCACTTACGCAGGGCTCCCAAATGGTTCGCCAACTGAATACCAATAAATTTTAACAGAAAATGTTATGGTAGGTTTGCGCTAGAATTAACTTTCAAAGTTGATTCCGGAGCGGTTTGTAAGAAAAATCTAAAAAGAAAATTTTTCTAAAATAACATTGGTATTCAGTTGGCGGACCATTTGGGAGCCCTGCTTATGGAGCAAATGTTTGGGGGGGGGGTGGGGGGGTTTAACAAAAGCCGGAAAAGAAAAAATAATCTCTATCCAAAGAATGTTTTTATTGCAATTGTCTAGGGGCTACAGGACTATTTGTCACGTCATTACTGGTATTCCTCCGGTCACTCTCACTTTAGAATATGAATATTACATTAGTCAAATTTTACACCTTAATAACAATGAAATAACTGCTTTGCATTTTCAACAAGCAGTCATTCAACAAAAGAATCTAAGCTGGCAACTCCATCTATCTGAAGACACTACCCATATGCAAGTAAATCCTTCCCGCAATTCTTTCAAACCTTCAAATTTACTTACGGCATTCACTGATGTTTCACGTACTGAAACTGGTGTTGGTAAAGCTTTCTGCGAAACGGAAGTTCGCAGTTCGCGACCCATGAGTGGTTCTATAGACTGGATGACAAAAACTCTGTTTTTCAAGCAGAGCTATTTGCCATTCACAAAGCTTTGGATTGGACTTCTAATGTTTCTTCCAAAAAAATGATTAATATTTATAGTGATAGCCTTTCCAGTTTACAAGCTATTAGCGCATCTAAATCAACAAACCCACAAGTTTTGGAAATTAAAGTAGAGCTAAAACATCTTTTACATAAGTCCTCACTTGGTCATGTCTCAGCACACAAGGGGATCTTTTGTAATGAATATGCAGATACACTTGCTAAAAACGAAACCAACATTCCCGTAGTAGACTACTCTCTGCCAGCTCCGCACTCATATGTTAAGAGAATTTTTCACTCAAAACTGTTGCAGCAGTGGCAGGATCACTCGGACTATTAGGAAAAGAGAAGATACACACATGATCTTGTTCCAAATGTCTCCTTCTAGATCTATGCTCTACAGACGCGGTTTCCACGTCTGAGCAGTTCCTCTTAGGCAGTCAAATATTGTTGTTAGTACTTATGCAAAGTGGGTGAATGATGGTGAAACCATCAGTAGACGCCATGGCGTTGGACGTCCACGCAATATCAAGGTAAAAGGACATAGGAGACTCTCCCGCTTGGTAAAGCAAAGTCGACGCCAGCGACTGGCTCATCTGACAGCCCACTATAATACAGGTCAAAGTAGAATTGTTTCGGAGCACACAGTTCAGCTGACACTGTTGGATACGAGACTGTGCAGCAAACGCCCCACACATGTGCCTCTGTTGACCAAGCATCATCGCCAACTACCCCTACACTAGGCTCGGGAACATCATGACTGGACCATGGATCATTGGCAGGATGAATCACGATTCATTCTACAATACGTTGATGGACTTGTCAGGGTACGCCGCCTTCCAGGCGAATTGTTGCTCAACCTTATACAGTAGGTCATACACAGGCCGGTGGTGGCAATATTATGCTTTGGGAAACGTTCTAATGGGTGTATCTGGGACTTGTGGTTGTGGTAGAACAGACCATGAAGGCCGCGGACTATCTGAACATCATTGTGGGTCTGTTGCATCCTTGCATGGTATCTGTCTTCCCAACTGGAGATGCAATCTTTGAGCAAAACAACGCCCCATGTCACAGGGTTCGAATTATGCTGGAGTAGTTTCAGGAACATAATACTGAATTCCAGTTAAGGTCCTGGCTTCCTAACTCAAGGTATCTTAATCCGATAGAGCGCATTTGGGATGTCATGGAACGGAAGCTCAGAGCTCAAAAACAGCCTTGTTGGAATATCCGAATTTGCGTGACCGCTGCTTGAAAATCTGGTACAATCTGTCTCCGGCCATCTACCAAGGACTTGTGGCATCCAAACCAAGACGGGTTGTAGCTCCTTTGCCGGTAAAATTTGGGTCAGAGAGTTATTAGATAGGTGGTCATAATGTTTTGGCTCTTCGGTGTCGATTGCACTTAGAAATAATATCTGATATTCTCTGTATTTTCAACCTGTTAATGCAGTGATTCTATTACCCAAGAAATCATTTTACCTCATCTGTTTTACATTTTCAACAATATTCCCTTATATTTCAAATGTTTTGATTAAAAAAATTAATAACTTCATAGCTGCCAACTTTTACGCTTTTTTGCTACCACTAAAATTTAATAGAGATTTCTGTCTTATTTAATCTTCGAAATATCATGATTAAACAAGCCGGAAATTTCTATTAAATTTTAGTGGTAGCAAAAAAGCGTAAAAGTTGGCAGCTATGTAACTTTAAAAAGGGAATTTAGGAGCTTGTAATTTATCACTTAATTTGAATAAATAGTTTCATAAAATAATTTTGCGTATATGCGTTTCTTTCGTGTGTACAATGTATAAAAGCTTTATACTCAATGAGTTTTAAATATATATACAGGGCGTTCCAAAATTCGACCGACAAATTAAGAGGGGTGAAGGCATCAAGATGATGAAAAATTATCATAGAACATGGGGTTGCAAACCACATGTTTTTATCAAAAATACAGAGTGCTCTACCCTAACTCAATATGCATTGATGGTAATAACTTTCAGAAAACTGCAGCATTTTACAATGAAATTTTTAATGTATATGCTCACTTTTGTTCTAAAAAAGGCAACACCAAAAAAAAAAAAGTGGTAGAAGTTTCCATTATACGCGCCCGAACTATTTACTTGCCGCTCCACATTTTGGAATGTGATTAACAGTTCATACGGTATCATTGATTGTGTGAGCATAGCTGCCAACTTTTACGCTTTTTTGTTACCACTAAAATTTAACCGATATTTTTGCATTATTTAATCGGCAGATTTTGTCGATTAAATAAAACAACATTTACTACTAAATTCTAGTGGTGAGAAAAAAGCGGAAGGGTTGGCAGGTATCCGTGAGCACCCTGTTTGCTCAGAATTTTTCTTAATGTTACAGCATTTGACATAAAACATAGTTCATATCGTTGCATTTTCATCGCAACGTTTTTATTTTTCTCAAAATTATTGCCATCAACCCAATTTCAGTTAGAATGAAACACCCTGTATTTGTCAGTGGTTTGCGACCCCATGTTCTATGGCAATTTTTCATCCTCTTCACACACATATATATATATATGTTAATTTTTTTACATTTCTGATTTTATATTTTTTAATTAAATATTATATATTTCATAAATTAAAAAAAATTATAAAAAATGCATATTCATTGTCAATGAAGTTGCTATAATTTAAATATATACGTATATATCAGTTATGAAAGAACAAGAAATTCTAAGTCCATAAACTAATTAATTCTCCAGATAAATTCTGTATTTTAATTTATAATTTAAATTTAAAAGAACTTTTATTTATTTTATTCTATTCTAGAAAGATTTACACGCGACTACTTGAAATGAAAAAGAAATCTTTATCAAAGTATTTAGTATTTTTCGATTAAGTATTTAGATTTAATGAAATTATTGCATTTCGAATAATATCATGAATTAACTAGATCGTTTACTTTTTAATATCCCGATAAAGCTCTGTTTTCAAATAATTAAATATTTTGGAAATTTTTGATTTTCATCAAATAGAACATTGTAACCGTTCTTTAAATTAATTAAAAGTTTCAAATTCAATTATTTATGTGTGATATCTAATTTAATATATTATTTTATTGTTGTATATTATCTTAGTAGAAGCATAAAATAATTTCTTTAATAACACAACAACGTATTTTTTGTTTGTATTATTTAATGCCAGTTTCTCAGTATTTTTTTACTCGAAATTATCTTAATGTTTATTCACTGATTAAAATGCATACATTTCGAAAATTTTAATAAAAGAAAAAATGTGACAAATTTCAAACTAGCTATATGCTTACAAAAATTAAAATAAAACGAAATATGTGAATTAACTGCGAGAAGACATACTTTAGATTTACATTAAGGTATCAATTTTTAGACGGTGCTTGCCTTTATGTCGGTAAATTAATTTAAGTTATAAAATACCTACCAATGATGTTTTAAGTATTTGTTAAAATTTAACATAACTTTATTATGATGTTATAACAAATATCTTGGCTACAAATAGTCATAAATTGCGTATTTGAAAAACAATTTGTCTGGAATGTGGAAGATGTTTCCAAGTTGCGTGTATGACTAGGTTTCGTATTAAATTACTTTAAGTTGTAACTTTAAGTTTGGTTGCGCTTTACTTAAACTTTTAAATTGAAGTTTCTTTTTATTACATAGCTGCCAACTTTTACGCTTTTTGGCTACCACTAAAATTTTAAGGAGATTTTCGCCTTGTTTAATCATGAGATTTCGATGATTGAATGAGATAATATTTTCTATAAAATTTTAATGGTATGAAAAAAGCGTAAAGGTTGGCAGCTATGTTATTAAATACCTCATAACTTTCCAAAAGTGAATGCAGTCGGTCAATTTAGTCTACTTAGATTGAGATTTTGTGTGCAAATATGAAATTCAATTGCGTCGTGTACCGATAGAAGTTTCCGTAAAAGGATCTGTCATGGACAATATACAGGGTCCGTTCCAAAAGTAATGAGAATAAATTCATAAAAAAACAGAACAAAGCAAAGTAAAATATATCTTCTTTATTTCTCGAAATATGACCCTTGAACATCGATACAGCGAATCCAGCAATGGTTCCACTGTACAAATCATTGCAAGAAATCATCTTCCAGGATGCTGTGCAAACCTCTGGTCACGGCTAATTGGCTGTTTACTATGGTGACAAAACGATGCTTCATCACTTTTGGGAACAGAAAGAAGTCAGAAGGGACCAAGTGAGGGCTTTGATGATAATTTTTAGTGTGTATAAAAGGTTTCAGAAATTTGTGAAGGAGAGTTCATGATTTGACTTTGACGTTTAGGGATTCGATAGTCGCTTTTGCTGTTGTACGGGTATGTTAATTTACTTAATATATCTATGAATAAAAGTATACTTTATTTTTCATGGATAAATGAATAACTACCATTAGGAGTGAACAGCTTTATAGCTTTAGTGCAAGACCGCATTGTAAAAAAAAATATATATTTAACGTTACTCCATAAAATTGGTGGCAACATGCTGCCTCCCATTTTATGGAATAATTTAACTTATATAATGATGTGATTTAAACTGATACTGCCATTACTTGCAAAACAGGCGGGATCCCAGTGCCTTGAAGACTGTCGGAAAGGTAGTTTGATGACGGAAGATTTAAAGGCGATTTTTGATAAGTTAAAGACTTCGATGTCGTGAACTTAATAAACGTTACACCAGATGAGGCATTTAATACATCAAAGACCGAGACGGCTTTTAGCTTATTCATTTCTCTTGGTATTAGTAGCCTTGGATTAAGAATCTTGTGCATTAATTGTGGTTAGCTTTTGTTGAAGAACTTGAAAAAAAAATAGTGGAAAAATTTACACATTTTTAATTCTCGCATTTGCACATAGATTCACAATACCAGGGCTCGCACCGTTCCTAAAATTTTCGTACTTTGCTACCACTAAATAAAAACGATAATATTTGTTGTATAGTTATATTATAGATGTTAAAGGAATGTGCCACTAATAATTCTTACTTAAAATACTGGTAACAAAGTGCGAAAATTTTAGGAACGGTGCGAGCCCTGTAATACTCTTACTTTTTTGTTTAATACGGATTAAGATATTTCAAAAACACTATTATTTGTAAATTAATTTGGGTGTCGTTGTACGCATTTTGTAAAGATGCCAATAAATACTGATTTAATATGTCAGTTTTAATGAACCATTATTTTCTAGATTCACCTTTTTTATTACATAAATTTTTTATTCTATCTTCAAATATCATGGGTAGAAACCATTGGCGTGAGATTTTTATTATTTTATAATTTCGGAGATAATGTTTCATTGAAAGCAGTGATTGATATAGTTCTTAGCTGCACGTTCATTTTTTTAACACGTTGACTGCGTTGACTGCGGATTCGCGTCTAGTCTTTCATAAGCAAGGTACGCGGACGCAAGCTTGCGTTCTGTCCATACTTGCATACAATGCATTATTTTCAATACAACGTTCACATTGACAGGGCTCCCAAATGGTCCGCCAACTGAATACCAATAAATTTTAACAGAAAATTTTATGATAGGTTTGCGCTAGAATTAACTTTCAAAGGCGATTCCTGGGCGGTTTGTAAGAAAAATCTTAAAAGAAAATTTTTCTAAAAAAATATTGGTATTCAGTTGGCGGACCATTTGGGAGCCCTGAATTGAGCGGCGTATGAAATTTTGTCAGCATAAAAATAAAGTATCCCACTTGCATTGTTTGTCGCCGTTTCCTCTGTGTGATGTAAAAATGGGCGATCCTGGTCGAAGTGATATTTTCTAATCCTTTGGTTATTTATGTTTATCACTATTTTAGTTTTATACAGATCAATATATATAAATATGATCTAACGTTTGAAATATTTTTAGTTTTGCTGGATAAAAGATAAATATAATCTAATATAATCTTTTATAATCTGGCGTATAATAAATAAAATCTGCATCATTTATTTCCGACACTATCGGACGCGGATCTGCATGCGTTAGTACTGAAAATAAACCTTTTAATTATAGTGCTAACGACGCGGATCCGCGTGCAAATAGTAAGATACGACAAAATGAGTTAATGTGCCATATATGTGATCATGCATGTGATAGCGGTCAAATTTTTATAGCCATATGGACATTTCCTGGCTTGAAAACCAAAGCGTGTCTAGCCGCGATTACAGGTAATGCTTTGCTGTCAACGTGCTAGAAAGAAGTACAGTGACTATTGGGGGATATAAACACTGAAGTTATACTGGCATTCGAGCATCTTCCCATAATCCCTAAATAAGACTTTAAGAAACGGGTGTATTCAAAGTCGGCTCGTAAATTTTCAGTATTGCGTGCGAAAACCTTTTAAAAGAGAAAAAATAGAGCATTTTTTGGTATGTTGTACATCGATTATGGAATATATTCCTGTGATTATTATTATGATAAAAAGTCGGAGTCTGTGCTGATATCTCCAACCAGGATTGGAGGAGATGGGGAATATTTTACCGTGGCGTAGAAACGTATGTGTCTCTGGATGAGGTGGTTTGAAATGCGTTCACAATGCAGAGTTTTTCTACATAACTAGTATAAGTGAACTGCACTCGTTCGCAGTGTTCGAAATCAGAAGTGACGTTTGAAGAACAATATTCGAAATAAAATTCCGCCAGCGTTTGTCGAAATTACCAACAGGTGCATTCCAAATGTTGCAATAGGTGTATGATAAGAGAACAATGTTCAGTGCGAAACTGTTTTATGCGCTCCGAACAGAATGTTGAGGAACCTGCGACGGCCGCACAGGAGACCACCTCGTCGCGCTGGGAGAAATGCATATTCAGAATGGAAGAAATTTGAATATGCTTGTTTTGTAATATTTTATTTTTAGTGTAATCACATCTAACCAAAACGATTTTAATATAGTTTTTAGATAGAGCCAAAAGAGTCCATTTTAATTACAGTGTTTTAAAAATTTGAAAATATTAAACATCTAATTCAGTTAAATCATGAATATAGAATTAAAATTACAATAATTTTTAAATGATAATGTTTAATTATATAATGATATTTAAGAAAAAAAAATCCGTTATTGTTACAGAGGATCTCTGAATAACGAAAGTGATAAAATCTGTGTTATCAAAATTTTAAAACTTAGTTTAGATTACACTTTATTGTTAAAATTACAATGCAGCCAAACAGATGAAATTAAGGAAATTATGAAAGTGTTTCAACAAGAGTCAAAAGTTTGAACATTTTTAGGGTTCCGTACTTAAAAAGTGAAAACGGAACCATTATAAGATCACTCCTGTGTCTGTCAGTCACACCCATTTTACTCATAATCTATGGAACGTAGAAAGTTCAAATTGGGGGATGTAATAAAGACTATTGACACACATATTTACAGATTATTAAACATTACAAATATATTTAGGAAAACTGTTGAGGGGTTAATTAAATTACTTGAAAAAAAATATTTTATTCATATATCGTGTGAGGTATCGTGTGAAAGAATTCGTAATACTGACCTCAAAAATAAATTTCTTTTAATTTTAGGTATTATCGTCGTATTATCGTAGAAGATATCGTCGAAAATGTAGTGAAAAAATACGTTCCACCCATCTGTTTTCGAATCTACTGAAACTGAAATTATGAAAAAATTAGAGAGAGTAAGCAGTAATTTAAACCTTGCAGGAAAATCATAGCGATTACCCTAGGTCACATAGTTTTTGAGAAAAACACATTTTTCCGTTACACACAAATTTCCATTTGCGGGCATTCAACAAACGTGTTGAGGAGCGCTGGAGGTACCTATCGTAGCAGAAGTATAAAAGCATTGTTGATAACGATTTTTGAAAAAAATCGTCAGTAATTAGCCGAGATATTAACCCTTAAAGTTACGGACAGTTTGAACATACATAATGACTGGGGCGGCGTACTCTATATATCATCAGCTTATAATGCCTAGATAACAACTTTTAATGATATATTTGTGTAATGCAATGCCCAGTAGAAGTATAAAAGCAATAAGCGCCAAATTTTTAAAAACAGAATAATTTAATTAGAATTAATCACATAAATATTATGGGATGCGCGACTGCTTGCCATTGAGTGGACATCTAAATATGCCTCCTGTGTCTTTAAAAATTAATTAAAAACCTATCTGGAAAAACGTGGCACGGACCAAGGCGGCGTTGCATATTTGCGACCTCCTTTCGAAGCGCGCTTAGCACAATGCGAAGTTTAAACTTTGAACAAGGGTTTTGTTTTAGCTACACTGTAAAAAATAAAGTTTATTACCACGCTAAATTTAGTTTTATGGAATGCCGAATGAAGTTTAAATATGCACTACTTTTATTGTTAGTACCGCAGCAATTTCATAAAGAAAAAAAACAAACAAACAACAACAACAACAAAAACAAAACAGATTAGGATGAGATTAAAAAAGGGTTATACAGAATAGCAATATTTGATATTATTTAGGCATGAACTTTTATAGGATACACATTCATACTTTGGGGCTGTTACATATATAATATTTGCATACTTTACGAATTCAAGAAGTCAATAAAATATCAATAAATGAAATAAATTTATATCTAATAATATCTCAAAGAGTTAGTTACGATTTAAAAGTATTTAATAATAGCATATTGTTACATATTGTATTTAAAAGTAGTATTGTCTTCTTGACGGGGATGTTAAAAGTAGAACTTATCAATACAAGGCTGCCACAGGCGGCTAATATTTTAATTCTATCTCACACCACTTTCTCGAAACGAAAGTTATTGACATACTGTTTGAGAACATTTGCAAGAAAAGTATACTATACAAAATCTGTTTTTTTCTTTTCCCCTATTGAAACAACTGCTTTTGTTAAGGAAATAATAAAAGAATTACACTGGGCTTTCTTGTTTTTTTTTATTATAAGCTGTTAAAGAATGTTTTTTCTTATTGGCATAAAACATTCGTTTCTTTTTACACCAGAAACAAATCATCTGTATACCTCAACTGCATCCACTAGCAGACTAATGTTTTACCAATTCGAAATACTTTACTTGAAAGAATTTTCAGTATTATGAAAAACAAGATATTCTGTTGTTTTGTGCTTACTGAAGTGTTTAGATCTAAGTTTTCTCATTACAATATTTGTTCTATGCAACTTATTTTTACTGTAGAGTTCCCAAGTCCCCAGCTTTTGCACACCGCTATTATCTTAGAGAAAATGTTGTTTTAAATCTCCCAAATGTTGCAATTAAATAAAACAAAATTTTCTGTATTAAAATACTGGTATCCAAAGAGCCAGAGACAGCAGCTTTACTGATATCTCCTTCCAGATGATTAGCTCGCAAACGAAATTAAATTTGTAGAACCACATTACTTTATTTTACACATTACATACAGAATCAAGAGTTATTCTCCTATAAATGCGTCGTATTTTGTCTATTTTCTACAAAGGAAAAAAAAATTCAGTCCTTTATTTATGCTACTTTACTCTATCATGCGACACACATGATTTGTTTCTTTCTTTGGCAAGTAAAAAATCTCACAACAAAATAATTTACAGCCCAAAATAATTCATTAATCAGTTTACTTAAATATAAATTATATAAATTTATATAAATGTTCTTTAGGAGATGATCAATAGTAGGAATCTGCCCACCGCACCTTTGGGCGATAAAGTTCGCTGCTCCATATTGGGTTGTAGGGAACTTTATGACGCATAGAAGCCGATTTATTCGCTGTTTGCTAACAGAAAATCCTTATAGCATTCTTTGCCTTATTTAATCGCAGAAGATTTGGTTAAGAATACGGATTTAGCCATAAAAAAACAGCGTACAGTTTTGAATTTATACCACTGACGACAACCCAATTGACAAATGTTGCGTTTTTTTTTGTTAAAATTTTGATGCAATCCGAAAAAATGCGTATTAAGACTTAAGATATCTCAATTATTTTAAAAGTTTCTTTTTCATATTACTTAGGTATGTTAATCTTTATTAAAAATAAGGAGGTGTCTTTCAGATCCATGTGACTTCGCACACACTACGCGCTGGATCCGGGTGTATTATATTTCCATAGCTGCCATTTTGTACGGTTTTTTGCTACCACTAAAATTTAATAGAGTTTTTTTTTGTCCTGTTTTATCGTTAGAATTCGTTAGAGCTCGGCAATTGTTTTAACCCCTTAACGGTCGCATTAAATTACGGTTTAAAAATTCAAATTTCTTATTGGCACCAGTTTTTGGAAAAAGAAATATTCCCTTTATTTAATGACAGGTAAAATGATACCGTAATAAAGCCAATTACACTATTTTATAAAACTGGTGGGAATCAAACAAATCTGAATAAATCTAAAAAAAGACACAGTCCGTGAATATGACGGGAGCGAGAATTAAGGGATTAAGAAAAATTTGCTATAAAATGTCAGTAGTGAAAAAAATTCGTACAAGTTGGCAGCTATGTATTTCTTTGTGCTTCTCATTACAACAAATACGTTATGGCTGATCAAAGTAATAAGTCGAACCATACACATTCTCCTTTAACCCTTTATCTACTGACGGTACTTATAAGTACCACTCACTTTAAACTTTTATACCATAGTGAATATTACTAATATTCTAATGGTACTTTGCAAAAAACGCTCTTTTAACTCCACTTTATCCGAATACATGGCAGCAGTAGTTCTAGGTTTGTTATTTTAGAGATGAATGAGGCTATCTTTGAAACAGTCGATGTATTTTCTGCCGACATTTTCTACAGATTGCCACGCTCGTTTTTTCATTGCTGAAAACACAGTAAAAAATATAAGATAAGTGTTGGATTTTTTTTTTTTTATGTGTTCATTATGATCTTAGAATACAATTTAATAAGCTATTTTAGATGAACGGTGTATGTATTTGATTTAACAGTTGAATTACTCGGTGGTACTTATAAGTACCGTCAGTACACTGCGTGTTGGAGAAAAACTTCTTGTTTACTTTTCGTCTGCGTAGTTATCCATCGTTTTCGCCTGCTTTAAAATGTAATAACTAAAATGTATAGTAATGATTTCCCTGGTATTTCTTTTCTGTTTCATTGTTATTTTTTATAAGAAATCGTAAAAGTTGTGCCACCGGCTCATTTTTGCTATGCTAGAAATGGCATATGTAAATTCATATATTGCATATGTGGACATGCGAGAGAACGTGTTGTCCCTGGAATATAGACGTCGCATAACTAAAGGACTGCTAACAAGATAGAAACTTAAGGAAAAATAGTTTTTTTTAACCCTTTCTGGAGAAAAACATTTTCAATTCTAAAGTGTTGAAATAAATGATTGGCACCGGAATTTGCCAAACAATTTATTTGTAAATAAGAAAAAAGCCTATATTTCATATACTTGTTAAATCGAACTTATTTTCTGGTGCCAGTTGAAATACCTTGTGGGTTTTCTGTTATGATATTTTAGTCATAGTGTACTGACGGTACTTTAAAGTACCACTTTAATTAATTACCTCTAAATAATTAAATTTCTCACGGGTGAGTATTTTTTTTATATTCATCCTTTAATTTTCATTGTAGCAACTGAAAAAAAAATATTACATGAAAAAAATTGCAGTAGATCATAATGCCGTAGATAAAGGGTTAAGCACTAAAAACCTAAAAAATAAATTAAGAATTGTCCTTTTATCTCTAATACCTTCACAAAGACTGTTTTATAAATCAGTCGGTATCAACTAAAGATTGATAGAAAGATTCTGGAAAATACGAAAGCGAAAATCTTATATAGCTCAGGGAAATTAAAAAAGGAAAAAAAAACAACAACATATTGTATCACTGCAAGAATCTGGGATTTCCTGAATTAGTACGAAATTTCTACCTAACAATCTTAGTGAATATAGTGAAAATAAGAATAAATAGCAATATAAATATATATAATATATATATATACATGCTACGTAGGATTAAACAGTTGAGAGACTGCGCTGATTATGTCCAAACTTGATTGAAGGAGAGAGTAAGTATTTTACCGCGCCCTGGAGTAGTGTGGTGACACGAGATGTATTGAGGAAGAAGTATGCCCGCTGTGCATTAATGTACCCGGAGGAAGGTGTATATATACCATTATTTTTTATTCGCCTTATTTAATCGCAGAATTCTTCGATTAAATAAGGCGAAGAAGCCGATTTATTCGTTGTTTGCTAACAGAAAATCCTTATAGCATTCTTTGCCTTATTTAATCGCAGAATATTAGAATACGGATTTAGTCGTTAAAAACAGTGTACAGTTTTGACTAACTACAGTTTTTGGACTACAGTTTTGACTAACTTTACAGTTTTTACTACTAATTTCTATTCGAAATTAGTAGTATCCTTACCATGCCTCTGGTAAACTGCCACAGTGCAGGGTTTTCCGCACGTTGCTTGCAAGTTAACTGAAGTCATTCCCGTTAATCGAAAGCAGACACGGCATTCGAAGGACAACGTGCGAATATTAAATTCCGCAAAGTTTGAGGGAAATCACTAACAGGAACATTGTTTCCGCTTTAGTATACGTACGGTGAAAGAGCTATGTATCGTGCCGGTAGAAATCCATAGCTTCACAAGGGGAATACTCTGAAGCTGGTTATGGGTAACACTCGATATCAATAAATCATATAAATTAGTTAACCCCTTAACGGTCGCATTAAATTATGGTTTAAAAATTCAAATTACTTATTGGCACCACTTATTGGCACCACTTTTTTGAAAACGAAATATTCACATTATTTGATCATAATAAAGCCAGTTACATTACACTATTTTATAAAACTGGTGGGAATCAAACAATCTGAATAAAAGACACAGCCCGTGAATATCACGGGAGCGAGATTTAAGGGGTTAAGCCAGTCTCTGAACTATTCAATCCTATCTATTCAAATCATGAAATTTTTCATGCGAAATACCAGTATTTTCTCTTAGAAAAATTCGCCTTATTTAATCGCGCGATTAAATAAGGCAATTTTTTTAACACAAAATACTTATATTTCTCTTAAAATTTCTTTGATTTTCGTCACGCTGTATATATATATATATATGATATGCTTCTCGATATCAATGCAAACTATGATGACGAACACACGCCGTACCATTGCCAGCCATCAATTATTCCGTAGAATATCCATATTGCAGTCGTAAGTGGTGACGGTCAAGGCTCCCACTGGTCCGTTTTTTGGACACCAGTATTATTAAAGAAAGAATTTCGTAGTAGGTTTAAGCAACAATTGGAAGAAAAACGCCTTTCCCATTAAGTTTCTACGAAATTTATAAAGGAGATTTTTCTTATAAAAATAGTGATGTTCAAAAAACGGACCGAGTGGGAGCCCTGATACGGTGGAAGACAGGACATAACCCCTTGAGGGGCAAGAAAAAATGTCTCTAAATATTGAATTCTCACTGGAATAATCGAAAATTTTTATTTTTAAATAAGGAAAAGCAATTTTTCAACGATTTTCCCCCAAAGTTAAAAATATAAAATTAGGTTAAAATTTTCTGGGGAGAATCTTGTTTAAATTAGGTGGGATATATTTTATCCCACCGCCCCTCAAGGGGTTAAAGCAGTAAGAAGAATTTTCCATTCAATCAAAAAAAAAAAAAAAAAAAAAAAAAAAAAAAAAAGAGGTGGCATAATCATTAATGAATTTATTGTAATTCACATCTCAGCAGAATTCCACTAGTAATCCAATTGACTTTCGTATCTGGGCTGTACTACTTCATAGTTCGTACGGATACCGTTATTCCTCCTGGAAACCTAACAGTATCTTTTTATAGAAAAATAAATCTAGGTTTAACGCTCAAAATTTTGCATTCTTTTAAGAGATTTTCTAAAAGAAAATACTTGTGCCGAAAAATTTTCTAGTCTGCAAAATTCAAGGAGGCGTACGAACCATGCACTTAATGTTACAGACCGAACATGTTAAATTTTATTAGAACTACATTATTTAAAAACTAACTTCGGCAAGTGACAGGTGTATATTAGCAAACGAAAAAACGTACAAATCTTCTGTTCCAAGCCAGTGTATAAATATCACTGTATAAATATCAGCAAAAAAGCGCAAAGGTACACTGACGTGTTCTACGCGGGAGCCAACGTGACTTAAGTTAGGGGGGAAATGAGGAGAAAGCGCGCTTACCGATTGGTTGAAAAGGATGCGTAAGGCGGGGAAAACTTGACGTAGTGACAGAACTCTTTACTTATAGCGGAAATTTTAAAAGGGGAAAAGGATTAGACGCAAAAAAACTTGCAAGGAATTCTGGGATATCAAATAATAATTTTAATTAAAGATAAAAATGGTATTAATGAGCATTCGAAAGAAATAAGTATTTAATATCTCAAAATATGAAGGAATAAATAGATTGGGGGTTTTTACGAAGAGTGTTGCTTTTAAAAGATTAAGGTTTTTAGAATAAAAATAATAAAATGCGCTGAATTAACCCTCTGTCTACCAGAAGGGTCCAATGGACCCGACATGTACATTCAAAATATTTATTCAAACCAGAAATTTCTTCAAAACAAACTACATTTATAAATCAGACAATAATAAGTTAAATAAACAAATTAAATAGTTTTAAGTAAAAATTCTGGTGTAAAATGTTTTTATAAAACTTGAGTAAAATTTTCGGTAGTTCTAGGGTTAAAGGCGTGGGATTAAAATATAATTCGTATTTAAGATATTGTTAAAATACAGGTAAAAAGTAGATATTATAAGGTTTTGGATTAAATTAATTAACGTAAAATGGTAATTTTTTTTTTTTTTTTTTTTTTTTTTTTTTTTTTTTTTTTTTTACATATATATCAGTGTTGCCAGATTGGGGACTTTTTTTTGTACCCAGATTGTTGATTGTTACCGATTTTTTGAAATAGAAATATTTGGCAAATTTTAAAATAGAATAAGAATTCTGAAAAATAACTCGAATTATACTATTTTAAAAAGTGGTGACAGTCAAATAATCTGAATTAAAAAAGTCCCCAATCTTGCAACACTGATATATATATAAGTTTTATGCAAGAGCAACTAGGAAATAATAGTTCCAAGAACACAATAATGTATGAATGGCATTTTTAATATAATTTACAAAAATAAATGAATAAATCTTACACAATAAAAAAAGTATAATCAGATAAGTTGTTTTTTATATTCTTCTTCATTCCACTCTTTATCTTGCATTTTTATTTTCTAAAATCGTTATATCTGTTCAAGTATTAAATATAATTCATAAAAAATTTAATACATTTTTATTTTTATTGATAACAACTTTGTTTGCATGAAAATGTGTTGACTAACTTGTTCTTAAACTTTTCTTTTCTATTTAATCTTTTGTGTTAACTAGAGTATTCTTAATAAGAATCTATTATCGATTTTTCGATAAAAGCTTTCAAGAAATTTTTCTAATATAAAATATTATCTTTTTTTTTTTTTTTTTTTTTTTTTTTTTTTACAAAATTTTGAAATAGCATCTTTTAAAATCATCTTTGAAACCTGCATAATGGATATATTCTTGACTAATACTTTTTTCATGAAAGTAATTAAAAAGGATAAATTTCAATTAAGATAATATTTTTGTACACTGGCTTTATTTATCTTTCCTTTCTTTATACATTGATTGAAAAATGATGAATTACCCTGTTATTTTCTGTTGGCTTTATACGCTTCAAATGATCTTTTTGTTTACAGTAGCTGAAAATATTTTCGGATTTTATTGACATACTGTAAATTAAAAACCATCACCCATTTTGAAATAGATATAAATTGTTATTGGTATTTATAATAATCCTTCGATTTAATAACTTTTAGTGTGTAATAAAATAGTTAAGAGTTATCTAAAGCTTAATGGAATCTTATTTTATGTGATTTTTTCCTCAAGATTTTAGGTGAAGTTTAGGCCATATATTTAACTTAATAATTAATTTAAAAAATACTCTAATAAACACAAGTATAAGGATATTAGTTGTTCACTACATGCTCATGTAGCATCACACTGTTACGACGCTTTCAATCACTCAAAAATCTAATCTGTTATTTTGAGGAAAGTAGTTAACCCCTTCTTGCATACCGTGATATATATGGCACATACTGAATTTACTGTAGTTCTGCAGTTGTTTTTAATCGCAGAAGTTCCATTCTTCTTTGTTCAATACATCAGTTGATGACGCATGTGATACCAACAGATGCTGCCGCCTTGCGAGCGGAGTTTGGCGCCAAAAAGAGGCGAATGGTTAGAAATTTATAGTTGTTACTTTGTGTTGCTCGATAGTGAATATTTTTGTTTTTTTTGTGGGGAAAAAAGAAGAGGACTGGAGTAAAAAAATACAGCTGTATTTGTAAGTATCTTGTGAATAATATATCCTGATGGTAACACATTGTAGAAATGCTAGCGTTTGTAGTACGTAAAAATTGGTACGTGCCACATATCTCACACCATGCATTGACGGGTTGTATTTTTCGATAGTGGTTGAAATGTATATGTGTTTATTCACCATACAAAAAATGCGAAGTGTCACCTTGTCTCAACACCCACCAGTGCCCGAGAGTTTCCGCTCTCGAAGCTGGTAGACGGGAGGTGCTGGGTAAGAACGCAATCGCCAGTCGGCCTAATCGTTCGGAGTTTTCCATGTTTTCTTCGAATCTTGGATTTCCTTGCGTGAATACGGGTTAGATTCCCTCAGAAAGACCCCTACGGAGGGCATTCCTTCTTTGGGCCTATATCCCTCGTGTAGATAAATGGCCATCATAAACAACACCAACACCACTCTGTCTGTACAAAGACCGAAATTGATTTGCCAAGTTTCACACTGAATGAAATGACATCGAGTGACTGTAGTTTACAACACTGTATGAGTTACTGCAGGTTTTAGTTCTCAGTCAAAAATATGTATCAGTTACTGAAGCCTTTAGTTTTAAACCAAATATGTATCAGGTACTGTAGAACTTTTCAACAAGCGATACGTATATCAATTTCTATAAATTAATTTTTCAGTAAAAGATATATGTATCAGTTACTGTAAATTCATTTTGTAATAACCGATATATGTATCGATTACTGTAGACTAAAACACACACACACACTGATAGATTTCGTAAGTTCTTTCTAAATATATTTTAAGTTTTGAGAGTTGAATGCAAATTTTAATACTGATTTCACTACTATGGAAAAGTCGTCGCTAGTGCATGGTGTGACATATGTGGCACGAACTTAAATCGGCCTTAAATTAAGGTGGATTTGAAAATTTCGAATTTTGAGTGATTTTTGATCATGTTACATTGATATTTAGCTAACTTTCAAATTTTTTGGCCTGCAGGAAAAAAAATCACGTAGGAAGGGATTAAAACCAAGGCTCAGAGCATATAGGGCAAATTTTATTGTTCTGATCAGTATCTTTTATCAATAATCTTCAAGAGACATTTTTATAAGATATGCAATAGGAATATATCATGAAGATTATTGATAAAGATACTGGCATAGCTGCCAACTTTTACGCTTTTTTGCCACCACTAAAATTTAATAAAGATTTCCGCCTTCTTTAATTGTGAGATTTCGACGATTAAATGAGATAACATTTACTATAAAATTTTAGTGGTACGAAAAAAGCGTAAAAGTTGGCAGCTATGGATACTGGTATTTCTTTTATCAATAATCTTCAAGAGACATTTTTATAAGATATGCATTAGGAATACATATCATGAAGATTATTGATAAAATATACTGGTAAAAACAATAAAATTTGTCGTATATGCTCCGACCCCTGTTAAAACTGATAGATCTGAACTTTATAAAAGTTTGAAATTTGATAAATTAGCCTGTTATTTTCCGTTGGCTTTATCCGTTTCAAATGACTTTTTTATTTACAGTAGCTGAAAATATTTTCGGATTTTATTAATGTATTGTAAATTAAACACCATCACCTATTTTGAAAAAGATATAAATTGTTATTGTTATTGATAATAATCCTTTGATTTAATAACGTTTATTTATTGTGTAATAAAATAGTTTAAAGTTATTCAAAGTTTAACGGAATCTTATTTATATGACTTTTTTCCAAGATTTTAGATGAAATTTGTGCCATATATTTAACTGAATATTTAATTTAAAAAGCTCTTATAAACAGAAGCACAGGGTGTCCATAAAAGAATATCCCAGTTATAAATTTTAATAGTATCAACTGTAAGCGTTGTAGACTGTTGGTTCAAGGTTGCAAATAAAGAGTAACTCAAACAGTTTTAGATAAGCGCATGTACGAGTACCGCTTTATTATTTACTCGCTTGCGGTGCCACATACGCAAAATGGCGGCTCCTGAGCGTAAAGCGTTATTGCTGGGCTAAAGATTTTAAAGCCGTTAGAGCCATGCGAATTTTTTTATTAGGGCTTTATATAAGATCATGTATACGTTCCGCCGCTACCTAATGATTTGCCAGAGTTGAGACACAGAATTGAAGAGGCTATAGCTTCCATTACTTCGGACTTGTTAACTGAAGTATGGGATGAATTGGACTCTAGGTTGAATGTGTGCCGTCTATCAATAGTTCACATACTGAACATTTATAAGAAAAACTAGGTTGGTTTACCTTCAATTTGATGCATGATTTATCGTACATAGTCTAAATTAAACTGTTATAATATACCACTGAATTTAGGATATTCATTTATGACCCTGCATAAGGACATTCCAGGGTTCGTACGGGTACCGTTATTTTCAAGGCCAAATATCAGAATTTTTTTTATAGAAAACTAAATCTACTTTAAACGGATGAGATTTTACCTCATTTTAAGAGGGATTTTCTATAAGAAAATACTGGTACCGAAGAATTTCTTAATCTGGAAATTGAAGCACATGTACGAATCCTGCATTCATTTTGTTACTACATGCTCAGCTAGCATCTGTTATACGACGCAATCAAATGTAACACTAGAAAATCTAATATGTTATTTTCAGGAAAGTAATTAAAGCTAATAGATTTGAATTAAGATTTGAATTTATAAATTAAATTTGATAAAACAGCAAAATTCGATAAATTGGCCAGCTATATTCTTTTGAATTATACGCTTCAAATGGTCTATTTATTTGATTACTCTCGTTACAATACCTGAAATTATTTTCAGATCTCTTATCAAGATATATTCACAGAATAACACACTATCACTCATATTCAAAGAAACTGCTGTCGATATCACTTAACTTTTTATTTAATAACTTTTAACATGTAATAACAGATTTCTTAAGTATAAAAAGTTATATGGGTTATTTTTTGCAATAGTATTTTAGAAGAAATTTATGTCATATACTTAACCCATTAAAGACGGAATTATTTTTCTTTTTAAAACACAAAAATTGCATTTCGCACCACCTTCTTCGAAAAGAAAAATATATATCATTTTATAGCAGAATTTCTGTCGTTATCGAAACTGAAAATTTTTGTTATAAATCCCTGGTACTTAAACAGCAAAAGGGTTGACAGCAGTGTTGCCAGGCGAATACTAAAATTTTATTTTGAATACCACTATTTTTGTACGGTAATATTCGCGTGCTTTAATCGCAAAATTTTTGTAAATAAATAAGGCGACTATCTCTCTATAAAAATAGTGCTATTCAAAATAAAAGTTTAGTAATTGTCTGGCAACACTGGTTGACAGTTATGCTGTGACCATATGGTAACGCTAGTCCTTAACACGTTGACAGCTATGCTATGAGTATACTCGTAGCTTTAATATTTGTGGTTTAATTTATACTTTCTCACCGTTACTTTAAAAAAAAATAAGCCTTATATATTGGCAGAAATTTCGATGTATTAGTAAAGCGAAATTTACCTTTCAGAATTTGTGGTGGCAAACGACTTTCAAGAAGAAATTTGAAAATTCTTACTTTTTGCGGCAGTGAACGTGTTAATGGGTTAACTAAACAATTGTTTTAAAGTATCTACATAAGGCAACACCAGTAAAAATGACGGAAAGTTGCTTAACCATGTTTTATTTTTAGTAAAATAATTCAAATTAATAATTTTGAATTAAAATAATATTTTTCACACACCACATTTATTTACATTTCCTTTCTTTATCTATTAACATTTTATTAATCTTCCTGTGACCTTCTGTTGATTTTATACGTTTTAAATGATCTTTTTACTTATAATATAAGGAAATACTTTTAGATCTGATCAACGTATATTGTAAATGACAGATCATCATTCATTTTCACATAAATATTAATTGCTGTCGATATCTCTTAAAGTTTGTTTTAATACATTTTAGTGTGTTTTTGAATCCCACAAATTCGATGATTAGATAAGGCAGTGATTTCTGTAAAATTTTAGTGGTATCCGGCGGGCCAGAGTTTGACATCTCAGTATTAGAAGAATGTGGAAGACGTTTTGCGATGGCCTCAATGTGCAGTTGTGAAAAAAAAAGTAAACATCCCCTACTAACTCTGCAACTGATTATAATAGAAGAAAGCTACTAGTACCAGTCGATTGGAAATAAAGTCTACTTTTAAATGTTGTATATAAAATTTGCTTACGGGGCATCTACAAATCAAAAACAGATCTAACTTTGTTTTTTTCAATGGCAACCCCAATTTCGACAATATATTTTAAATCTTCGGCTCAAACTATGCCTAGAACTGAAATTTCTAGTCATTTGAATGGTAAGTTTTTGAATGATAAACATTCAACATTTAGATCTTCTAATGTTAAATTACATTTTCATATTTTTATTAATATCTCCTGAAATTATAAACCTAATGTGGTAATTTTGTTTGTGGTTGTAATACTAAAAAACCCAAACATAAATACATTGAAGTTGTAATTTAAAAAAATTTATAATATAAATTATGAATTATGAAATTAATATTCGAAAAAATATGAATTGCAACCTACAATTTTTTGATAGACTTATATTTAATATGTCCTGCTTTATCCAAATTCTCATTTTCAAATTTTTCTTTCAAGTAGTTCTCGAATTATCATTAAAAAACGTCAAAATGATGATTTAAGGAGCCGTCTATGATGTGCACAAAAGCATAATTTGAAAAAAAAATATTTTACTCATTTTATTGAAATATTTGTGCTGTCAATATTTGAAATGTATTAAGCGAGTGGGTTGGGTTGGGTTGATTGTTGACGGCCGATTATCTACTCGAGGGATATAGGCCCTAGGGGGGAGTGCCCTTCGTGGGGGTTATTCTAAGGGAACCTAACCCGTATTTACGCATGGAGAATCCAAGGCTTCGAAGAAAACCACGAAAACTCCGAAACGGTTAGGCCGACGGGCGCGATTGGGTTTGAACCAAGCACCTCCCGTCTACCAGCTTCGAGAGCAGAACCTCTCAGCCACTGGTGGGGCGTATTAAGTGAGTGAAATGATCATATTGGCAAGAAATAATACATCATTAGAAGTGGAATAGTCATAATCAGGTACATGATTTCATCAATCAAGTACCAAACTTCAATTTGGATACAGCTCCTAAAATATGCTCATTTTAAAATAATTAATTTCTAGGAAACTAATCGTAGGAATTTAATGAAAATTTGGATTTAGGCTAATTGAAAGGTTTAGAATTTATTTATGGTGTCAAACTTGGGTATTGTCATTGAAAAAAACAAAGTTTGGGTTCGATTTTATATGTAGATAGACCTCTAAATAAATTTTATATGCATCATTTAAAAGCAGACTTTATTTCCGATCGTTTGGTACCTGTAACTTTCTTATACAGTAATTTGTTGCAGAGTTAACAGGGGATGTTTACTTTTTTTCCACCTCTGTACATGTTGTGCACTTTAGTTTTTCAGACAAATAATATTTTAATGTATAAAAATATTACCCCCCCCCCCCCCCATTTATTTCCAATTTATAATAGCAACATTAAAATGTTTCTTCTTTCCAGAATATCTATATAATATTTCATATAATAAAAAGAATACCACGATTCCTAATAAAATAACATTCTTCAGTTTATTTTAAAGTTTGAAAAAGTAAAATAGTTTTATATTTTTGTAATATTTTGTAATTTAATAATATTAAATAGCACTATGTGTAACATTTAGTAAGATTCCATTTAAGTATCTAATCTTAGAGAAGAAGAATGCGTCTGTCTTGAATCTGAAAGATATTCAGAAAATAATTACTGCGAGGCGATAAGAGACGTTAAAATTCTCTTACTTACATTATATAACCTGAATTTAAGGAGTGACTTTAGAAGTTTTAAAGATCGCGTGAAAAGAATCTCTTTTCCTAGTGGTGTAAAGCTTGAAATTAAAAGTTCGTGCAAAAATTCTTGCCATTAATTTTTTAATCAAAGAGCTCGAGTTTCAGGCGGTCCCGAAAAGATTGAAATGCGCTTACTTTATTTTTATTATTATTATTTTTTTTTACCTGTTGCCGATACATAGGCAACGCAAATTACTAATGTGTCGAAAATAAGGTAGATATTACGAGTATGTTGTTGAAATATTCCTGCCATTAATTTTCAAATGGTTACAATTTTAAATTTTTATTCGGTCACTGGGTAATATATTTTCTGAGTAATATACACTGGATAAGTAATATTAAAAAATATATACCCGTGCTCTGATAAGTAAAATATTGAAAATGCTGCTCCTCAACCACCAAAATTAATGAGTTATGATACTTCGAATTTTATGAAATTTCTGAGCCTCTCGGAATTAACCCCTTAAAGGTCGCATTAACCACTTCACTCCCAGGCTTAATTTCGCTTTTGAAGGGCTATATACCAGGCTGTGCGGTGTAAAATGTCTGTGTCATAAATCATTTCATAACTTCCGTGATATAATAGTAATGGATTTAAGGTCGTTAAAGGATTTACAACATTATCGTAATAGGTATAAAATAATACACAAACTTGCACATTATATACATACACTCATATACATAAATACAGTTTATATCTAAACTTCAGGAATTTATTTTAAAACAGAGGTAATTTTTCACGATATTTTTAACAATGATGGTCGAAGGCTTATTTTCTTTCTTATAATGACGTAAGATGTGTGGTGAATGTATTGGTGTACGTAATTGTCATTGATTACTGAAATGAGAGGACGTACGCAGCATACGTCCTTGTCGCTGATTACTGAAATAATAGGACCTACGCAGCATACGTCTTGGGAGGGAAGAGTTAAATTAAGATTTAAAAATTTAAATTGCTTATTGGTGCCTCTTTTTTGAAAAGAGAAATATTCACCTCATTTAATGACAGGTAAAACGATACCATAATAAAACCAATTACGCTATTGTATAAAACTGATGGGAATCAAACAATCTAAGCCAGGGGTGGCCAACTGTGGCACGCTAGACACCACTAAAATTTTATAGTAATCATTGCCTTATCTAATCATTGAATCTCTGCGATTCATGAAGTCGGCTATTTCTTTAAAAAATTAGTGGTATGCGGCGTGCCACTTTTGGCCATCCTCAATCTAAACAAAAGACACAGCCCGTGAATATCACGGGAGCGAGAATTAACACTAGAACCGCCACAGCGGTCATTTTGACCGGCAAAATATGAAAATATTTCGATTCCAACCAGAATTTTTTCTAAAATATGTTAAATGTGGACCACAGGGAAATAAGTTAAATAAATAAGTTAAATAGTTTCAAAGAAAATTTCTGGTTTATAATAGTTTTATAACACTTGAGTAAAATTTCCAGCGGCTCTAGTGTTAAGGGGTTAACCCTTTGAGAGGCATGTGATTGTGTTCCTGTAATGTTGAATTCACACCGGAATCTTTGAAAAAAATTATTTAGAAATAAGGAAAAGCAATTTTACAACATTTTTTCCACCAAAGTTATAAAAATAAAATTTAATTAAAAGTTTCCTATGCAAATCCTGATTAAGCTTAGGTGGGATATGATATATCCCTCCGCCCCTCAAGGTGTTAAAGGACCCAGAGATCGTATAAAAATTTTAAAAAAGTAACTTTTTAAAAACTAATTGCAAGACTATTTCATGGAGTTGATAAAAATACTACCTTATTTTCAAAACTTTTGCAATTTACATTGCCTACGTATCTCCCACAGGTAAAAAATTAAAGCACATTTCACTCATTTGTGGAAAAGTATAGAAAGCTTCTACGAATCCCTATTTTCTAATCCTATACATTCACCAAATAAATATTTGATGAAGTTATACAAATTCGGAATTTTAAACGTTGCAAGACTGGCAAAAGAGTTCCATTTACAAAATCTCTGAATTACTAAACTTTACTAAAGCCGTCCTTTTGACTCAATTGAAACAATGTTGACAGAAGTAAATCAGCTTTGCGTAATTTTGTCACATCACTGGCTTTGTATACAGTTTGATAACGTAAAATAGTAAACCTTATATCCTCTATGATTAAAATCGCAAACAAATTTCAACTTCATTTTAAACATAGAGTTGAAACTTTTGCAAAGCGTACAAACAATGTACAATAAAAGGATTTTGTGTTTATAAAATTAAACTCTTAAGTAAAAGGACAGAAAAAGATATCGCATTTCAAATTTAATCGTTTGATAAAATCATATTAAAAAAAATCTTTTTCATTAAATTTGCTGTATTTTATTAAAACCGTTTTGTTATTATTTGGAATTAAATTCTTTAATTTTTTTTAAATATTTTATACAAAATTGTCTTTAATGAAGAGTTTAAAAAATTTAAAAAAAAAATATTGGGTCGTTCGGAAAGTCGTGTCCGTTTGCGAAAATCAATTCGTACAGGGAAATTCTGCCCGGTAATTATTAGACATTAGATACCGGAATCAATGTCTAATAATTAAATGATAGAATTTTCGGGTACGAGTTGATTTTCCCAAACGGACACGACTTTACGAACGACCCAACAATTTCCATTCTTTCTCGCTTTGAAGTATTTTTGGTAGATTTGAAAATACATGTAGGTTATGGAAACGTCCATTGCATAGCTGCCAACCTCAAACTAATCTTCCGTAATACTTGCGTTAATTTGACCCTGGTTTAATACGTTTCAAACTAGAAATTTTTTTAAGAAATGAAATGAAATATGTTTCACGTAGAAACCTGGAATTAAATAAATAAGCATTCATGAAATAAATTTTCTGGTTCGAAATGTGGTTAACCTGGGTTAAATTAATCCAGACATTACGGAAGATTAGTGGAAGGTTGGCAGCTATGCCATTGTTACTCTTGTGACCATCAGAGAAAATTTTCATAAATACTTCCAATTCTTTTATTACAAAACATATTTAAATAAATTTCATGCAAACACTTACACATACGCGTGCTCTACTCACATAAACCATATGCAATTTATAACAAAAAGCATTTTACTTGTCTAGATAATAAGTTAAAGTTTTATTACTCTTGTGATCACAAAAAATTGCATTATACAAAAATTGTGTTTGAAATCCTGTGAATTATACAAGAATATAGAAATTAAATTAAAATTTACATAATATAGCAGAGTAACTATATCTTTAAAAAAATAATTAATAATTGAACTCATCTGATATCACATTAATTAGTTACATTTGATTTTGCAAAATGCTATGTGTTACGCTTGTGACATTTTGTCCATAAGGGAATTTTAGCAAACAATTATTTTAAATTCTAAAAAAAAAAAAAAAAAAAAAAAAAAAAAAAAAAAAAAAAAACATTAAATATTGTTTTGACAAACGTATTTTCATACAGAACTACTTTTTATTCTGGTTAAAGTTAAAACTACCACAAAATTTTTAAAAAAAAATTATAAAAAATTATAAAATTAGAGTTTGTAAAGTTTTCAAGAGTTTCTCCGTCTCGGAGCATTAATGTCAACCACGCTTTGATTTTTTTTGTATCAAATAATGTGGACATCAGATTCAAACTTAAGAATGGCTTCTGAGCTTCATGGCTCTAAGTTCTTTATTTGATAATCATCATCTACTAATTCAGTAATAATCCCATGAAACTTTAAATCATCATATTTTACTCATCGTAACCGCATAGCAATCTTCCAGTTTGTGCTACTAAACAGAATAAATTATTTTCTTCATTATAAATAATATAATTTGCAGCTTATCCTATATCCTTATTTATTTAGTGAAACGTAAATTTTTCGTACTAATCATGTTATGTGCATGGTCTGTAGTAGATAGTGTCGTTCTTTATGACTTTAACAAATTGTACTTGTTCAGTACTCTTCGCTGTTGGAGTTGGAAGTTTCTCTCAAATTAATAAAACTTGTAGTTGCTGTTTTATTTCTTCATATGATATACGGAGTATGCTTACATATTATTTCCATGAACAATTTTGACAAAGTCAGCGGTATTCATTACAATTTTTTTTAGGACGAACTTCATTCCATACATTTCGTTATACAACAGCACAAGTTAAGTCTACAGCATCTTTACCAGCAGCTTTTGAAAAAAAATGTGCAAATAAGCTAATTAAGGAAGCATACTGATTTATTCCTGACCTAATTGCAAAGTTATATTTTGTTTAAATTGGAAAGAACAACCATGAGAGAAAACAGAAAAGTGAATACAATTTTTACTCTGTTGAAATTTTACACAAGGAAAGCATTTACAGAAAATTGGTTATGAGTTAAATTGTCTGAATAAATAGCATATGATATACTTTGTGACATAATACGAAATAAGAACAGAAAATACAGTCCCTTGTTGATTGGAACATTGGTGAAGAATTTCGTAGCAAAATTTCGTCTTGGAAAAAAATGTATAGTTTTCAGAAAAATGTACTTGCATGACGACTCTTTCAGAACTGGTTATTTATTTATTTATTTATTAGGCAATAATCAAAATAATTTTGTGTACAAGTTTGAATGAATGTGCGGCAGAGAAATGGATTTAGTTGCTTAAAATGTTTTTGTAAATAATCAGAAATGGTTTCTTCGACTGTTACTTTTTGAAAATGTTTTTTCAAAGTTTTGCTTTTGACAGTAACTTATAAGACGTTCTATATTATGGACTTCAGTTTCAAGTAACTCTTTGATGTTATCTTCGCAAATTAGACTTCTGAATTCATGCATTCTAATTATGATATATCACAGAAGACAAAGTCATTAAATCCTTCACAGAAATGTTTAATGCAGGAAATACGTCAGTCACTGCCTTACGAATTGCTTGAATGTTTTAGTAAAAACGAAAAATGCAGATATTCTGTGGAATAATTTTCTATTGTTTTATGAAACTAGACCCTAAAGCTGCAAGGGGATCTAATTTTTCAATCTAGAGAAATTTCTTTAAACAAAAAAGTATTCTATTAGCAAGTGTCACCTAGGACTAATGAAATTATGTGATCTGTTTCACGCCTAACTAATGTAGATTTAGCTGCAGAATGACCTCTTCATATATCCTCATTGACATAAAAATCTCCAAAGCTGTGGAGCCAAAGATTTTTTTTATCACAGAATCTGAGGTTAGCTAGTTCTCTACTTTCACCTTTGTCTTGCTGAAGCTTTTGCTGGCTCTAAGACATTTCTTCCCTTAATCATAATATGTTTTTTACGTTTCTTTGTCACCTCAACATATTCAATTTTATTCTTAGTTTTTTGTACAATTTTTGTTGCTTAGCTCCTTAAAGCTCCTTTCCTGCTCCTTAAAACAACTTCGTGTATAAGAATTAATATTAAAATCCTTCCTTTGAAATATACTATCAGAATCCTTTCCATAAGTGTTACTATAAGAATCTCTGTAGATCATATAGCAGAATTTAGTAAACGAAACTTTACATAAAAAAATATCTGATCAAAGACCATGTGTTTCAAACCAAAAGAAAGCACACAAAATAACACGAGTTGAGCTGTTTTAATCTATCTTTAATAACGTGTCATGATTATTATATAATATTAAGTAATAATTAAAATAAATGAAATAAATCCATTCATTAAAAAAAAGAGTAAAGATAATTTACATCGCTTAAAATTTACAAAATAGTTTAATTATGGCTAAACCTATTTCGAGAACTGTTGTAATAACGGAGAAAACAACTAAACTTGAAGAATTGTGTTTGTTTTGATTGTAACGCAATTTAGTTTTATGTCAAACTATGGACAAAAGTGTTATGTGTTACTCTTGTGACACATACATTTGTTACTCTTGTGACAGCACCTCAGATACTATTCCATGTACAACATAAAAAATTATTTTATGTAAAATCTGTCTTATAGCTCCATTTCAGAGAATTATAAGTTTTGGATAAAAATTTCAAGTAGTTTTATAAAATTAAAACTTTAATATGATTTCTGTTACTCTTCTGACTTTTAATTATCAACTATTAAATAAAGTTAAAATTGCAAATACTTTAGCTAAAAACTTTTAAATATGTTGATCTGACGTTTATAATAATAGATTGCTATTTTCAATGCATAATAACAACAGAAGTAAAAACAAAACTGTACAACTCAATAACTGGACTTTTATGCTCAAATGTAAATGAGTTTTAATACTGTCAGTTTCCAGCCAATTTTCGGTATAGGCTTATTCTTATGAAATTAAAACTTACAAATTCATAAAAACCAACTCTTTAGCTTTAAAAAATATTAAAAAATTAAAAAAAATTTATTTCAGAATTTTTTTTCTTTTGCTGTGGATGTTCCCTTATATGTTAAATATTTCTGCTACCTATATTATAAAGGACAAACGTATCCGTGCGTAACGCTGACGTCATTTTGCGGATGCCAACAGAAGGCGATCAAAGGGCATAGCCGGATAAGCATTCGAAACATGCCTTTTAATCAAATTTCCTGATTTTTTCCCCAGACGTAGCTACATATCTGACAATATATTTCCCCTATTATCACCCTATAAATATTGATATTTAATGACATAAAAATATTTTTTCGATTTAAAAAAAAACGGATTTTCTCAAAAACTTCTGAATGGAATTTCATGCCATTAATTGAGGATATATAGATACCAAAGATGCATAACTGGTAATTTTTGTATAATTTCTGTTTATAAAAACTGTGTGAAATAGCGAAATAAAAATTTAAAAGAATAAAAATCATATCTTATGGTTATCCGAAAATTACCATTTTCTTGTAAAAAATTCTCCATATGTGCCCGTATATTCCATATAAATGCCGAAAGTTTGCGTTAGGTACTAGATATAAATATTTACAAAAATGTATATTAAAATTATGGAAATTCATTTTAAGGCGTTATTTTGGGCGGAGCTACTCAATTTCCACACCCGAAGAATTTTTGGATAAACAGTTACAGAATTGCTGTATTTTAAATTTTAATGAACACTTTAGTAACATTCTCAACACTGTCGATTTCAAAATGAACATGATGTTGAAAAACATAGCTTATATGCTAAATGGAATCTAAAATACATCCATTTACATATTGTCTGCTGACTTTGTTCCAAAAATTCTTCGGATGGTGAAGTTATGTAGCTCCACCCCAAATAACGCCTTAAAATGAATTTTAATAATTTTAATATACATTTTTGTAAATATTTATATGTAGTACCTAACGCAAACTTTCGGCATTTATATAGAATATACGGGCACATATGGAGAATTTTTTACAAGAAAATGGTAATTTTCGGATAACCATAAGATATGATTTTTATTCTTTTAAATTTTTATTTAGCTATTTCACACAGTTTTTATAAACAGAAAATTATACAAAAATTACCAGTTATGCATCTTTTTTATCTATATATCCTCAGTAAATGGCATGAAATTCCGCGCAGCAGTTTTTGAGAAAAGCCGTTTTTTAAAAAATCGAAAAAACATTTTTATGTCATTAAATATCAATATTTATAAAGTGATATTAGGGGAAATACATTGTCAGGTATGTAGTCACATCTGGGTAAAAAAGCAGTAAATTTGATTGAAAGGCATGTTTCCAATGCTTATCCGGCTATGCCCTTTTGCTTTTGGCTATTTCCATGAATACTTGTAGTGTAAGTCACATGCTGCGATTTTTGTCTAGCAGTGTTTTAGAACAGAAAATTGTGACTTATTTTATCGCAGATAACTCACTAATTAAATAAGGTGAAGCAAACTTTTCGAAAATAATGGTGACCAACAAGCCTAGCAGTTATCAGCAATGTGACTTACACTACAAAAACCCGTGGAACTAGCCTTTTAATGCATTGCAGATGCATACTAGCTTTTTAATGCATTTTGTTGCATAGTTATAGAATTATGGGGGAAAGTTCTACAACAAGATGGAGTCGATTTTAAAATATTAGCATTTTTAAAGGATTTTGCTGGAACTCGCACTGTTAGTAACATTTCTGGAAAAGTTTTAGTATGTAACATATTTTTCTGAATTGTTAAATTATAGAATTCTGGTGAAACGTTCTATAAACAGGTGAACATGATTATAAAAGTTTACATTTTTAGAAAGTTCTACAGGACGGATTTTCGGGAGATTTGCTTTGTTAGTTAATTTTTCAGGAAAGGTTTTAGTATATAACATATCTTTATACTAGAGATGCATAACCGGTGGCCCGCGGGACACCAAGATACCACTGTTTTAATACGAAATAGTTTTTACTTATTAAATGTCAGAAGCTTTGCTATTAAATAAGTCAAACATTACCTTTCAAATATTGTGTTGGCAAATAACTTTCTGGCAAAAACGTCGTGCAGCACAATTTTATACGTTAATCAGTAAAAGAATATGGGAAAAGTTCCATAATATGGTGAACGCGGTTATGAAATATTATCCTTTTTAAAAAGTTCTATTGGACGAATTTTGATGAAACATGCATTGTTAGTTAGATAATTTTTCAGGGCTGGTTTTAGTATATTGCATATCGTTCTATCGTTCGTTACCAAATCCTACTGTTAAGTAAAAGAGCTGGTCCTTAATAGCCCAAATTTTGTCTGCAACATTAGAAAATAATATAGTTCAATGAATTTCTTATCGTTTTCAGCAATGCGGGAGGATTTTCCTGGCAATGATCTATATTGCTCTAAAACTCAAAGAACAATTTATTGATGTATTTTGTTTTATTCAAGGTTTGTTTGAAGAAACCGACCAGCGTAGCGGGCGAAGCCTGATAGTTTATTATAAGAAATAGTAAAACATTCGCATTGAAAAATGCTTTAAATGATGATCTACTTTATTTTTTATAAAGAGAATCAGCTTTGTCAAAAACATAGGTAAGTAAATGTATAACTTATTCTTATCAACAGTTTTGGAAATACAGAGAAATTTTACTTCTCGATTTTGTATTGGGGGGGGGGGGGGGGCGTTAGTAGGGGGCAAACGAGTATGTATAGCGCAAACGAGTATGGGGCGCCCCCCCCCCCCCATACTCGTTTGCGCCCATAGAAAAAATAAATCTTAGATAATAATCGGAAAAATTGCATAACAGTTTCATTTATAAGAAGTTAATACATTTTATATTCAATTTATCTCGCAATGCCACCAGTATTTTGAAATAAAATTTATGGTTTATTATTTACACAAGGGGTGCCCAACTGCGGCGCGCCGGATACCACTAAAATTTTACTGAAAAAGTCGACTTCTTGAATCGCAGAGATTCGATGATTAGATAAGGCAAAGATTACTATAATATTTTAGTGGTGTCGGGCGTGCCACAGTTGGCCTTCCCTGACTTACGTGAAGAATGTTCGATTAATGGGTCGTTTTGGGTCATAATGGATTAGGGTCAAGCTAATTATATATGAAAAACGGCTCAATCTATTTTGACAAAAGTTTATATCCAACCGTTTTGGGGCACGAGAAAACTATTGGGCTAGGTCACATGTTCGAGAAATTTTGATTAGTGGGTCATTTTTGGGTCACTTCGGGTCAAGCTAATTTTATCTAAAAAACGGCTCTAACGATTTTGACTAAATTTTGTAATCTACTGTTTTGGATTACGAGAAGACTAATGAGCTAAGTCACATGTTAGAGAAAATTCAATTAGTGGGTCATTTTTGGGTCACTGTGGGTCAAGCTAAGTTTATTTAGAAAATGGCTCTAACGATTTTGACGAAATTTGGTTTTCTATCGTTTTCGAGCACGAGAGTACATGTAGGATAGGCTGCATGTTCAAGAAAATTCGATTAGTGGGTCATTTTGGGTCACAATGTGTCAGATGTCAAACTAATTGAATCTAAAAAAAGGCTCAAACATTTTGACAAAGTTTTGTAATATACCGCTTCTGGGCATGAGATGACCATTTAGCTAAGTCACATGTTCGTAAAAAATCGATTAGTTGGTCATTTTGGGTCACTGTGGGTCAATCTAATTGTATCTAAAAAACGAATCAAACGATTTTGACAAAATATTGTATTATACCGTTTGTGGGCATGAGAAGACCATTGGGCTAAGTGAATGTTCGAGAAAAGTCAATTTGACGGTGGGTCATTTTTGGGTTACTGTGGGTCAAGCTAATTGTATCTAAAAAAACGATTCAATTAATTTTGACAAAATTTTGTATTATACCGATTCTGAGCATGAGAAAACGATTGGGCTAAGTCACATGTTCAAAAAAATTCGGTTACTGGGTCATTTTTGGGTCACTGTGGGTCAACTAATTGCATATAAGAAAAGGCTCAAAACATTTTGAAAAATTTTGTATTATATCGTTTCTGAGCATGAGAAGACAATTGGGATAAGTCACGTGTTCGCAAAAATTCAATTAGTGGATCATTTTTGGGTCACTGTGGGTCAAGATAATTGTATCAAAAAATGACTCAAACGATTTTGACAAAATTTTGTATTATACCGTTGGACACGAGAAGACTATTGGGCTAAGCTGCATGTTCGAGGAAATTCGATTAGTGGGTCATTTTTGGGTCACTGTGGGTCAAGATAATGGTATCTAAAAAATGACTCAACGATTTTGACAAAATTTTGTAACATACCGCTTCTGGGCATGAGATGACCAATGAGCTAAGTCCCATGTTCGAGAAAAATCGATTAAGGGGTCATTTTTGGGTCACTGTGGGTCAACTAACTGTATTGAAGAAAAGGCTCAAAACATTTTGACAAAATTTTGTATTATATCATTTCTGAGCAGGAGAAGACCATTGGGCTAAGACACATGTTCGAAAAAATTCGATTAGTGTGTCATTTTCGGGTCACTGTGGGTCAATATAATTGTATCTAAAAATGACTCAAACGATTTTGACAAAATTTTGTATTGTACCGTTTCTAGACATGAGAAGATCATTGGGCTAAGCCGCATGTTCGAGAA
Source organism: Maratus speciosus (assembly GCA_963932465.1). Lineage (NCBI taxonomy): Eukaryota > Metazoa > Arthropoda > Arachnida > Araneae > Salticidae > Maratus > Maratus speciosus. Next base: position 33,732,062 of record OZ010787.1, on the reverse strand, counting down.
AATTCGATTAGTGGGTAATTTTTGGGTAACTGTGGGTCAAGCTAATTGCATCTAAAAAAAAGGCTCAAAACATTTTGACAAAATTTTGTATTATATCGATTCTGAGTATAAGACCATTGGGCTAACTCACATGTTCGAGAAAATTCGATTAGTGGATTAGTTTGGGGTCACTGTGGATCAAGCTAATTGTATATAAAAAACGGCTCAAACAATTTTCACAAAAATTTTTTATCACACAGTTTCCCAGCACTAGAAGACCATTGGGATAGGTCACATGTTCGATAAATTTAAATTAGTGGGTCTCTTTTGGCTTACCGTGGGTCAAACGCATTTTATCTCTAAAAAGACTTTAACGATTTTGACTAAATTTATATTCTATCTTTTTCGGTTTCGAGAAGAGCATTGGTTAGGTTGCATGTTCGAAAAAATTCGGTTAGTGGGTCATTTTGGATGCCTCAGGATCATGCCAATTGTATCTAAACAGCAAGAATGATAAAATGAGAATAATATATCCAATTGAACACAAGGCTAATTTTGACCGAGCTTAGCTCGGTCATTCCTGCTAGTATATATTAAATTTCTAGCCATTCTGTTGGGTAGTTTTTGCGTTGTTATATGAACACACGGACAAACACACAGATGGACGAACGAGACGACGACTTTAGGTGCTACGTATTTATATAATTACGAACACAGCTAAAAAGCATCGCAGAGGCAGAAAAGCCGTAAAATGTCAAGATTTTGGAAGGAAAATAATATTCTGGATTGGTCTGCAGAAAGAACAACCGAATTCGCAAAGGGAAAATTAAAAAGAAAAATTTTGAAAGGAAATTTTTTAAAAGGGAAAGCATTACTGGGACAAACCCAAAATCAAATAGAGACGCATAAACTCAATGAAATTTTTTGCAAGAAAAAAGTGTGATAGCATTTTAAGACGAACATAGAAAAATTAAAAGGGAAAATTTTAAATATACTTATGATAGATTAAAACTTCTGTCTGGGGTTATTAAGTGCAGAGTATTACCAATTTGCGTGGTAGTGGTACCGCATACACGTTGTCTTTTACAAATTGCACAAGAAAACGTCACGTGGTGTGATGCTTGCAAAGTCAGTTGACTTTTGCAAAGTCACTGGGTAGCATAGACGACATGTTTCTTCAAATTGTTGATACCACTTACGAATGTTTTTGCCAGTAGGATTAGCTTTTCCAAAATGTCTATGAAACGCACGTTAGAAAATTTCGTTTTGCATACTGCAGAACGAAAAAGTCTTTTTTTGCTGAGACGCTATTTCAGGTTATAGCGATAGTAGCGTCATCAAATCTGCTGTAGTGCTACCAATCAAGGGGAATGTCAAATTGTTTGAGTTTTTTGTAATTTTAAACCCCTTCTGGCAAGTTTATATTTGGAAATGAGTTTATTATAGTATTTTAAAATACCTTACATCATTTTGAACAGCCCCTGTGTATAAGTTGAATTATTGTTGGTAATACTTCAGAATAATTTCAGTAATTTATGATCTGTAAGCTTTCTCCAAGGACACGATTTGTGACAGATTTTTTATGCTACAATTTAGAAAGAGTAGCATCACACACACACACAAACACAAAAAAATTGGAGTGACACATAAAGTTTCAGTCACAGGTAATGTCATACAATTTGAAATATGTCCTATTGTCTCTCGCTTCTTACGAACAGCTTATCCGCACTTCAAGTAGGGTTATTTTGAAGATTCAATAGGTTCCGTTAACCCTCTGTCTACCAGAAGGGTCCAATGGACCCGACATGTACATTCAAAATATTTATTCAAACCAGAAATTTCTTCAAAACAAACTAAATGTATAAATCAGACAATAATAAGTTAAATAAGCAAATTAAATAGTTTTAAGTAAAAATTCTGGTGTAGAATGTTTTTATAAAACTTGAGTAAAATTTCCGGTAGTTCCAGGGTTAATGAAAGCAACAAGTGGAACATTTCGCAAGTAATTACTTCTAAGTGTTGTAAACAGTTAAAAAACAGTTATGTAAAGTCCAAGAAATCAAGTTGTTTTAACCCTTTATCTACTGACGGTACTTATAAGTACCACTCACTTTAAACGTTTATATCATAGTGAATATTATTAATATTCTAATGGTACTTTGCAAAAAAACGCTCTTTTAACTCCACTTTATCCGAATACATGGCAGCAGTAGTTCTAGGTTTGTTATTTTAGAGAGGAATGAGGCTATTTTTGAAGCAGTCGATGTGTTTTGTGCCATCGTTTTCTACAGATTGCCACGCTCGTCTTTTCATTGCTGCAAACACAGTAAAAGATATAAGATAAGTGTTGGATTTTTTTTATGTGTTCATTATGATCATAGAATACAATCTGGCTAGCTATTTTAGGTGAACCGTGTATGTATTTGATTTAACAGTTGAATTACTCGGTGGTACTTATAAGTACCGTCAGTGCACCGGGTGTTGGAGAAAAACTTTTTGTTTACTTTTCGTCTCTGTAGTTATCCATCGTTTTCATCTTCTTTAAAATGTAATTACTAAAATGTAGTGTAGTAATGATTACCCTGGTATTTCTTTTCTGTTTCATTGTTATTTTTTACAGGAAATCGAAAAAGTTGTGTCACCGGCTCGTTTTTGCTATGCTTGAAATGGCATATGTAAATTCATATATTGCATATGTGGAGATGCGAGAAAACATGTCATCCCTGGAATATTGTCGTCGCAAAACTAAAGGACTGCTAACAAGATGGAAACCTAAAAAAAAAAAAAAAAATATAGTTTTTTTAACCATTTCAGGAGCAATGCATTTTCAATTCTAAAGTGTTGAAATAAATGATTGGCACCAGAATTTGCAAAAAGATTTATTTGAAAATAAGAAAAAGCCTATATTTTTACATACTCATGAATGAAAATATTTTCTGGTGCCAGTTGAAATACCTTGTGCGTTTTCTGTTACGATATTTTAGTCACAGTGTACTGACGGTACTTTAAAGTACCACTTTAATTAATTACCTCTAAATAATAAAATTTCCCACGGGTGAGTACTTTTTTTATGTTTATCCTTTAATTTTCATTGTAGTAACTGAAAAAAAAAATTACATGAAAAAATTGCAGTTGATCATAATGCTGTAGATAAAGGGTTAACAATTATTTTTAAAGCGGGATGAGTAATGGAATGCAAGATAACATCGCCCATAGGAGATACAAATAATGATAAGTTCTTCATTGACGAATTTATCACTCGAGAAATATCACACGGTGAGTTTTCAAATGTATTCTTTCTAAAAAACTTGCCTATGAGGAAATATCTGTTATTGTGTATGATAGGATATTATGCGTGATTGCAGCACTCAACCCAATGAAATTTTTTTTCATATTTTTACTCAGATTCTTCTATAAAGAAAGCACAAAAAGTCAAAACCATAAGTCAATAAGTCTGAGAAAAATATATGCAAGGTGATAAAATAATGGACTGAAAGAATTACTCATGGACTACATAACTACTTTGTCACCAACTTAAGAAGAAAATTTGAACGTGTCAGTTTAGATAATTTTTAACTCGATATTTTGTTTAGTTTTATTTCAATTTACAGCAAATTAAAAAAAATTAAATTTCTTTTTTTTCTTTTGTTATTTTTCACTATGTAAATTAAATTTAGATTTTTAGAAATAAAAATTAAAACTTTTTATATTTCATAATACTTTTTTCATGAAGTATAAAAAGTAAAACTTTTTATACTTCATGAAAAATAGTTTTGGTTTTTGATACATGGCTATAGATACTCGCACAAAAATTATACCCCAACTTCTATTTTTCAAGAAACAAAAAATAACCTGGCACAAGTATAAGGGTTATGCAATATTTTGAATTTCTCATTCAAATAGTCTTCTCTAAAAAAACTGGAAAGTCAAATTCTTTAGTGAGATCAATATATATAAGGTCATTAAAGAATTAATGGTAATGAATGACATAGCTACTTTGTCATCCACTCCAGAGGAAAAATTCATATTTTCAATCTATATATATCTTTATCTCGTTTTTTGCTACAGTTTTATATCAGTTTATAACACAAAAATTTTCTTTGCCTTTCGTTCTCTTTCATTGTGTATTATAAATATAAATCTTATGAAATAAAGAGTAAAACTTAAAAAAAAATATTTTAAACAGTTTAAGAAATTGTTTTGGTTTTTGTAAATAAAGGAATATAGATACAAAAGTTATATCCTAAATTATATTATTCACGATGTAAAAAAAAAATAGGTTTGTAGAAGCATACAGTTAACGAAAATTTTTTATTACTTCGTCATTCAAAGAAAGTCTCTTCTAAGAAAATCACAAAAAGTAAAATTCTTAAGTCAGAAAATCTGAGATCAATACATACAAGGTCGTTAAAGAATGATTGGTCATGAAAGACATAGCTACTTTGTCACCAACTGAAGAGGAAAATTCGAATTTATCAATCCAGATATTTCTTTTCTCGATTTTTTTGCTTAGGTTGTTTTTTTTATCTTACAGAGCAAAAATATTTGTTAAAATGCTTTATTTTCCTTAACTTTTGTTCTTTTCCACTGCATATAATAAATTTACTTTGCACACAAAAAAGAGTAAAACGTTTAAAATTTATGTTATCTTTTTTAAAGATTGTTTTTGTTCTTGAGGCATAGATATAAAAACGTGTTTCTACATACATTTAAATTTTAAAGAGTCTGGAAAGATGTATTAAGTTGACTGGAAGTTTGTGCGGGCTTAAAAAAACTGAAATTCATTTTTATTTGTAAAGTATAATTATATTTAGTGGTATTTTGAAGCATTAAAAGTCATATTTATGTAGGACACTACTTTTGAAAAATTGTATTAATCTCTTAAGCACCGCGACATACCTGGGTACGTCATGAAAATTTATATTGCAATACCAGGACGTACGACCCCACTTTAAATACAGACTGCAGTGTTCTAAGCATCTGTTTTTTTGCGTGCTACTTGCTATTGTGATTCGTTTTGTGCGGTTTGTATAGCATAAACATACATAGCTTTTTTTTTCTACATTCAGTGCTGGAAAATTGGTGCAGAGGTGGAGCCTATTGACACCACTAAATTTTAGTGGTATTTTTCAACTTATCTAATGACAGAATTTGGGAGTTTTTATTAAGGTGAAGAAAACTATAAAAATTTAGTGGTGTCAATAGGCTCCTCCTCTGCGCCAATTTTCCAACACTGTACATTTCTGCGCTTTATTGTAATGCAACAATAATTCGAAAAACTTACGAATCATACATATGTAATACTTGTAGATCTCAACCTTATTTCTGTTTGTATAATGTAAATAAATCTTTATTTCCTCTCCTCACATTACATATAATTAAATAATTCACATGTTACTGACATAAACTACATTTTGACGAAATTTAATATACGAAATTAACGATGACAAATTAAAATACGATATACGATAACGATGATACGAAATTAAATAATGACGAAATTTTCTGGTATTCAGCATACTATCACTAAAATGAATCTTGTGTTTAGAAGGGGTTAAGGGCATGCAGAGAAATCAAATTATTAAGAAGGTTGGTATAAGTGGCAATACTGTTGGTGAAACTGGCTGTAGATAGCACCCGAAAAATTTGTATCACATTGAAATTAATTATAATATACACAAAAAAACGCTGTTTTTGAGTTTTTAAGAAAATGCGACTTACATCATTAATAACTTTAATCACCTCATACCGGGTGTCCCAAAAATGACTGATGCATTTTAAAATTTCATAACTTGCAAACGGTGACAGATATTAAAAAAATTCTTACAGGAGTGTTATATAAGATGTCAGGAGTTTTTATGCTGCAATTCTCACTCTTAGTTACAAATAGCATGGATAGGTGGCGCTGCAAGCAATAACCGCTAAATACAGGCTCGATTTTTCGGCCTCTCTCTTCTTCCATGAGAAAAAAGGAGATTAAAATGTATTGAATGGATCCCGAAGTACCAAAAATCTGGTCTGGTCTGAGCGCATATTTTCTCAGCGCCATCTATTGTTTGAAATTCGAACTAAAATAAAAAATCACAGTACAAAAACTCCTGACATCATACACAACCCTCCTGCAAGAATTTTTTTAATATCTGTCACCGTTTGAAAGTTATTGATTTTTAAAATCCATCAGTTATTTTTGGAACGCCCGGTATGTATAATTCAGTTCGATTACCTTTATTCGCCTTTCGAGTAATTAGTAGTAAAACATTCATAGTTTAATCTTTAGGTATGTTTGCGAATTAATTATACTAATGCCTTTGAGAACAACGTGATATAGTGCTTTTTCAGAAAATTCTTTCTCCTGTGATTCTTTACACGTAATATAATGTAACATTAGATAATTTTACTAAGGACCGAATACAATTATCAGAAAGGTGATATTATTTAGGGGATGACCGGTAAATTGGCCATTTAGTCGTCACAGATGCTGGTAGTGTTGTCTGCGATTTTAAAGCGGAAGGCTACATTGTCTAGTTCTAAACTCATTTTATTGTTTTTATGCATTTTTTAATTTAGGCAAGTGAAACAATTTCTTGATTATAGCTAAATAACATGTAGTGATATAATTTTTTTCTCTTATGCTGCTTTACCAGTGTGAAATAACCATTTACATATAATCTGTGTTTGAAAACACATGTAGATTAGATGTTAGGTCACAGTTTTTGTAATGGCGCCATTCCATGCAAAGTGGCCACAAAGACATCGGGCAAAATAGGCAATTTTTTTTTCATTTTTCATAACGAAATATTGCTCAAAAGTATGTTCTTTGAAAGGAGGAAGACAGGTCGGGACAGTAGCTTCTGTAGAGAAAGGCTTACTCTCGACATTTGCAGTCTGTATGTCTGCTGGGCATTTTATATTCTTTCACTTGCCATATTGATACTCATTACTGTTTACTTTATCTTGTAACGATTTAAGATTTAAATATTACAAAATATAAAAGTTATTCTTAATGTTATTTTAGCTTGTGTTGATTAAATATACACCCTGAATCAATGCGATTTGTGCATTTACCTATGCTGGCCTCTTTACCCAGCCTAGGCTGCAAAGTGACCATTTTGTAGTTTTCCTTTTAAAGTAACGTGTATACTCTAAAATAACAATAATAAAAAATACCAATTGAAACTAAAGTTATTATAGTTACTATTGGTATTTGTTTCAAGAAAATTACTGATTAAAAAGGTATAATAAAAATTCATCAAACCTTAGAGTGGCACTTTCCAACATAGTTGAAAAGTGTTTATCAATTCGGTTCGTACGTCCGATTGTCTGTGTGTTCGTGCGTAAATATAGTCCGATTGCCATGAAATTGATATATGTTATTTGGGTTTACTATGGCATGTTCGGTATTGAAAATGAAGCATGTAGCATTTACGGTTCATCTACAGGGACACCCAAAAAATTCCGTTACATTGCGGTCAATGGGGAAAAATTGTTTACGGTGTATTTTCATGATATTACACTATTTTAAAGATATTGAAATTGACATATATCACTGAGGTGTACTACAAGGTTCTTATTATGGAATATAATGTGTATATACTTTATCGTTCATTTACAGGGACACACAAAATAATTAGGCTACCGAAGAAAATGAAGAATAATTGAACTATTGAAACCTATGAACAGTAATTGTTGCAAGTGCGTTTTCAGTTGTGGTAGTATGCGTTTTTAAATTAAACTATTATTAACCATTTGGAAAAATGGTTATTGTCCTCGGTCAGGGTAGGAAATCAAAAACATATCTGAAGCGTTTTATAAGTTTAATCCCGCATTTTATTCGTTTTCTGATTGGTCTATACAGTAATCTGTATTTTACCTTTACATTCAACAGAGATGGATACGTCTGTTGTCACTATGACAAAAAAGTAATAAAAACTACAAAAAAAAATTAATAACTCAGAAATAAATTGAGATACAGCTTTCAAACAAATTGCAATTAAAAATGCATTTTTTCTCTATAGGACGATATAAAAAGTAATATTGGGGGATGTTCAGAAGTTTAAAAATGAAGTTTCATTTAAAATTGGTCCAGGAATATTAATGTTTAATCCATGGCGTACGTAATGTATGACCAGCTCCGTAGAAGTTTAAAAATTTACAGTACCGAAAATTGTAAAACTGAAATTTCTTTTAAAATTTGTTCATGATGGGTCCAGGAATGTTAATGTTTAACCTATGGCGTACGTAATGTATGATCAACTCCGTGCGATTTTTTATGTCTTAAATTTTAGTCTTCGAGAAAATCATTTTCCAAATGGCCGTTGTAATTTGTTAAATTGCTTTTTTTTAATATGACTTGGTGTTTGTGAATTCTATAGATCATAAACAAGGCCGCACAAAATTTCTCAACAATATCTCTTTATTGGCGGAAATTCATGAATTGAAATTTTAAACTGCGCTATACGTTTAGTTGAACTAACTTATAGCATACTATGTAGTATACATACATATCCATAGATCCTATACAGAGCTGCATAAAATAATTGCAGATTTTCTCGATTATTCTTGGTAATAGCAGAAATTTGGTTTTCAAGTACGTTATGGGTATGCGTTTTCCAAATTGTTCATTTAGACATCATCTTTCACCTTAGTAAACTCTGAAGTTTTGTTATAGTATTGAGAATTTTTTGGAAAGTGCTTCATAATCTATGCTGTACGCATGATTTTTCATTCGTGTTTCAATTTAAAGTCCTTTTTATGTCGGCTAAGCAAATTCTTCAAAGCAATTTAGATCTTTGTTTAAACTCTTGATATAACATTCCAGGCCTATATGGGTGTCTTTAAACAATGGAGTTATGAATAAAGAGGAGGAGACATTTAGTGTGTAGTCTACCAATTTCAATTGAAGTAACTGAGGTGGTTGTCACAAGATGGCGGATGTTTTTTTTTTTTTTTTTTTTTTTTTTTTAAATCGGATCTACAGTTTCTGATTACAGCCAGACAATCGTCCCACCAGTAAAATTGAATAGAAAATTTCGTCTTATTTAAGCGTCTTATTAAGGGAAATACTTTCTCACAAGTATGCTAAAATTTCTATTTGTTTCTACTGGTGTCAGTTTGCTTGGTAAAACAGTCAGTTCGTTTCCCTGGTTGCCCCAATATGGCGGAAACTCAGGGCCTGACTACTATCAAAATAAACTTACACCGGTAAAAATGAAAATCTGTTTCTGCCATTATTTAAGACTGAAATTTTGCAATAATAAGGTGTTTGAATAAATACGAATTTTCTATATAAATTTACTGGTGGAAGTTTCCACCGGCGGTAATCAACCCCTGTGAAAGCGGTTACAGCTGAAGCTTCACTATTTTAAGGATATGTCAGTTCCTCTTTACTAATACACCGCGACTCAAAAGTTTAGAGAATCAATGAAATTTGCTTTAACATAAAAAGTAATAAGGTACAATCAAAATTCGTGAGATAGTTAATAAATAAAAGCAGTTTTGCTGATATACACATATAAATTATGATCACAGGTTTGAAATTATAAAATATACATTAAATTATATAAAAATGTGCTGTCCCAAAAGTATAGACACAATACAACATTACATGTTTTCTTTTACATTTTTGTTCACAAAATAAAATATTTTTGATTTCGCCTGCTTCTATAAATGCAGAATAATTTTCCCCTTTAATTGAAATATCGTCCGCTGTATTTGAGCATAATAATTTATTGAAATTGTGTGGAAACAAATGAGTTCAATGTATTGTTTTGTTTGTGATTCTGAAAAGACATTTCCTGCATATTCTGATAAAAATGCCACGTTCTAAAGAAATTTCTAAAGATGAAATCATTAAGATTTTACATTTAAAAGCGCAAGGACAAAATCCTGTACAAATATCGAGAAGAATAAAGAGACCCTTGAGCAGTATTTATAGAGTTTTGAGCTCAGGTTGAACATGGAATACTAGAAAGCGACTCGGAAGACCAAAGAAAACAATGTTACGTGATGATAGAATGTTATTAAAAATGGCTTCAGTTGATAATTTACCTGTGCTTAACTTGCATCAAATTCCAGAATTTCAAAAAAGTACTGTACACAGAAAAATTAAAGCTTCAAAAAATATTGCTTACCGGAGAAAGAAAGCAAAACCTTGCTTAAAGCAGAGACATAAAGATGCACGTCTAAAGTGGGCTAGAAAGCATATGCCATACAGTGAAAAATGGATTTTTGTCATCTTCAGTTATGAAAAGAAATGGAATTTAGACCAGCCCTGATGGTCATAAATTTTACTGGCATGACCTAAGAAAAGAACCCAAGAAATGTTTCAGCAGGCAACAAGGCGGAGGATCCATAATGACCTGGGGAGGATTTTCTTTCAACGGCCAAACATTTCTAGGATTTATGGACAGAAAAATGAAATCAAAGGATTATCAGGATATTTTACGTTCCAATTTACTGCTAATTATGGATTTTGCAGTACCGGATTGTGTTTTCCAACAAGATCCATCCACACTTCCACATAATCGAAAACATGGTTAAGGCAAAACACTATCACACTATTAGACTGGCCAGCACTTAGTCCAGATTTGAATCCCATGGAGAACATATGGGGGATCTTATCTCGTAAAATATATGAAAATGGAAAGCAATATACATGTGTAAATGACTTAAACATTGCAATTGACTAAGCGTGGTATGAAATACCTCCTTCTTTAATGCAAAGCTTAGTTAATTCTATGGAACAGCGTGTATTTGATGTTATAAAGTGACTTGGCAATGCAATTAAATATTAAAAGTAAGTTTTTAGTTACTTTTATAAATGTAAAACCAAAAAAAATTACAATTGTCTATACTTTTGGGACAGCACATTTTTATATAATTTAATGTATATTTTATAATTTCAAACCTTTGATCATAATTTATATGTATATATCAGAAAAACTGCTTATGCAAATTTCATTGATTCTCTAAATTTTTGGGACGCGGTGTAGTTCCATGCTTTAAACCCCTTTATTTAATTTAACTTGTTTCATGTATGTAAAGATTTAATTTCGTAATCGAATTTTCACTCACTTCCTGATACGCTATAATTATAAAAATTATGTATATACAGGTGTGTTTCTAGTGACAATTAAACATGTTAATATTTTAGAAGTTAATTATAAATAAATAAATAAATTTTAAGGCATTTTCTCTTTAGCCGAGCGCAATCGATAAATCGCCAAATATTCTTTATTGTTACAACTTTATACAAGTTGCAACAACAATGGAGTTAATTATAAATATGACAACTGTCTGTAAAAGTGCAACAATGAAATAATTTAAATGCTAAAAATAGAAAATAAAATATAAATAAACCATAAATTGTGTGATAATGGTTTTACATACGTTTTTATTATTATTTATTTATTTATTTATTGATTACAGGTTGCCCCAAAATCAACTGGCATAATTTAAACTTATAAAATCAAGTAATTGATGTAAGAGTCCGCGTTTGGTCTAAAATACTTCCTGTAATAAAAACGTTTGTTTAAGCAACTAAAAATTGCGTCAATAAGTAGCGCCATACCTAAGAAAATAGAGAGAGAAGCACAAAAACTCAAACCAAGAAGTTGCAGGTCTCTTCTTGATCTTGTGCAATTATCCCCATAATTTAAAGCGTGCACCATTTGTAACCTGAACCGCATCCAAATGATATTACAACATTCATATTCAATCGATGTGATTGCTAGTATTGTTTGCATGGAAACTATATTGCATGCACACTCGTTGAAATACAGTTGCATGTGGATGTGAATTGCGCAAACTAAATGCTTTGTAACTTCTCCGGACAAAGTAATTGCTCGAAATAGACTTCATTTTTATTTTTGATGATTTTTTTTCTTGCGGGTATAACTACAAATACCGGCAAAATCTTGAAGCAAAGGTTTTCATTTTAGAGAATTTCCGTGCAAACAGCCACATTCCAACACCAATTCTTCACTTTATACTGAAGTTTAAAAAGTACCAGTTAATTGCTGAACAAGATATATATATTATTTTGTTTTATTCGCAATTAACCCCTTAATCGTCGTGCCCGATACGTTCACGAGCAGTCATTTGTGGCAACATTTTGTTGCGCCTCACTGTAAAAAAAAAAAAAAAAAAAAAAAAAAAAAGACTAAAAAACGGAGATTCTACTGAAAATCGAGCTCGATTGCCAGTAGAATCTCCGTTTTTTGGTCCGTTTTTTACAGTGCTGTGACCCTCACGGGCTTAACACCTCATAGCTTTAATTAATATATAGGGTTAACATAAATGAATGACCGGATTTTAAAAAATTACATTTTCAAAACTATTACACATATTGTAATAAGTGATATATGAAAATAAAGAAGAGCATTCGACGTTTTTTTCAGTAACAAAAGTTCGATGTGCGAAGCTTTCGTAACACGACAAACATCTAATCTGTAATCAAGTTCGTTCCACACATTTGGCAGTTTTGCACAGTCAACGATTCTTAAGGCAGCACTGATGCAATAAAACGCTAGACAATGCAGCACTGATGCACCATGCACTTTTTATGGTGTATCAGGGCTGCATCAGTGCTGCATTATTTAGTGTTTTAATGAATCAGTGCTGCATTAAGAATCGATGACCGTGCAAAACTGCCAAATGTGTGGAACGAAATTGATTATAGATTAGGCGTTAGTCGTGTTACACAAAGGTTCGCACATGGAACATTTGCAACAGAAAAACAACTTGGAATGTTCTTCTTTATTTTCATATATTATAATATGTGTAATAGTTTTGAAAATATAAATTTTTAAAATCAGGTCATTCATTTATTCTAAACCTGTATTATAGTTTCTTTTTTGATTTTGTTGATTCCGGGATTATTTTAAATGCTTAAGCGCTCAATAGATGGCAGCACGGAATACACAAACTTGATTTTAAGAATTTGTAGTAGTCGGAAGATGTGTATGAATAAAAAAATTCACGACTTTTGAACAATTTTTCTGAAAATTATGCCATCATTAAAGAGTTAAATATACATTTACGTTCACTTTCAGAGATGCCACTAGTGACACGTTTACAAATAGTTTTATATGGATGAGTTAGTTAGGTGACCTTTTTTTTCATTTATTGGCAGCTAATTTAAAAATTAATACGAAAAATTTTGTGAAGAAGGAAACTAAATTCGGGATGTTTTTCATTGGGCGATTCTCAAAAGGTGGGCACTGGACACTCGTCATAACTTTAAGCCTTTCAAACATAACTTTAATTATCATTGACTTTATTTTTTTTTTCACACTGAGTTTTTAATTCTATTCAGACACAGAAAATGACATAATTTATTGTAAAAGCTTTGTATAAATATCTTAAATTTTATTATTTCATGCTACAGAGGCCAATTTCGGACATCATAACATTAACTGCTCCAATGTACCACCAAGAAAAAGAGTTTTAACTTGCTTCCAGGTGGTTCTAATGGTAAACAACGAATGCATAAAGGAAACGGGTGATTTTTTGATAATTTCGTTAAGAGATGGCAGGTTGATTTATAGCTTTTTTGAAAATAGAAGGACTTTTCTATAAAGAATTATTTTGTATTTTGTTATGTCCGAAATTAACGTACGCGACAAAGCATTTGATTTTATTAACATTTGATTAACATTTGATTTTATTATTATTATTACTGGATAACAAAAAGTTAATTATACATATATATATGTATACACATACAATTATAGGACACATTTACTACATTCTTAGTCTTAAGAATTTTTTAAATACTAAGCTCAACGTCCAAAATCTGTAACGTACCTGCGAAAAAATGTCCAAAATTTGTAACGTACACAACTGCTAATTAAATGCTTTAATAATTAATTTTCCAGAATAGTTGCTGTTTTTTAATGTTTGTGTATAATTTTGTAGACATACTATTAAAAATATTAATATATATTATATTTATAGACAAAATACTGCACTATTAAAAAAATCTGCCTTAAATTAAAAAAAATTTAAACATATAGTTAACGTTTAATGATCCCACCTTTTGAGAATCTTCCCATTAAACCTTGTTTTTTTTTTTTTCCGATTCAAGAATTTTTATTTATCAAAAGTTAATTTTGAGCCTATCTTATTAATATTTATAATTCATATGTGTCAAGTCATATTAGTTATTTTTTACTAATTCAAGATCTATTAAATTACGGTATTTACAAAAAAGAAAGACAAAATCCTGATATTTTGATTTTTTTTTTTTTTTATAACTAAATGATTTTTTTCGATGTAGAGTTATTTGTTCACAAAGGGACAAACCACCACCCCTTTTCTTTATTAGGCGATATATTTATGTAACCAAGTATGTTATCAACTTTATACGGAACTTGTTGCTTTATTTATTCATGTATACTAAAATGTTTTTCTTACAATATATTATTTTAGAAATATGTTAAATTAATAATTTTATATGCTGTTTAAATTTTTTCAACTTATTTGTTTGGATGTAAAAACAACAACAACAACAACAACAACAACAACAACAAAAAAAAACACTTCGAGTAAAAATTTGGATGGCTTTGATTAATTTGGAAAATACAATATATTAAATTTTGTATTATAGGTGAACCAATAGCGTATCACTATTCTGCGGGAACATATGCTTTTCCAAGTAATTGTGAATTTGGATATACGATGGAGGGTTAAAAGGTTTGAGTCTCACAGGGTAGGAGTGATCCCAGAGATATATTTTTGTACGATTATAGAGCACAGTTTTTTAACATAATGTAACATAAAAAATAAATAAAAATAATTTTTTATTCTTCTGCATCCAAACAATACACATTCTCATTGCATAAACCCTTTTGGTTAATTACAGGCTGAATTCTTCACCAATCTTATTCACACAATTTTGCCACATTAGACATTCTTCTTTTCTCTGCATCATGATTCACTTTGATGACATCATTTCACCTCGGATCACCGCCCCCTGAATACTAGGGCTGAGCCCTGATACAACAACGGCGGATTTTTTTAAACGTTTGTACGGTCCCTTAAATTTTGACACTAGTATTTTATAAAAGATAATTTTTTACCTGTTTAAGGGGACAAGGGACCTTAAAATAATATTTTTTATTTTTTGTAAATTTCACCTTAAATATTATTCAAGGGTACATTATATGCATTATGCCATGCATTTATCACAAAAAATTAAAAAAAAAATATTTTTGAGAAAAAAATGGAATTTTTTGTGTCGTCTTAGAAATCTTCGAAATGCCCCATGCGTCTTCCATATCAATGAAAATCCCCAATACTTTTTATAAAAGTTTGGTTTATATATATAAACAAAATAGAGCATCGAATTTTATATATTTCAATTTAAAGGTAAAAAAAAAAAAAAAAAAAAAAAAAAAATTGAAAAATTTTGAAATTTTTTCGAAAAAATTTCAAAATTTCAAAGTTTTTCAATTTTTTCTTTATTTTTTGTAAATTTCATCCTAAATATTATTTAAAGGTACATTATATGCACTATGGCATGCATTTATCACAAAAAAATGTAAAAAGAATTTTATTTTTGAGAAAAAAATGGAATTTTACGCATCGTCTTGGAAATCTTCGAAATGCCCCCTGCGTGTCCCATATCAATGAAAATCCCCAATATTTTTTATAAAAGTTTGATTTATATATATAAATAAAATAGAGCATCGAATTTTATATATTTGAATTTAAAGGTAAAAAAAAAAATAATTAAAAATTTTGAAATTTTTTCGAAAAAATTTCAAAAATTTTCATTTTTTAAATTTTTTTGTAAATTTTATCTAAAATATTATTCAGGGGGTACATTATATGCATTATTCCATGCATTTAGCACAAAAAAAATTATTTTTGAGAAAAAAATGGAATTTTACGCGTCGTCTTAGAAATCTTTGAAATGCCCCCTGCGCATCCCATATCAATGAAAATCCCCAATATTTTTTTATAAAAGTCTGTTATATATATAAATAATATAGAGCATCAAGTTTTATATATTTGAATTTTAAAGTTAAAAAAAATGAAAAATTGAAAATTTTTGAAATTTTTTGAAAAAATTTCAATTTTTTTTTTTACCTTTAAATTCAAATATTTAAAATTCGATGCTCTATTTTATTTATATATATAAAACAAACTTTTATAAAAAATATTGGGGATTTTCATTGATATGGAGAACGCAGGGGGCATTTCGAAGATTTCTAAGACGACGCGTAAAATTCCATTTTTTCTCAAAAATAATTTTTTTTAATTTTTTTTTGTGCTAAATACATGCCATAATGCATATAATGTACCCTTGAATAATATTTAGGTGAAATTTACAAAAAATAAAAAAAAATATTTTTAAGGATTTTAAGGTCCCTTGTCCCCTTAACCCTTTAGAGCGCAGCTTTGCATATATGCAAATAACACTGTTTTGAATTTAATAGATTATATTTTTATTCGCATATACCTAATTCACACCAGAAAATTAAAATAGCAATATTTGCTTTAATTAAAAAACAGACATTCCCTATTTAAATAAAGCGAAATTAACGATTGAAAAATTCTGGTGTGAATTCAGCTTCTCTGAACTAAATAATTTCTAGAACGTATTCTATCATAGGAATTAAAGGGTTTTATAAAATAAAAAAATATATAAAATAAAGTATTTGGTCCGTCTAATTAACCCTCCTTGATTATTCCCACCAGTAATTTTTTTATTGAAAATTTTGCCTTATTTGATCGGAACATTTCCCCGATTAAATTAGACAAAAGTTTTTGTTTTGAAAAATCGGTGACAAAAGAATAAAAATTCTTATAAGACGCTCGTCGCGAAGGGATTTTGATAAAAGAATTACGCAGCGAGAGGGTTAAAATATTCACTAATTTGCATTATTTTACGGTAAAACAGCCACACGACAGTAGTTTTTACTCGTATTGCAGAAGTGCAACAGACGAAAGGGTTGACGTTTTATATGAAAAATATATCCCTAATGTTTTTCATTATTTTTCCTGTGTTAAAAAGCTTTCAGAGTATCATATATAATTTTTTCAAAACAATACAAAAAATCGCGCATTTAACCCCTTCGAGACGGAAGCCTTTTACGAAATTTTTAATCTTTTGTCACCGTTTTTTAAAAACAGAAATTTGTGTCTTCTTGAATCGAGAAAATGCGCTGATTAAATAAGGCAAATTTTACAGTAAAATTTTACTGGTGAGGAAAAACAAGGATTTTGAGCGCTTCATGCGGCACGTATACGTGTCGCTCGTCCCCAAGGGGTTAAGGGTTAACACTATTTCTACCAGTATCAAATGACACCTTTTAATGTTTTTATTTTAAGGGGTTATTTTGACTTCGGCAGCAGCCATTTTTGTGACAGCGTTCAGGTCTAGTATTCAGGTTTGCTCGGACGATGATGTCATTATAGAGGCTTTTAGGTGCGATAAGGCTCAGGACAAACATGCTATCATATGGTTGTAGACAAATTGCAGCATCGAATGGATGAACGCATTGACACGACGGCTAAGTATGTAGATAAATCCAAATGTGCCGATCAGCGCATTTTTCCGTGAGGTTAGAGACTTTTCGATCTTTCCTCGTAGAAGTAATGTATAGGCATAAAATTTTGAAATTTCAAATTTTGTAAAAGTTAAATTGTAAAAGTATATGCGTTGAAGGAAAAAAAAATCATGTCATTGCAAAATGAAACCTGCTGTAAAAATAAATTTAACCCTTTAGTGCGCAGCTTTGCATATATCCAAACAAGAGTGTTTTGAATTTAATAGATTTTTTTATTCGTATATACCTAATTCTCACCGGAAAATTAAAATAGCAATATTTGCTTTAAATAATAACAGACTGTCCGTCTTTAAATAAAGCGAAATTAACCATTGAAACTTTCTTGTGTCAAGTCTGATTCTCTGGACTACGTAATTTCTAGAACGTATTCTATCATGGGAATTAAAGGGTTTAAGGTTAAGCTTTATAAAATAAAAAATGATATAAAATAAGATATTGGGAGACATACTTAATATAATATTTACTAATTTTCAATATTTTAGCGTACAGCAGTCACAGGGCAGTAGTTGTTACTTGTATTGTATATGTGCAACAGAATAAAAGGTTGACGTATTATATAAAAAAATGTATCTCTGATGTTTTTCATTATTTTTTTCTGTGTAATAAACTTTTCAGAGAATCATATATAATTCTTTCGAAACAAAATAAAAAATCGTGCATTTAAGGGTAAAGCACAAAGGGAATATAATAATTTATTTTTCTTAATAGTTTCGGGAAATAATGATTTGCAATTCTTTCACAAGTCGCTCTTTCAATAAACTGATAAAATTTTAAGTTTTTAAAAATAATTTTGAACACATGAAATGAAAAGTTACTGTTTGGCAATAACAAAACTTTTTTCTGAAATAAATGTAAATGTAAAATGCCAACGTAATATAAAGGCTACAATAATTTATGAGTGACTGACCAAGCAATAAAATTTTATTTTTTGCTATTCGATTCATTGATTCCATTTCACGAAGTGGAAAAATGAAATTGTATTTCATTTTAAACTGCGGTACTGATGTAAAGCTTCCTATTCGTCATAAGATAGATAGCAGGAAACATACAATGTTAATGCATTATCTTCCTAGGAATAGCTTATTGAGACAGTTCAATATGATATAAGGGTGAATTTATGATTCAATTTTTAAATTGAAGTGATGTAAAAAGTGAAAAGGAAATCATATTTTGTTGTGAAATAGAACTGTAGAGGGCGTTTCGATTATTTTTTCAGAATATTTTCAGGAAAACTGAAAAGACAGATAATAAAAAAAATAAATCTAAATTTAAATTCATTCAAGATTGAAGGATAGGGCGCGGGGGGAAAGATTATAACCTTTTTCCTTTTTTTTAAAGAAATTTGTGAGTTTCTGTTAGCTTCAGAAATGTACTGCCGCTTGGTAATTTTGGTTCTACGAAATACTAGCGCAGTCTTTTGAAAAAAACACAGTTGAAGACAGGAGTAAAGGGGAAAAATGCTGAAACTTCTTCGGAAAAACACAGATGAAGATTTTTAAAAAGTGGAAGAACGATGAATGTTGACGCTCGTAAGAGAAAGAACGACGTTAACACATTATATATTTTTAACACAATCAACCGATCGGTAAATTATTTTGACATTACAAATGTTATTATTATTGGATTGGTAAATTATTTTTTATTTACCATTCAGTTGATTTTGATAAAAAAAAACTGATGTGTATTTACTCATCCATAGTTTATTGGAATTCCTTTACCTGCGGTTTATTGTGTCGGGCTGTTTCAAATAAAAAATTAGGTATCATTATCAAATGGTTAAGTAAGCGGCGATTTTGTAGGTTGGGGTGTCGTCCAGATAGCTCAATTGGAGGAGCATTGGCAATTGAAGTCAAGGGTTCTTGGTTCGAGTCCTTGCCTGGCACATTTTCGCTCAGATGAAAAAATTACAACTCGTAAGAAAGAACGATGATGAACTATAATCTAACTATCTGTTATTATAATCGCCCCCCCCCCCCCCCCCGAATCTTTAATTTATTTACTAAAAGTGCCAGAAATTGAAATTTATTGAAAAACAATTAGAGTATTGTAATAGTCTGATGTATTATTCATTTTAAGGGTTCATTTCAAAGGTGCTATTTTCCACGTTTATATTTAGATCTAATAATTGAAAAAAAAATAATTTTATAGATAAATAGTTATGAATAATATGCAATAAATTGGCCAAAACAAAAGAGTATTTAAAAATATTAAAGTTATAGCATTTTCCCATTAAAATGTTTATAAAATCAACAGGCGTTATAATTTTACATTATTATTTGACAGATTCATGTAAGCTTTAGGACTCATTTTATATCTGATTAAGATTTACGTTATATAAAAATCGTGAAGCATCATATTAATACTTAAATTTAAATTAATATTCTGAGCAATGACCATCTTACATATATTCAAATAAACATTAAAGAATCATAATATATAACTTCTGAAAATTTTTATTTTCTTCCTTAAATTTCATTTCATACATTTTAGAAAAGTATTTTTTGTCAATATTTGGAACATAAGATGATCCAAAAATCAAACTCCTTTCTCGCACCCTTTTTTAATACACCAGACTACCGCGGCAGCATAGTGCTCAGTTATTGCTCTCGGTGGTGATTGGGAAAGGGTGGGAGGGACCGATCGATGTTGTTTGCAGATTTGTATAATTAATCTTTAATGTGTTGAAATTTCAGCAATAACTAGATGATGTGATAGTATCGTCAAAATGAGGAACTGGAGCCCCGCACAGTACATAACGTACCAAGATATCACGAGGAAAACTGAAGCATTTCCATTGTACTAATCGGGAATTTTAATGTCTTGAAATTTCATGATGGTAAGTGGACGACGTGATAGTCTTGTCAAAATGGCGATTTGGCGCCCCGTTCTTCTCAAATCATATCAAGATATCACGGGGCAGACTGGAACATTTGTATTGAACTATTCGATAATGTGTTAAAATTTCGTGTCGTAACAGTATGACGTGATAGTGCCGTTAAAATGAGTAGTTGACGCTTTTCTCTGCTCATTTCATACCAAGATATCACCCAGCAGAATGAAATATTTGTATTGCGCTAACAGGTAACTTTAATGGGTTAAAATTTCATGCCTTAACTCTCTGTCGTGATATTGCAATCAAAATGAGGAATTGGCGCCTCGCTCTGCTCATAGCCTACCAAGATATTACGAGGCAGACTGAAATATTTGTATTGCACAATTCGGTATCCTTAATGTGTTGAAATTACATGCCAAAACTAAATGACATGATAGTTTCGTCAAAATGGGGAATTGGCGCCTTTCTCTGCTCATATCGTACCAAGCTATCACGAAACAGACAGAAATAGTTATATTTTATAACATACTGATATATTGTTACTGCTGCCAACTTTTACGTATTTACTCTACCACTATTTTTGATCAGAAAATTTTGCCTTATTTAATACTATGTTTTCGATGATTAACTAACATAAGACAAATTTCTCTGTTAAAAAATACTGGCAGAAAAAAAGCGTAAAACTTAGCTGTTATGTATTGTACTAATCGGCATTTTTAATGAAATAAAAGTTCATATCGAATCTCTATGACGTGATAGTACAGTCAAAACGGCTAAAGGTAAGTGTTGCCTTTTTATTTAAAATTTTATGTCCTAATGTGACTTCAAAGTCCGATCGAAAAAATTAAAATTGAATTTATTTAATATATGTTTTAATAAAATAGTTTTTTTTTTATTTTTAATATATAATACTCTTTTTTCCAATTTAAAAATTATGTCTAAATTTATAAAGCTAAATATTTTTAAAATTAGACATTTTCTCATCCAAAAATGCATTTAGCTTTTATGAAGCTGATAGACGTGCAATTGAAAATATCTTATTAGGAATTTTTCTCTATTTACACATAAAACTACACTAAGGTTACCTTTATTAATATTTTTAATTCTCGCTCCCATCATATTCACGGGATGTGTCTTCTAATCAGATTGTTTTATTCCCACCAGTTTTATAAAACAGTGTAATTGGCTTTATTATGGTATCATTCTACCTGTCATTAAATAAGGTGAATATTTCTTTTTCAAAAAAGTGGTGCCAATAAGGAATTTGAATTTTTAAACCGTAATTTAATGCGATCGTTAAGGGGTTAAAATAACAATGGAGCTATAAATAAAGAGGATAAGACATATAGTGTATTGGCTAACAGTTGCGAGTGAAGTAACTGAGGAGGTTGTCACAAGATGGCGATTGTTTTTTTTTAACCGAATCAACAGTTTCTGAATTTCGCCGTTCAAACTTCCCACCAGTAAATTTAGATAGAAAATTTTTTGTTAGTTAAGCGCCTTATTCGTGGAAATATTTTCTCACATTTCTCTTATTTTATCTTATTCACATATTCTCTTATTTTATCGGAGATATCTCATTAATTGAATAAGGCAAAGAAAACTTTTCGAAAATTACGGTGGTCAAAAAGCATAGCAGTTATTAGCTATGTGACTTACCCTACAAAACCCCATGGAACTAGCCTTACATAATATTTAGTTCCTACAATCGCAGTTTTAATGTTTAACGCTAGAACGCCCGGAAGGAGTCGATCCGATTCCAACCATATGATTAAAAGTCAACTGGAACCAGAACTTCTTTCATAAAATAAGCTAAATTTAAACCACACAGATTTATGTTAAATAAATCAGTCAAATAATTTTCAATAAAAATTCTGGTGTCAAATATTTTTATGAAACATGAGTACAATATCCAGGAGTTTTAGTGTTAAAGTATGATCCTCATTCACACTCACCTACTTGACACAATGGAGCTTTAAATAAAGAGGAGGAGACACATAGTGTATTGGCTAACAGTTGCGAGTGAAGTAACTGAAGAGGTTGTTACAAGATGGCGGTTTTTTTTTTTAATAGATCAACAGTTTCTAAGTTTCGCCGAGCAAACTTCCCACCAGTAAATTTCGATAGAAAATTTCTTGTTATTTAAGCGCCTTATTCGTGGAAATATTTTCTCACAAATATTCTAAAAAATTCTATTTTATTTTACTGGTGTCAGTTTACCCGGGTATTATGATCTATTCCACTGACACTGGCAGAAGTTTGTCTAGATTGTCACAATATGGCGGAAACGTAGGGCCTGACTACCGCCAAAATATATTTTCACCAGTAAAAATTAATATTCATTTCTGCAATTAATTATGACTGAAATTTTGCATTAATGAGGCGTTTAAATAAGTGAAAAATGTCTATTTAAATTTACTGGTGGAAGTTTAACCTAGCGGTAATCAACCTCTGTGAAAGCGGTTACATTTGAAGCTTCAGTATTTTTCGGATATGTTAGTTCCTCTTTTTTAATAGTTCCATGAAATTAACATTATTTGTTAGCATAACTAACAAATTTTACGCTTTCTTCTTACCAGTAAATCTTTATAGAATTATTTTCTTATTTAATCGCCAAAATCTCACTATTAAACAAGGCGAAAATCTCTATTAAATTTTAGTGATACCAAAAAAGTGTAAAAGTTGGCAGCTATGTGTTAGTTATCCTAACTGATGTTGTAAATATTTTACAGTAAATTCTATCTACCGATTTTTGTTAGTTTTATAGAACGAAACTTTTCTAAATTTTATATTTTTATTACATACATTTTCTAATCTATCTTCAAATATTGAAAATAAAATTATTAACCCGGTATCACACGCACAGGGTATGACATACCCAGGGTGAGCACGGTTTTACATTTTTCACCACTAATTTTTGAAAAGTAATCTTCAAATTACTTTATCGCAGAATTTATGAGCAATGTGAACGATTAAATAACATGACGATTTTTGTATGAGTTTATTGGTGGTAAAGTATAAATCGTACATACTCTGGATATACGCGAGCATTCCCGAGTTAAGCTGGATATGAATTAATTCATATTTTGGAACATAAAACCATCAATGTATTTCTGTACGCTGGTACAGATAGCAAAATAAAAAGATTTATGTGAAAGTTTATGATAGTTGATAATCTTGTGATGTGTAAAAATGACCCTGAGATAGAGGAGTACGCTTAATGTTGTAGTAGAGAAAGGTATTTGACAATTGTAAAAGTATATCAGCTCAGAGTTAAGCAATCTACAATTACAGTATGTGTGTTTTTTTGGGGAGTGGTTCATAATAAGAATTTTCGCAGTTTAAAATTTTATAGGTTTTCAGATTATAAAATTTGAAACTTTTCTCATGTCTGTATGCAATGTTACAATATGAATTTCTTCTTCTCAGATTTTGAGATTTAAGAACAGTACAAATAGAGATTTAGAATATTTTTCAGGTGAATGTTATAACGATTTCAGATGAAATTTGAAGGGAATTATCGTACATGCGTTTTTCTCAATTTCCTAAAAAATACTTTTTCTATGTATTAGATTTCCATTCTTTAAAATTCAAATGAATGTTTACAAATGCTTTATTTTAAATATTATTTTAGATTGCGGTTTGTATTTATTTTAACATTTAATCTAAAATATAATTAATAAAATGTATTACGAAAATAGATTCTATAGGAAAATATTAAACTTAAAAATGCAGTTTTAAAGAGTAAAGATAAAATTTTAATCTCTTTATTAGCATACCGAATGGTTTCATATCGCTCTCAACGACTGCCTAAATTTCGCATTCATATAAAAATGTCAGAATTCGAGCAATGAAATTGAATGTCATCTTATAGCTTAATTATTCCAGCATACCGAAGACTCCCATTTCCTCTTCAGGACTATCCACAGTTATGAAGAATGTGATTCACATAAAAATATAAGGATTCCAGCAATGCAGGAAGAACCATGCATTTATTAGAATTTTTTATTGAATTCCACATTTAATAAAATTGCATCAGCAGGCAAAAATTAATATGCATCTACTGAAATGGAGATTTTTAGAGCTAGTCTTAAGTATATGCATGTCAATAATGATATAAAAAAAATAGTAAAAATATTAAGAAACAAAGTTTTAATGCTTTAAATTACTATGCCTAAATTTATACAAAATGTAACTTAATCCATATAACCATATTATAAATCTTCTAAAGAAGAAAGTAATTTTTAAATATTAATTTCTCGGACATTTTGAGACGTAAATTTCAAATAAAGAATAGCAAAAATTGTAGTTTAATCCGGGAGAACGCGCGCATACCCACGGTATGAATGGTTTTTACTTAGTCACCAATAAATACAAATAATAATCGGTAGGTTATTTAATCGGAGACAATTTTGCGATAAAACAAGTTGAAGATTACCTTTAAAAATAAGGTGGTGACAATTGTAAACACCGTACGCACCCCGGATCTATCAGGCCCGGCGCGCGTCCTCCCGGGTTAAAAAATATTTTAGAGTATTATATTGTATTTATTTTAATGTTTAATATAAATGCGGAACGTTTAATGTAAATGCAGAAACTATTTATTTAGAACGTTCAAACATTATGTGGTACATTAAAACGAAACTTTAAATAGTGAGAAAAACAATTCCCAGTCCGTTTGTTAGAGTGCCGTCTTACCACTTCATTAACCCAGCATATCGAAGTCTTTCATTTCATTCTTCACGACTATCCAAAATTGCGCAGAAAGTGATTCACATAAAAATATGAAAATTCGCAGGAAGAACCATATTTTTATTAGAATAATAGATTGAATTCCACATTTAATAAACTCACAAAGACACGCTAAAATTAAAATTCATTTATTCAAATGAAGATTTTTAGAACTAAACTTCATTATTAAAGGTACATATATTAAGACAGACTTGAACACAATAAATACAATAACCCAACAAGTGTGAAAAATCAACTGGGGACAGGACGTTAATTTATGTTAATGTTTATAGGCATTAATTTATGTGTGCTTTAAACATAATTAATTGCTTTTAAATATTGAGATATTTCTAGGAACATATTTAGTACATTGTTAAGAAAATTACTACACTTAAGTCTATACAATCATATCATTTAATCAGAGCTCCCACTCGGTCCATTTTTTGTACACCGCTATATTTATAAGAAAAAATCTCCTTTATAAATTTCGTAGAAACTTACCGGGAAAAGCGTTTTTCTTTCAATTACTGTCGAAACCTACCACGAAATTTTTTCTTTAATAATACTGGCGTTCAAAAAGAGGACTAGTGGGAGCTCTGTTTAATTATCATTAAGTTCTCTAAAACTAAAAGCGAAATGTTGTATTTCATAGAAATATAAAATTCAAAGGAATATTTAAAAATATTTTACAATAAAGGTTATTTTAGATTACTGCTACTATTTACTTTAAAAATTGAGCTAAAATATGAATCTCAAAACATATTAAGAAAAACCAACTTCTAAATGAAGTACTAAATAGTTAAGTTACAAATTTTAATATGTTTATAAGAGTGCCATCCTATCGTTTCTTTAACCCTTTCAAGGTTAGGTAAATTCTCAAGGTACTTTCATTCGTAAAATGTTAAAATAACTGATTGGCACTAGTATTTACACGAAAATTTATTTGTAAACAAGAAAAGGTACACTTTCGCGTATTTAGTAAATGTGAAATTTTCATTGGAAAATTCTGGTGCCAATGTGGCAAGTAGGAATTAAAATTGTGTGATGCCATAGCGGCATTACCACCCTTCAAGGTGTTAAACCAGCATAACAAAGATTTTCATTTCGTTCTTCACGAATATCCATATTTCTGCAGATCGTGATTCACATAAAGTATGATAAATTACACTTTTCTAAGAATAAAAGAATAAATTCTACATTTATTGAACTCGCATGATCAGACCAAAATTATTCTTCATTTATTCAAATGCAGATTTTCAGAACTAAACTTTACTAACTGTTCTTGAATAATGATATATTTTTGAGAATATATTTAAAGTATTGCTAATAAAATTACCATACTTAAATTTTTACAATATATAATTTATATAACATCAATTCATTTACAATAGAGAAATTAAAACAAATATTTTACCTTAAAATTACTGTTTTTACTTATTTTAACATTAAATATAAAATGTAAATGCTATATTACATTAAGAAAACCGTTTCTCTAGGAACATACATAAGAGACAAGGATTACGGATTTTGAATATTTATTAATTTCTTCTATCTTTACAAGAAGAAAGGTGTTGGATTCGTGAAAATTTTCGACTTCCGGTTTTTGTTGGATTTATACGTTTTAGAAAGTCCTGATCACGATTTGGTGGTTTTTAGAAAATGCCTGTTTGGGAGTCTGTCTGTCAGCATGTGACAAAATTTTTGCGGGCGCTCTATCTCAAGAACTAATGTACGGAATTTCATAAATTTTAGATTAAGTTTGGCCTTGATATAAATTGTCGCTGATTAGTTTTAGGTGCATATCGCCTAAAAGGTGCGCTGCTATGCTACACATTTGGGATTCCTGCATTAGCTCTATCTCAAAAACTAATGCACGGATTTTCATCAAACTTCAGATTCAGTTAATACTTGATATCAGTTGGTGCTGATTGCGTTTTGGTGTAAATAGCCCAACAGATGGCGCTGCAATGCTGCATTTGTCACGATTTTTTCAATAGCTCTATCTCAAGAACTAACGCACGAATTTTCATCAAATTTCAGATTCAGGTATGCCCAGCAACAATATTTATCAATATTGTTGCTGATTATGTTAATTGTAAATCACCCAACATTTGGCGCTGCTATGGTGCATTTTTGACGATTGTCGCAAAAGCTCTGTCTCAAAAACTAATAAACGGATTTTCATCAAACTTCAGATTTAGTTAGACTTTAACATAAGTTGTTGCTGATTAGGATTTAGTGTAAATCACCCAACAGGTGGTGCTTTTGTGCTGCATTTTTCACGATTTACACAACTTTAGCGATAGTCACATCTCAAGAACTAATGCACGAAATTTCATATCTTTAGATTTCTCATAACGGGCATCGATTGCCATTTGTTTTTGCACTGTGATTTTGAATTATTCATTGAATAATTACGAATTTTGAAATATTAATGTGTATGAGACAGAATAATGTTTTGGGATTGGGACATCCGACTAGTTTTTGGCGATATTTTTAAAAAGTTTCTTCCCCTTATTTAAGCGCAGATTTTTGAGATTCTATATAAAAAAAAATCTAAAAAAATTATATTCAAAATCCGTATCCTTCTCACTTAAGGAATTAAATTAAACTTCTAAGTGAAGTTTTCAATAGTAAAGAGAAAAACTTTTAGAGTGTCGTCTTACCACTTCATTAATCGAGCAAACTGAAAATTTTCATTCCACTCATGAAGACTATTCATAATGGTTCAGAATGCGATTTGCGTAAAAATATGAGCATTCCTGCAACGCAGGAAGATCCCTGCTTTTATTAGAATAGTAGGCTAAATTCCTCATTTATTCAAATTGCATCAAAAGATCAAAATTAATACTCATTTTTTAAAAGCGATCTTTATAAATAAACTTAACCCTTTAGTGCACAGTTTTGCATATATGCAAACAACAGTGTTTTGAATTTAATAGATTTTTTTAATTCGTGTATACCTAATTCATACCAGAAAATTAAAATAGCAATATTTGCTTTAGGTAATAACAGGTATTCCGTATTTAAATAAACCGAAATTAACCATTGAAGTTTTCTGGTGTAAAGTCAGATTCCCTGACCTACTTAATTTCTAGAACGTATTTCATTACGGGAATTAAAGGGTTAAAGATTAAGTTTTATAGAATAAATAATTATATATAATAAGGTATTTGGAGACATACTTATTAAAATATTTACTAATTTGGAACATTTTAGCGTAAAACAGCCACACGACAGTAGTTTTTAGGGTTTCGTTCATCTGACGAAACCCTATTCGTCTCGCTCTTCTGTCTGTCTGTCTGTCCGTCACAGAGCCCGTTCTCAGAAACTATACATGTTGGAGACTTGGAATTTTGCATACTTATAGCTGGACACTTCAGATCAAACGACAAATCATAAAATTTTGAAAAAGTCGTACATTTAACCCTTTAGGCTCCCACAAGTGTATTTTAAACAATTCTCTCTATGTGAGCCTCTAATTAGGTTGGATGCGTGAAGTTTTCCATGCTTATAGCTGAACACCTCACATCAAATGACAAATCATAAAATTTTGAAAAAATGTAAATTTAACCCTTTGGAGTCTCACATGTGTATTTTAAACTATCCTTTCTAAGTGAGCCCCTAATTATGTAGGAGGCATGAAATTTTACATACTTATAGCTGAAAACCTCACATCAAACGACAAACTATCAAATTTTGAAAAAGTCGTACGTTTAACCCTTTGGGCCCCCACAAGTGTATTTTAACTCCTTAACGCTCGAATTAAATTACGGTTGAAAAATTCAAATTGCTTATTGGCACCACTTTTATGAAAAAGAAATATTCACCTTATTTAATGACAGGAAAAACGATACTTAATTATAGCCAATTTCACTATTTTATAAAACTGGTGGGAATCAAACAATTTGAGTAAAAGACACAGCCCGAGAATATGACGGGAGCAAGAATTAAGGGGTTAAACAATTCTTTCTAAGTAAGCCCCTAATTACGTTGGATGAGTGAAATTTTGCATACTTATAGCTGAACACGACACATCAAACGACAAATCATAAAATTTTGAAAAAGTCGTACATTTAACCCATTGGGCTCGCCCATGTGTATTTTAAACAATTCTTTCTAAGTGACACCCTATTTAGTTTGGAGGCGTGAGATTTTGCATACTTATAGCTGAACACCATCATGCGACAAATTATAAAAATTTGAAAAAGTCATACATTTAACCCTTTAGGCTCCCACATGCGTATTTTAAGCAATTGTTTCTAACTGAGCCCCTTATTAAATTGGAGATTTGAAATTTTGCATACTTATAGCAGAACACCTGAGGCCAGGCGACGAATCATAAAATCTTGAAAAAGTCTTACGTTTAACCCTTTGAGCTACAACATATGTATTTTAAGCAATTCTTTCTAAGAGAGACATGAATTTTTGCATACGTATAGCTGAATACCTCAGACATCACGACAAATCATAAACTTTTCAAAAAGTCTTATATTATTTACTCCTCCGGTCTCTAACTTGTGTATTTTAAGCAGTTTTCCTAACCTCCGCCCTTTTCACCCGGGGAGCATTTTTCCAACTTTTGCCGACACCCCTTTGACATTCTTTCATATTATGCATATTCTTTCATGTATAGCCTTACATATTTTAGTTCCACTTTTTAGCGCCAGGGGTGCCTACTCATCTCGGGTGCTATGTGCCCAATCCCCTCGACTAATATATCTACGGATAGTATGTAAAACGGAGTTTCGCTCGGATAGAGGTTTATTAGAATAGAGTGCGCCCCTGGTTGCGAAATGTGGAACTAACAGATTTTTCAAAAGGATAAAGTGTTTTGAAAGGAATATTAAACGAAACCCTCTGTGCGATCTGTGATCACACTTACCCACTTGTTACTCATATTGCAGATATGCAATAGAAGAAAAGATTGACGCATTATATGAAAAATGTTTTTCTGATTTTTTTTTCATTATTTTTCCTGTATAATAAACCTTTCAGAGAATCATATATAATTTTTTCGAAACAAAATAAAAAATCGCGCATTTAAGGGTTAAAGCTAATAAAAACAGAAAAAAATGATGCTCATCGTCTAATGCAAAAACATGTTCTACGCATAAGACTATGTGCTTCGTTATATACTATTTGGAAAGTGAAAAATAGAAATATGTAGCTACAATTGATAAGGCTTGGATATAGCTATCTGGTTACAATACAAAAAGGTCGACCTACTATCGAAAATGTATTGATATAAAAAAGAATTTTAACACATTCCCTGCCACTAAAAATATTTCCATCCTCAGAAGCCTGATTACAAAACAATGTTTTAATGGTTATAATGTTCCTTATATTTTACTAGTAAAAACAGAAAAAACGATAAAAACATATTATTTTCCTATTTAGTGCGGTTCATGCTACTCTAACGTGCGTAAACAATTTGAAATAAAAATTTAATTTATTTTTTAAAAATCATTTTAGATAACAACTAGTATTTTTTAATATTTCATATAAAACATAATTACTAAAGTATATTACGGAAACAATATCTATAAGACTATATTATACTTGAATACGTAGTTCTAAATAGTGAAGATATATCTTGAAAATCTTTATTAGAATGCTTCTTACCGCTTCATTAACCCTCATAACGAAAGCTTTCATTTCAATCCCCTAGACTATGGATAATTGCGCAGAATGTGATCCACATAAGAATATGTGAATTCCTGTAATGCATTAAGAACCCTAGTTTTATTAGAATAATAGGTTGAATTCAACATTTATTAAAATCGCTTCGTCAGAATCAAATGAATATTCATTTATTCAAATTGATATTTTTAGAGCTAAACTTAAATAATAGCTCTGAAATAAAGATATTTTTAGCGTATTGTTAAAAAGAAATTACAATGCAGGAAAATACTCATACAAAATATAATTTAATCAGTAGTTACAAAAGATGTTCACAGCAGGGGTGAGATTTCCGCTTTTTTGGACACCAGTATTTTGTTAGAGAAAATGTTATTTTATTTAATCGGAACTTTTTTTGAGTTTTAACAGAACAACATTTTCCCTAAGAAAATACTGGTGTGCAAAAAAGCGGAAATCTCATCCCTGGTTCACACATACGATTTTGCTTTCTCTATGATTTAAATTTAAATGAAAAAAAAAATGAGACGTATATGGCACCAATTCGTAATAGGGTTTAATTAGCGTCATCCTGCATCATAAAAAATAATGTTTAAAAAATGTTTTGCTAGAAAGTAAACTATGGATCAAACGCGATTTATTTGCGCTTTATGAAAAGAAATAATCTAATTCGATTATTAAAAAAGGGTGTTAAAAACATGGTTTTTATATTTCTACACGCAAACCAAGTGACGTAATTAACAAAAAGGAACAAAACTAAACTTTACATTTGATTGGAAAAAAAGGTAAAAAATGTATACATTTGATTGGAAAAAAAGTAAAAAATGTATACCCAACAAAAGTACGTTCACCGCTTATTATATCTTAAGTCGCATATAATTATTTAAAAAGAACCCCCCCCCCCCCCTACCTCCTGCCCCGAAAGAACTATAGAAAAACCTTTAAACATCGTTGTAGGATCTGTAAACAAAATTATAATGTCTGATTTAACCCTTTAGTGCGCAGATTTACATATATGCAAACAACACTGTTTTGAATTTAATAGATTTTTTTCATTCGCATATACCTAATACACACCAGAAAATTAAAATAGCCATATTTGCTTTAATAAAAAAATAGATATTCCTTATTTAAATAAAGCGAAATTAACCATTGAAGCTTTCTGGTGTGAATCTCTGAACTACGTAATTTCTAGAACGTATTCTATTATGGGAATTAACCCCTAAATTCTCGCTCCCGTCAATATCACGGGCTGAGGTGTCGTTCGTTATTTCTCGCTCCCGTCATATTTCCGGGTTGGAGATTTATTGCTGGAAAAAACTTCTGAAACCAGAAAAATTTAACTGGCATTTCGGTGTGGAGTCTTTGAATATTTCCGTCTGGATTTGGCTTTTTCGCTGACTGTAATGTTGGGCTTTGTATTGCATGTTTCGAAATATGTAACACTCAAGAAGATATTAATAATCAAAATATAATGTATATATATTATTTCAAATATTATTTGTAAAAATGTGTGTGATGATGATAAATAAAGATCTAAGATGTGAAAAATAAACGTTTTTATCGCATTAATTTGTACAGTGTAAAACAAACATTAAGACACAGAATTCTCGCATGATGGTTTTTCTACAAATATGAATTTGTTCTATAACATCTTTTTTTTTCGCCTTAAAAAAAACTAATTGCATATTTTATTTAGAAACCTTATAATTATCCAATTTCTGTAATAAAATAAATAGGTACTTTTTTGATGATTTTTCCAGATATTAAGCGACCGTGAAGGGGTTAAAGGGTTCAAGGTTAAGTTTTATAAAATAAATAATTATATAAAATAAGGTATTTGTAGACATACTTATTAAAGTATTTACTAATTTGCATTATTTTAGCGTAAAACAGCCAGACGAGAGTAGTTTTTACTTGTATTGCATATGTGCAACAGAAAAGAAGATTGTAGTATTACATGAAAAATATACCTCTGATTTTTGCATTATTTTTCCTGTGTAATAAACCTTTCAGAGAATCATATATAATTTTTTCGAAACAAAATACAAATTGTGCATTTAAGGATTAAAGCTAATAGAAACAGAAAAAAACATGGTGCTCATCGTCTAATGCAGAAACATGATGCTCATCGTTAATCCCTTGAGAGGCACCGGTATATATTATATACCACCTACGATTAATGAAATTTTACACCAGAAAAATGTTATTAAATTTTACTTTTCTAACTTTGGTGGAAAAAAGCCGTAAAATTGCCTTTACTTATTTTGAAATAGAAATTTTTCAAAGATTCCGGTGGGAATTCACCATTTCACAAACGTAATTGCTTGCCCCTCAAGGGGTTAAAAGCAAAACATGTTCTACGCATAAGACTATGTGCTTTGTTCTATGAATATTTTTTTGCAGGTAAAATATTTAAATATGTATCTACAATTGATAAGGCTTGGATATAGTTACCTGGTTACAATAGAAAAAGATCGACCTACTATCGAAAAAGAGGTGAAAGAGATCTAAAATGTTAAATCGGAGAAAACAAGGAAATTAAAAAAAAAAAAAAATTATGGTTACTGCTGGATACTTTTATAACGAAAAATTTAAAATAAGAAAAGAGCAAAAAATGTTAAAATTAATTCGGATTAGTAAAACGTTTTAATACTGTCTTTCTAATAAGACATTCAATCATTTTACCCGAACAATATTCCTTGTGTTAAGTTCCATGAGGATAAGGCTACCAGCCATACCTCTAAATCTACTGCTATATTTTGGGGGAAAATGTAAGAAATGTAACTGGAATAGAGACGACTCCAACGCTATTTAAACGCATCCCACCCAAGTCCCTCGACGTGTCTCCTATGGATTACATTGCATTTGGACTTTTAACACACACTTTTTATAAGTGGCATCTAAAAACTTTGGATGGACTCTGGAAAACTGTGTTCGAGGAGTGGCGCAAAATCAACCTTGATATTTTAAGAAAAGGTTTTTTAATCTTTGAAATCAAGATGTAATATGATAGTACAACAAAAGGGTTTCCAGACTTAATATATTAAAAAATAAAATTCTTAATTTTGTTTATATATTTTTTTTAACAAAATCGTTACAATAATGAGTGCATAACCCTCTGTATTCTTCTAAAATAAAGAAGAAAAAAATGCATTTCATGAAATATACAAAAGTTCCTTTTAGATGGCTACATGTATTTCTTTTAATGTTTACGCTGAAATATGTATATATTTACAAATTAACCAAAAATTTTATGCTGAGCGGAAACTTTTGACCGCCACTGTATATGATGATATCTTGTATTGTTAGGTGACGTTTTGTAAGAGTTCTGGCCGTCCTATCACTTCATCAATCAAGCAAACCTAAGTAGTATTTCACTCCTCACGTCTATCCATAGTTATTCTGAATGTTGTGAACATAAAATTTGCGATCCCACAATATAGAAAAAATCTTACTTTTATAAAAATCGTTGGTTGAGTCCCACATTTATTGAAATTTGCATTCAAGAGACCGAAATTGATATAGTCATTTATTGAAATAAAGATATTTAGAACTAAATTTAACTTATTGATCTTAAATAATGAGGTATTTTTAGAACGATATTTCATGTATTGTTAAAACAAAATCGATAAATTTTAAACTTCAAAATTCAATCCTAAATAGCGAAAATAAAAATTTCAATCTACCGTAATTTCCTGCGGCTTAGTTAAGTCTTTTTCATACCGGAAATTTTATTTAAAAAATAATGTCAAAGAAATTCTTCGCAAAAGCAAGTCACATTTTATTTAAAACAAATTCTGGTAGGAAATTGAATTATCTGAGCTGCGACGTATACGCGGGAAATTACGGTAATAGAGGGCCATCTTATCACTTCATTAACCTAGCATACCAAGGTCCTTCATTTCCCCCTTCACGACAATCCATAATTATGCAGATCATGATTCACATAAAAATATGAGAATGTCCGCAAAGTAAGAAGAACCATGCTTTTACTAGAACAAGGGGATAAATCCAGGATTACCGTGTTACAGAATACATGAGGGGTTCACAACCATAGTAGACCAAGTCCATTTTGAAAAAAAAATGAGATAGTCCATTTAGAAGGTGCATGGAATATGTTTTATCCACTCCCACAGTGAACGAAGGCTGTTTTCACAAGCTTGTTATATATGTTATCTGTTTATATACTTGGTTACCAACCAAATTGCCTCAAGGGGTTATCATATATGATAATATATATGATAGATGATAGGTGCCAAGTTGCCACTAATCCTCCGTAATATGTGGGTTAATTTAACCCTGGTTTAATACATTCCGCACCAGAATTTTTTTTTCAGAGATGAAATTAAACACGTTCCACGTAGAAAACTGGAATTAAATAAATACAGATTCATCAAATATTTTTTCTGGTTCGAAACGTTGTTAAACTGGGTCAAATTAATCTACGCATTACGGAAGATTAGTGCAAACTTGGCACCTCTGGGTTATAAGCGATACCTTTGCAGGGTGGCGAGTGGTCAGGGCAAAACACAGTCAAAAAAAGGAAACTATCAACATTTTCTTCTAGAAAATGCTTCCAATAATATAAAAGGATTAAAGAAGGCGAATTTCTCTTTAACAAAATACTGGCATTTAACACCTTTTTTCACTGTGTTTTTCCCTGACCACTCGCCAACCTGCTTTGTATTGGTCTCGTGTCAGGAGTTAATCAAAGAAGGAGTTTAACCAATTAATGAATTCGCCAAAGATATCAAGTCTTTTTTTATTCGGATCATTTCATTGGTTTAAGGGTGTTGTTCAATTACATGACTTAAACCTGTGTTTTGTTTATATTTTATTATTTTATTTATTTACTGATGAAGTTTTAATTTCCTTATTTCGTTATGGAATATAAGCTAGAAACATATACCAGCTATCTACCCTATTAAAATCCGTACGCGTATCTATGTAACCTCAAAAACTCGGAAACTACATGGCGCAGAGCTACGAAATTTGGCACACGGGTTGCTGATAGGGGGGCCATGAACGATTGGGGAAAAAATTTCGAAAATTAAAATAATAATAATAATAATAATAATAATAATAATAATAATAATAATAATTTTTTTGACGAATATTTTCCATTTTCTGTGTTCAACCCGTAATCGCGCGAGTTCTAACCAGTTCTAAATGTTTAGTGCAATGTGAGATATTGATATTACGTACACCACGCTGCAATACTAAGAAACTGTGGGTTAGTACGGTTAGTACGGTAATTCTTTTACCTCGCATGCAAATAATTAGAGATTATTTAATTGCGCTTAATTATTACCTTTTTTAAAAAATAAAGAAATTTTTATTAACACAAATATCAACAAAACTTTTTATTCTATTTATTTATTCCCTTATGCCACAGGTATCGTTTTATCGTCTGCTGCTATAGCAACATGGTAAATAAAAATTTCATTAAAAAAATACACAGTAGTAGAAAAATATTTTTCTAAATCGAATAGTTATTGAACATGAACTCCCGTTCGCAGAACGGGTTAAACAGCTAGTTTATATTAATTTATTTGCGAACGGTTTTATTTTTCGTAATCGTCTGCACTTGGCAGAGATAGTTTTTAAAAAAAATCACACTAGAAAATTATTAAAAAAAACAAAAAATTAGTAAATTTGGATACAGTTTTCAGACAAATTGAGATACTGTTTCCAACCAAATTGCATTTGAAAGTACAGGATGCGTCATAAATTAGCAGAAAAAAAAGAAAAAAAAATCATAATAAAAAAAGTAATGCTCGGAAAAAAATTCGGTTTGCGTGAATATGATCAGAGGGACATTTGATTTCTTTTGCATGTATAAAAAAAAAAGGTTCCAAAAGTAACCAAAAGAGAGCGCTCACACGTCATTCTGTGACGTTTTGGGCAAACCAGGCTAGCAATAAAATACCTGGCTGGAAATGGATTAGTCATTCGATTTCGGCAGCATGCTGTCCTTACCAGTTCGAGCGGGAGTTGTTAAACTTTTCTACAAGAGCCACAACTATTGCATTGCGACAGTTTCGCCCGGTGAAAGCATTGAAGGCGCAAAAAAGTCCTATTTCATTAAATGAGATACGGAATTTTGTACGACGTTTTGAGGAAACGGCGAGTTTGGAGGATCGTCCACGTCGTTGATGGACAATTTCACTGAAGATCGACTGATAAGTCGAGCTTGTATGTTTAACCCATTTGTGCCTGGCGTCCTAATTTTGGGACGCTTTCTTATAAAAAATCCCATTACAAATGTAGTTATGATATCCTTTCAAAACTTTGTAAAATATATCCTTAGTATTTGTTTTCAATATTTATTAATAAATGCCAGCGCATTCTTAAGAATAAAAAGGTGAAATAAATGTTTGTTGTAGCACAAAGTTGGATTTTATTGAAATAAAATGGCGCGTAAGAAAAAGTAAGATATTTCTTTAATTTTTTTATCAATTATTTATAAGACAAAACAATATTTTATAATACATATTTTTACCTTTATATACCGTCCTATTTGTGGGGCGCTATGCACGAAAGGGTAGGGGTTTTCTCCGTTACTATTTATGCATTAAATATATGTTTTATGCCATTTGTTTTGTTACAAAATTGTTACATATCATTCGGATTATTATTTGCCTATAAAAATTTCTGTGTTGTTACTAAAAGGGCGGGGACGGTTGGGATCATCTCAAGAACAAGACACCCACCCTTTACAATCCTTAGCTATTGGCTTAGCAAAATTTTATATCATACCGTTATGTTTTGTATTAGTTTAGTATTTGACATCCTGAGGTTACTAATATGTTTACTAATATATATACCGTATATACTCGCGTATAAGTCGAGGAATTTCTGACAATTTTCTGCAAGTAAATTGGGAAAGGGGGGAGGGGGGGGGGTGACAAAAGCCAAAAAAAAAAAAAACCTCGAATACTGTAAAATTCTGGCTTTTTATGTGTATAAATAATAAAATAATAAAAATATATATATATATACAAATGATAATAATAAATTATTATAAAAAAAAAATTCAATTATTTGTTTTTGTTTGCTTACTACTTTTTCGCATTAGTAAGTGACATATTTGGTTTGATTTTGTGCAAAATTGAAGTAAAAAGTTAGGGGCCGACTTATACGCGAGTTTTTGATTTTTCCAGAATTTGCATTCGAAGGTTAAGGGGCCGACTTATATGCGAGTATATACCGTATATATACTCTATTGGTAATTCTTGATTATTATAAATTTTTACTATATAAATTTTTACTATGCCAATGGCTAAGAGTGGAGAGGGGTTCTTGTGTCCAGTCGTTCTTGAGCCGAGCCCAGTCCCCATAGTAATAACAATGAAATTTTTATAGCCAAATAATAACCGAACGATAAATAACCATTTTGTAACTAAATAAATGATATAGATTTTAGATTTAATGCAGAGACAGTAACGGAGAAAATACAACAAAAACTATTATTATTGAATTTATAATTACAAAATATTTACATATTAGTAATCAACAATTATTTATAAAGTATATATATATACAAAACTGCCAACGTGTGCAAATTTTTCTCACCACTAACATTTAATAGTAAATTTTATCAAAAACTATAGCCGAAATCTGACTTATTCTAACGACGAAACAAAACAAAAAATTTTATTAATTTTTTGTGGTAGAAAAAATCCGTACAAGTTGGCAGCTCTCTCTCTATATATAGTTAGTAAATATATTAGCAACCCCAGGATGTCAAATACTAAATTAGCACAAAACATAAAGGAATGTTATCAATTTTTAGTACGCCAATGGCTAAAGGTGTATAAGGAGGTATTGTTCTTGAGCTGAGACTAGCCCCCCCCCCCCTTATAGTAATAATAAAGAAATTTTTATAGTCAAATAATAACCCGAATTTTATATAACCTTTTTGTAACAAAATAAATGGCATACAACATAGATTTAATGCATAGACAGTAAAGGAGAAAACCCCTACCCTTTCGTGTCTAGTATCCATAAGCTGCCAACCTTCCACTAATCTTCCGTAATGTCTAGATTAATTTAACCCAGTTTAACCAGATTTCGAACCATAAAATTTATTTCATGAATGCTTATTTATTTATTTCCAGATTTTAACATGGAACATATTTATCTTCATTTCTTAAAAAAAAAATTCTGGTTTGAAACATATTAAACCAGGGTCAAATTAACGCAAGTATTACGGAAGATTAGTTTGAGGTTGGCAGCTATGCTAGTATCCAGAAATTGGGACGTTTAGATTTTTATAAGCTAAATAAACATTTTTCAAAAAAGATTTTTTTAAAATTTTTTACGTTCATTTTACACCATTTACTATAATTACTCACAATATTGAGTTGAAAAAAAAATTCAGGCGCTAATAGGTTAACTAGCCTTTAGGATCTACAGAGTTGACCTCGGCAGATTTTTAGTTGTGAGAATACTTAAAGTCTCGTGTGTACCGGGGATCGCCAGCCACTTTGGTGGACCTGAAAGATGCCATTCGACGGACCTCGGTAGCACCGATGCCCACACCCAGTTGTAATAGGCATATTGACGCGCCTCACTTGCCTAATACCTGGTGGTGGTGGCCATATTGAACATCTTTTACTTTAAAATAAATATGCACAGTGTCATATTATTGTGATTTGTTTCAATGTCTGTTTTTGTTTGCCTGATTTGCATAAAACGTGTCAGTATGGAGTGTGAGCGTCCTCTTTCGGTTACTTTTGGAATCTTTTTTTATACATGGAAAAATAATCCAATTTCTCTCTCATCCTATTCGCGAAAACAGAAATTTTTTCCGAGCACTACTTTTTTTGTTATGATTTTTTTTTATAGTTTGCACGAATTTATGTTCCCACCGATGTTCCCACCGTCATAATACCGTCAGCGTTACGCAAGAACACGTTTGTGCTTTATAATAAACATAGTAGTTGGGTTTCCACACTTATAAAAATTCCATCAGCAGACAAAAATTAATATTTATTTATTGAAATGGAGATTTTTAGAACTAAACATAACTTATTGCTCATAAGTAATGAGATATTTCTAGGAATTCATTTATTGTATTGTCAAAGTAAGACAAATTAAAGCTGGAAGATACTTCACTTAAAATTTTTATAAAATTCTGTTTAATTAACACACTCTTCTTTAGAAATAAAAATAAACAGAGTCTTTTAGAGGAGTACTATTTGAAAGTGACTAATGACATCAGTGTTAACAAGAAATAATATGTAAATAAGAATATAAAACGAAAATGGAATTAGAATTTTATTACAGAAAAATATAAGAAGTAAATGAAACTACACAGAATGCGTAAATAAACACTTTCATATAATACCATCCGAAATACTAATTTAATAAAGCATCTGTAAAATTGGAAATGAAAACATTAATAATATTTTGTTAAATTTAATTCACTTATTTCCGTTATGAGATTTCTTGGATCACTATCAGAATTTATATGCCATAATTAAATTTCTGTACTATGTGTTACAGTGCAGAAATTTTTCTATCATACTGCTGCAAATCTATAATTTATGTGAAAATTTTCGAGGATTAATAAGACTTTGCAAATTTAGTTTAAAGAGTGGAATAGGATATAAGATTATTTATTGTCTTAATATATCTATATGCCTAACTACTAATAATTTAACAAATAAAAGCAATAGTTGATGCATAAAATAAATAAATGTAGTAGAATTTGCAATTACAATTTTTTTTTCTTTTTAGTTAATTTTTTGGATTATGAAGTACAATTTAATTTCAAAAGAACAATTTATTTCGTGCAGAAATTCTTTCTCAATTAACGCAATTTTTCAGGTTATTTCTAAGAAATAATTTTAACTGAATAAATATAATAACAAAGCAGCGAATTACTGATCGATCTGGATCTGCTATAAAACAATCATTCACATTTAGGATTCGTGCAATTATTTTTAGAAAAGATTTAAAGAATGTCTTTCTTATTGAATTGCAATTTTTTAAAACTAAATCATGGGTTGTCCCCTAATATTCAATAGTAAAGAGATTGAGGGGAAAATTTTATTATTAAGAACCTAACAAAATAGAAGTAGTCGATCGTGGTTTTATTAGATTTCAAAATAGACACATGTCCTAATTCACACGATTCATCAATTCTTGTTTGAGAGTCGGTGAATATCTTAATAGGATATGGAAAACATAGATCATAGAATATGGAAAACATAGAATCAGAATTTTATTACAGAAAAATATAAGAAGTAAATGAAACTACACAGAATGCGTAAATAAACACTTTCATATAATACCATCCGAAATACTAATTTAATAAAGCATCTGTAAAATTGGAAATGAAAACATTAATAATATTTTGTTAAATTTAATTCACTTATTTCCGTTATGAGATTTCTTGGATCACTATCAGAATTTATATGCCATAATTAAATTTCTGTAATATGTGTTACAGTGCAGAAATTTTTCTATCATACTGCTGCAAATCTATAATTTATGTGAAAATTTTCGAGGATTAATAAGACTTTGCAAATTTAGTTTAAAGAGTGGAATAGGATATAAGATTATTTATTGTCTTAATATATCTATATGCCTAACTACTAATAATTTAACAAATAAAAGCAATAGTTGATGCATAAAATAAATAAATGTAGTAGAATTTGCAATTACAATTTTTTTTTCTTTTTAGTTAATTTTTTGGATTATGAAGTACAATTTAATTTCAAAAGAACAATTTATTTCGTGCAGAAATTCTTTCTCAATTAACTCAATTTTTCAGGTTATTTCTAAGAAATAATTTTAACTGAATAAATATAATAACAAAGCAGTGAATTACTGATCGATCTGGATCTGCTATAAAACAATCATTCACATTTAGGATTCGTGCAATTATTTTTAGAAAAGATTTAAAGAATGTCTTTCTTATTGAATTGCAATTTTTTAAAACTAAATCATGGGTTGTCCCCTAATATTCAATAGTAAAGAGATTGAGGGGAAAAATTTATTATTAAGAACCTAACAAAATAGAAGTAGTCGATCGTGGTTTTATTAGATTTCAAAATAGACACATGTCCTAATTCACACGATTCATCAATTCTTGTTTGAGAGTCGGTGAATATCTTAATAGGATATGGAAAACATATCTTTCAATTATCGTGGGATAACATATTTATAAAAATGCACGCAATGGAGTTCAAGAGTATATTCCGAGAGTAAGTGTTACTCTCCAACAAAGCAGTTCAAGAAGTTTTACTTATCATTGTCCTGTAGCAAAGTTCACAAATGTTTCAGAAGAAAAATTTCTTCAGATCTATGCTGTTCATTAAAAATTTTAAAGTCTTATGGTTATTCTTATTGCTTTACAAACCAGTACAGTTTTTCGGTATTTTATTAATTTCAAAACCCATGAACAAAATTATAATAAATTTTGATGAATTTTGAAACTTTCGATAGCCAACTGAATCCACTGATAAAGAAAATCAGAGTTTTTCGTTTTAGTATAGATGCAGAGGTTCAGACCCCATTAACCCCTTATAATAGTTTTTTTTTGACACAATAAATTAAAAATAAGGACCCGACACCGCCTTTTTTTACTGAAATATTTGCCTTTGTACAATCGGAAAATATATGCCATTTAACAAATCAAAGATTACAGTTAAAATTAAGTGGTATCCAAAAGCATTTAGTACTGAATATAGCTAACACTTTTTGGCCGAGCAGCACTCGGGCAAAACAGTTACGGGGTTAAGAAGTGTGTTCCAATGCCTGAGCCGCTGCCATCGAAATAGTCAAGGCCAGAGAACACTATTTGTGACGTCATTACTAATCGACCGACTTCTCACTAGTATTGGAATTCACACCGGGAATTTTTTAATAGTAATTTCCTTTTATTTAATTTGTGGAATATCTATCGTCTTATAAAGCAATAATAACTATTTAAACTTCCTGGTGAGAATTCGGAATCCCCCAACAACAAAAAAAAAAACAATCAGATGCGGCAACACTGTGAAATTCCGCATCTGGCTGAATTTTTAGTTAGGGATTCTGAATTCTCACCAGTAAGTTTAAATATTTATTATTGTTTTATAAAATGATAGATATTTCAGAAATAAAATTAAATAAAATTGCTATTCAAAATTTTCCGGTGTGAATTTTCAACACTATTGAGAAGTCGGTCGATTAGTGATGACGTCACAACTCGTGTCCTCTGGCCTTGAGTATTTCGATGGCAGCGCCTGAACTCGGGCTTGTTCGCACTGAAATTTAAGTTCGTTGCTGCTATGAATCGATGTGCATAGTGATTATTTTAGGGAAGTGAAGAAGTGTTACGTGTTCCGATTTTGACGAGAGTGGTATTGTTGGAAAGATATTGTCGTGGGGAGCAAAACTAAAACCCGTCGCAAATCAGCCGTTTTCGAGATACCTGACAATTTATGTCACGCAATTTGTTTATTTATTATAATGTATTTATGCTGTAACATTTGTTATGTCGTTAAGTTTATATTTTTTGCTGTTAAATGGCTTTCTGCACACTTCTATATAGAAGATCACAACCACCAAGGAACCTTACAACTGTCCAGCATCAACAAACACATACACATCACACGAAAAGATACATTTACATGGCTACTAGTAGAGACCACTTTCTCAAATAAAAATCTCCCACGTGTACTTTGACAACATGTGCAAGAGAAATGTACCACAAAATTTATTTATTTTTGCAAAAATAGTGGTACGAATAGAATATAAAAATAGTTGCCCTTGGCAGTCCTGCATTTATAGCCAGGTTCAGTGTTACCAGATTGGGGACTTTTTTAATTCAGATTATTTGATTGTCACCCCTCTTTTAAAATAGTATAATTCGGTTAGTTTTCAGAATTTTTAATCTATTTTTAAATAGGGCGAATATTTCTAATTCACAAAGCGGTGACAATCAACAATCTGGGGACAAAAATGTCCCCAATCTGGCAACAGTGGCCAGGTTTGCCAGTTTTGGCCTCCTATTTTAATCTGAAATTACAAATTCACACCGTTAATTTCGGAAAAAGAATTTTTGCTTTATGTGATTGCGAAATGTCTTTTATTAAATAAATCACAAAATACTGATATTTATTTCTGGTAGGAACTCCAAATTTGTGAATGAAAATGGAGGCCAAACTGGCAGCCTTTACAGCCATTAACTTCACTTCATTTTTTTCACTTTTTCTTCATATATATATTTAATTTCTATACATAAGTAATATAATTAAGTTAACAGGAAGCCATTTAATAGCAAAAATTATAAATTTAACGGTATGACAAATGCAAGAGCATAAATACATCGTAATAAATAAACAAATTGTGTGACATAAATTTTCAAATATCTCGAAAACGTCTGATTTGCGACGTGTAGTTAGTTTCATTGAGTTTTTTACTCCACACGGCGAGATCTTTCCAACGATATCACTCTCGTCAAATTCGCAGCGTAACACTTCTGGCACTTCCCTAGTAAGTAGTAATGGATGTACTTATCTGGATATGCAGAGTTGTTGCACATATTTTACCAAATAAAAATATCACAATCTTGGAGATATTTTGTACCGTAATTTCCGGTGTATAGCCCGTAGATCAAACAATTCAATTTGGACCCAGAAATTTT
Organism: Maratus speciosus; assembly: GCA_963932465.1. Lineage (NCBI taxonomy): Eukaryota > Metazoa > Arthropoda > Arachnida > Araneae > Salticidae > Maratus > Maratus speciosus. The sequence goes on along the minus strand of OZ010787.1, from coordinate 33,687,658 downwards.
ATTCAGTAGTTGAAGACCAATATTTACCGTGATCTAAAAAGTTACATTTTATGTAAAAAAATTTCTGGGTCGAAACACGATTGTTTGATCCGCGGGCTATACACCCGAACTTACGGTAACTGAACACCCCATGTATCTATTTATCTAAAGCAGTGAGGTCCAACAGTGACCCGTGTAACTTTCGCTTTATTAAATCGCAGATTTTTTGAGACTTCGCGGGCAAGAGTTGGACCCTACTGACCTAAAGAATAAATAAATTGTTACATAATATTATTTTGAAATGTTGCAAGAATTTTATACACCTTTTACAATTTTAATAATACCGTAATTTCAGGCGTATAATCCGCGGATCAAACAATTCTGTTTGGACCCAGAAATTTTATTTAGTAATTAAAGCCAAATATTTACCGCGATCTAAGAAGTTACATTTTATTTTAAGCTATTTCTGGGTCGAAAAATGATTGTTTGATCCGCGGATTATATGCCGGAAATTACGGTAAATATTGATATTCCTGTGGACAACAGAATTTTTCAAGCCTGGATTGGGTTTGTTGAATTCCGCCAAATCAGTAGATTTAATATTATTGATTTAATTTAGAAAGCTCTTATACAAATTAATTGCAATAATATTTTTTTTAATGAAAAAATAAATTTATTTACGCTCCGTAATTAAATGAGGTATTCTTAGTTAATTCTGAAGAAAAAGAGAACATTATTTTTTATGATATTTTAATAATTTCGAACAAAAATATTTTATTTCAATTGAAACAACAACTTAAAGCAGAAATAAAATGAAATAAAATTGCTATTCAAAATTTTCCGGTGTGAATTTTCAACACTATTGAGAAGTCGGTCGATTAGTGATGACGTCACAACTCGTGTCTTCTGGCCTTGAGTATTTCGATGGCAGCGCCTGAACTCGGGCTTGTTCGCACTGAAATTTAAGTTCGTTGCTGCTATGACTCTATGTGCATAGTGATTACTTTATTAACTAGGGAAGTGAAGAAGTGTTACGTGCCCCGATTTTGACGAGAGTGGTATTGTTGGAAAGATAGTGTCGTGGGGAGCAAAACTAAAACCCGTCGCAAATCAGCCGTTTTCGAGATACCTGACAATTATGTCACGCAATTTGTTTATTTATTATAATGTATTTATTCTGTAACATTTGTTATGTCGTTAAGTTTATATTTTTTGCTGTTAAATGGCTTTCTGCACACTTCTATATAAAAGATCACAACCACCAAGGAACCTTACAAATGTCCAGCATCAACAAAATCTTACACATCACACGAAAAAATACATTTACATGGCTACTAGTAGGGACCACTTTCTCAAATAAAAATCTCCCACGTCTACTTTGGCAACATGTGCAAGAGAAATGTACCACAAAATTTATTTATTTTTGCAAAAATAGTGGTACGAATAGAATATAAAAATAGTTGCCCTTGACAGTCCTGCATTTATAGCCAGGTTCAGTGTTACCAGATTGGAGACTTTTTTAATTCAGATTATTTGATTGTCACCCCTTTTTTAAAATAGTATAATTCGGTTAGTTTTCAGAATTTTTAATCTATTTTTAAATAGTGCGAATATTTCTAATTCACAAAGCGGTGACAATCAACAATCTGGGGACAAAAATGTCCCCAATCTGGCAACAGTGGCCAGGTTTGCCAGTTTGGCCTCCTATTTTAATCTGAAATTACAAGTTCACACCGTTAATTTCGAAAAAAGAATTTTTACTTTACGTGATTGCGAAATGTCTTTTATTAAATAAATCACAAAATACTGATATTTATTTCTGGTAGGAACTCCAAATTTGTGAATGAAAATGGAGGCCAAAATGGCAGCCTTTACAGCCATTAACTTCACTTCATTTTTTTCACTTTTTCTTTATATATATATTTAATTTCTATACATAAGTAATATAATTAAGTTAACAGGAAGCCATTTAATAGCAAAAATTATAAATTTAACGGTATGACAAATGCAAGAGCATAAATACATCGTAATAAATAAACAAATTGTGTGACATAAATTTTCGAATATCTCGAAAACGTCTGATTTGCGACGTGTAGTTAGTTTCATTGAGTTTTTTACTCCACACGACGAGATCCTTCCAACGATATCACTCTCGTCAAATTCGGAGCGTAACACTTCTGGCACTTCCCTAGTAAGTAGTAATGGACGTACTTATCTGGATATGCAGAGTTTTTGCATATATTTTACCAAATAAAAATATCACAATCTTGGAGATACTTTGTACCGTAATTTCCGGTGTATAGCCCGTAGATCAAACAATTCAATTTGGACCCAGAAATTTTATTCAGTAGTTGAAGACCAATATTTACCGTGATCGAAAAAGTTACATTTTATGTAAAAAAATTTCTAGGTCGAAACACGATTGTTTGATCCGCGGGCTATACACCCGAACTTACGGTAACTGAACACCCCATGGATCTATTTATCTAAAGCAGTGAGGTCCAACAGTGACCCGTGTAACTTTCGCTTTATTAAATCGCAGATTTTTTGAGACTTCGCGGGCAAGAGTTGGACCCTACTGACCTAAAGAATAAATAAATTGTTACATAATATTATTTTGAAATGTTGCAAGAATTTTATACACCTTTTACAATTTTAATAATACCGTAATTTCAGGCGTATAATCCGCGGATCAAACAATTCTGTTTGGACCCAGAAATTTTATTTAGTAATTAAAGCCAAATATTTACCGCGATCTAAAAAGTTACATTTTATTTTAAGCTATTTCTGGGTCGAAAAAGGATTGTTTGATCCGCGGATTATATGCCGGAAATTACTGTAAATAATGATATTCCTGTGGACAACAGAATTTTTCAAGACTGGATTGGGTTTGGTGAATTCCGCCAAATCAGTAGATATAATATTATTGATTTAATTTAGAAAGCTCTTATGCAAATTAATTGCAATAATTTTTTTTTAATGAAAAAATAAAGTTATTTACGCTCCGTAATTAAATAACTAAATGAGGTTTTCTTGGTTAATTCTGAAGAAAAAGAGAACATTATTTTTTATGATAGTTTAATAATTTCAGAACAAAAATATTTTATTTCAATTGAAACAATAACTTAGAGCATATTTTTCTTTTAAAAACAAATGTATGATATTTTAAAAGGAAAGAAAAATATATAATTTCAGTCATTACTACTTTAATAAAAAACAATCCATTTAAAATAGATAATTTATAAATCACGATGATTAGTTTTTTTAATTATTTTTTTTTAATGTCGACAAATAAATGTTTGTAATATTATAGTTCCTTTAAACTAAATTACTTTTCCATTTTATAAAGTTAAGTTTCAATGTGACATTGAAAATTGAAATAAACATTACATAATTAAAACGAATTTCCCATATTACAAAAGAATACTTGGAGTTACATTTCACTTCAAAAGTTCATAATTTTTCTCGGCTTATAATATTTAATTTTTTTAAAATATGAAAACATTTAAAGACTTGTGGAAAAATTACTATTACAAAAGAATGAAATTTAATGCTACAAACACATGAATAAAAGAAATTAAATTATTATAGCTATGCTTTAAATAAACAAATGGTATTTAAGTATCTTTTTAATTTTTTTAAAAAAGCTTATTTAAAGTTGCTAATTAAAAATAATTAAAATTTCTCCATGAGTAACTACATTAGAGTATATCTTTTAAATCTATGCATTTTTTATTTATCCCAGTCCAAATTACCAAATTAATATGAATTTTTATTATAATATATTTACTGCTAAAAGAAATCTATTCCTTAGAAGTGTAATTTTGGTTAAATGCATTAAAAATGAAACATTAAAATTTAGAAGCTTTAAAGCACAATATTTACCTGCTTAATTCTTTTAGTTTTAATATTGTAAGAATTTGAATGTAATCTTCGGTTATATATCTAAATTTAATGAATTATATAGTGTAACAAGGTTTAACTAGGTGAGGAGGCTTATCCAAGGGCTAAAGCTCTCCTAGCCCCGCCCATATATAATATAACAATGCAGAAGTCGGAAAATAATAATGAGGTCATGTAATGAAAGTTTTAATTTGGTCTGGCACTTTGAATCTAGAACTGTTTGCTTAGGCATGCATATAAAAATATAAGGTTTGTTGGGGTAACTGGAACCACGAGGTAACTGGGCCATAGGCTATTTTATAAAAAACTGCTGGTGTTTTTTAAGTTTTAGCTTTTTGAGCAATGCCCCTTTATCTCTACTTACTAAAACAACGTGTATCAACTCAATCATAACTCTCACTTTGCTGTGATAGGTTATCAAAAATTTACGTTTCTTTTTTTTAAAAACACCATCAATATGGTTGAACTTCCTCGGATTTTTATTAAAATACTGTAAGTACTTTTATTAAACAATCTTTTTTTTTTTTTTTTTTTAAGATTAGACATATAACTACATTAATATTATTAGGTATCTATACATATTTACTTCATGTTTTAAATGTAAGCCCGGTGCCCCAGTTACCCCATAAATTTTCAAGAATGTGGTAACTGGGACATGCTGGATCCAGTTACCCCAATAGTTATAAATACTTTTTTTTGTGTTTCTCTTACTACGGGAAGTAAATTTCTCCACTGGTTTTTGCTCACAATAAAGAAAATGATAGAATACCTTATTAAAATAACGTAATGAAATTTAAAAAAAAGTATATTAAGTGGTATCAAACCAAATTCCTTGACCCCTTGAGAGGCGGTGATGCCGTTATGGCATCACTTAATTTTAATTCATAATTGCCACATTGGCACCTGAATTTTATAATAAACATTTCACCTTTATTAAGTACGCGAAAATATACTTTTACATGTTTTCATATAGATTCTCTTGTAAATATTGGTGTCATTAAATTATTTCAACATTTTACGAATGCAAGTACCTTGCCCCTGAAAGCCAGATAGCCAGACCTTGAAATTGTACTATACACAGGGGTCGCATTCCATAGGCATTGCTGCCAATTTTTACGCATTCTTGCTACCACTAAAATTTAATAGAGATTTTCGTTTTGTTTAATCATAAGATTTCGACGATTAAATAAGACAATATTTATTATAATATTTTAGTGGTAAGAGAAAAGCGTAAAAGTTGGCAGCTATGCTATAGGGAATCTTTTATCGTCCTTACCACTATTTTGAAAATAATATCTTCATCGCACCTTTCTTTAAGGAACAATAAAAATTTCCCTATATAATGCGACCCCTGGATAAAGATAACGTACTTAAGTACTTACGTAGCCTTTTGTTCAGAGATTTACCTTGCTATTTTTTCCTTAACACTAGAAAGACGGCGAGCGGTCATTTTGACCGCTACCACATGAATACATCACGGTTCGAACTAGAATTTTTTTTCATGAAACTAGTTTAAAAGGTACAAAGAAAAAATACTAGTTGAATAAATATGTTAATGTTTTAAAATAAAAATTCTGGTGGTAAATACTTTTATAAAATTTGAGTAAAATTCCCCGTCTTTCTAGTGTTAAAATACCCATGTGACTTTTATACTTATTATCTATACTAAAGTACATAAGTACTTACTTAAGTTTTATATTTTTGGTATAAATAAATCTAATATTTTCACTTTTAGTGCTTTTTTTAGGCACACTGACAGCAAAGGTTTCCCTTACAACGCTGTTTAGTGACATATAATTTACATGATCTGCCTGGTTTAATTTTTTTAAGTTGTTTACACTTTTTCAAACAGGACCTGACATCCGATATGAAAAAATATAAACGCATGTGGAACATAGACCCACCTGGTCCAGTTACCCCATTTTTGGGGCAACTGGACCGATGAGGAAAGAAAGATGAAATATGCATATTTTTATATTTTTAAATATTAAAATGTAATTTTGAGCATTTCTGTCTGATAGAGGGAACCTAACATAACACATGTACAGAAGTTCAGACTTTAATTGAAATGAACATTAGCTTTTTGAAGCTGAATTGTCAGAAGTTCCAGAGGCACATTGTAAAATCATGTCCCAGTTGCCTCAACTAACCTTAGAACTTTACAAAATTCGATGTGTTTAGTGGGAGACTTTTTATTAGATGACTCTTTCTAAGAATATTTAAGTTAGTTGTACAGATAAAATATGAAAGATGGAAATATTTTATACTTAACCATTTCACAGAGAATTTTTCTTATTAACGCAATTTACGCCATTGACGACTACCAACATTTTGTAATCAAACTTTCCACAGTAAAAGTAACAGTAGGCTTTCCAAAAGACATGTTAACACATTCAAGACGGGAAACGAGAGTTCTCGTTTTCATTCAACAAACATGATTGACTAAGGGCTTCTACCTTACGGAAAATGCATAGATTGTAAGATATTTGATATTTCTACTGTTTTAAAATTCAGATTTGATAAAAATTGCCCGTCGGCAATGTGTTAATATAGCCTGTAAAGCTCCAAGCATAGAAATCTCTATAACATAATCTCACAAAATACAAATCTGATCAGGCTAACGTTAAAAATGCTTCAACAATTATTATCAGACCACCACACCAGAACGATCTGTTGATAAAATTTGTGATATAAAATAAGACATTTATCAGAAAAATTTTGTTCATCATATAGGGTAAACGGAAAGGAATCGGATACTCGTGATTGATTTTTTTTATAACAGTACTCTCTTTGTTCAAGAAAAATATAAACACTTGTAGGGGTAGCTGCATTCATTATCTATAACTCTTATTTTTATTATTTGATCAAAAGGACAAGAGTGTAGCGTTATATAGTATATATATATATATATAACATGCGTCTCCGATCACACCCCCGTTTATCCTATATTAAACAAATTCAAGCTTCACGTTCAAATGTTACACACAGCTTTGAAACTCTAAGCTGTTGTACTGAATTGATTTCACTGAAGAGAGAAAAAAATAATATATTTCTTAAAAGGCACCTAAAAATAGACTACAAAAAACGAACTTCCAGATTAATTTACTCCCTGTAATTAAATATTTCCTCTCAAGTGTTTGATAAGTCTTGTGTTGGCTGAAAAATTTAATTATATAAAAATTAATAAATATAATTATGAAAAACTAATTAATTTTCTCTGCAAAAAGCAATTTGAATTTCAAGCGAAATATACAATTTTTTAGAGTGGAGACTTTCGAAAGTATATGAACATATTTTTTGTAGTTTAAATTAATGAGAGTACACATTTTTAAACATAAATATGGAATTCCGTTATGAAAATTTTTCTTATTAAATATAGTCTTAAGTATGTCTTATAAATACACCCTTTTTTAAATACAAATATTTACATTTTTCAAAATCATTATACCTGGTCAAAGAAGTTAAGAAAATAAACGTCATATATTTTTCCTATATATTTTTTACTCTATGTGCTTTTTTAAAATCTTGACATTTACGTCAATGAAAAGATGTTACTTTTTTGTTGAAATCAAAAGTGTACTTATAAAATTTTTATTAAAAAAGTAATAGTAATTTATTGAAATGTGATTTTTTAAAATAATTTTTTTAAATTTTCGAACTTTTCTTGGGTTTTATTTTTAAAATAAAATGTCATCAGGGATTTTATTTAATTTTTTTTTTTAATTTCCGTTATTACTTAAAATATTTATAACACATTTCTATGAAATTTATCATAATTTAAATACTTCATGTATAGCTACCAACTTTTACGCTTTTTTTGTTACCAATAAAATTTAATAGAAATATTTGCCTAGTTAGCTTTATGCGAAACAATTAGTTTGTTTCATTTTGAATTCTGTGGGAAAAGTGGTAGCTAAAATTCGGAAGGCTTGACATCAATGCTTAACCCTCTGTCTACCAGAAGGGTCCAATGGACCCGACATGTACATTCAAAATATTTATTCAAACCAGAAATTTCTTCAAAACAAACTAAATGTATAAATCAGACAGTAATAAGTTAAATAAACAAATTAAATAGTTTTAAGTAAAAATTCTGGTGTAGAATGTTTTTATAAAACTTGAGTAAAATTTCCGGTAGTTCTAGGGTTAAATGTATTTTTTTTTTTAATTTAAATGCTCTGAAGTTTGCATGTGAAATCTCAATTAAAATTTATTCAGATTTATTATTTTAAAAAGTGCGCAATTGCCACAAATTTTTCAGACTTATTGTGTATTTAATGAACAAAAATACGATTACTTTTGGTGCTTACAACAATAGGATAATTTAAATTTTCAATCACTGTGATTTTCATTTATTTTAATTATTTGGAATTATAATATTGATGATACTATTATAGAATTTCTTAAATTATCAACTCAATAAAAATTAAAAAGTTATTTTTATGATGATAGAAAATTTTAATATCTTATTTTAGCTCTCATTATACATCTATGACGTTCATGCGATGTTCTACAATGAATTCTGCTTCTACGATAATGATTTCTAGGATGTTCATCCGCATAGATGTAAACAGCTTCAATAAAATAAAAGAGATAATAGTCCCCATCAAAAAGAACATTTTATGTATAAAAAGACCTTGTAGAAATCCAGTTACTCTGTCAAAAATACAAAGTATTTTAATGGAACCGAAACCAGAGTTTCCGGAAGTAAGTTTCACAATAATGAAGATATTTTAGCAAAAGATTCAGCAAACTAATTTTGTTTGAAATACAGGGTGTCCAGCGAATAAGACCCTGATTTCAAAATTAAATATTTCAAAAACAAAGATCAATAGAACTATGCGGTAAACGATTTGTTTATTAGCTAAGCTGTAAAAATGTTATGCAGAAGTTTCAAAATTTAGTTGCAAAAACCGTTAACAGATGGCGCTGTAATCGCAATACTTGTAAACTGCTTCGAAGTCCAGAGCAATGGGTTCTCATTCCTAGATGGCTCCCTACGTAAAAACGAATATTGGGAAAGTCCATTTTTTCATTGGGGTGATGTGCAGAAGTGGAGACATCTGGTCACAGAATTATTGCATCAGCTTTAATTTTAGAAAATTTCAATTAATAGAATTTTCAATAAAAAGTTTGGAAATCATTATAAGAATTTTTTAAATATTTTATTAAATTCAATCTTTAATGCCATATAATTATTTAAATCAAAATGCATATATTTAGAAAAATAATTTTGTACTTTTTATTTTTTATATTTTTAAATCACGGCATAATATTTTGGTATTATTGTTTATACCTGAATTATTATAAATAAAAAAGTAATTTTTCACTTTAAATTTATTTTTAAATCACGTCATAATACTTTGGTTTTAGCACAACACATATATTTCTTTTCTTTGTAAACAAAGTTTTAGAGACAGAAATTATGCATTAAATTATTTCTTTTTAAAAAGGAATTGATGATAAGTTATATCATCAACGTCAAAGCAAAAGTATTTTGGATGCTGCATTCCTTTGGAACACTTCGGATCCTATCGCTAGAAGCTGCACCATATTTCTGTGCTCAATGATAAAAAAAATAAAAACGAGTTTTTAAAATAAAAATTATTTTTTAACTTAATTAAAAATTTTAAAAATAGAAACTTTGTATTTTTTCATTCAAACTATTCTCTACAATAATAATAAGAAAAAATGATTTATGAATCATTATTATAAATGCTCAAATAATTTTTAAAAAAGGGGTTTCTTTTAACTTAATTAAATTTTAAAACCAGAAACTTTAGATTTTTTTATTCAAACTTTTTTCACAGTTTAAATAAATATTAAAAAGTAAAGATTTCCATTTTTTTAAAATCCTCCTCTACTTGGATTCGATTCCACGATCTACCAATTAGAAGAGAAAAGACATACCACAGAGATATTGGTAACCAGACCGAAGTATCTTATAACAAAATTTGAAACAAATCTCAATTCTGTCTACACATGGCTCCGCTTCTGCACATTACCCAAATGAAATATTTTTTAAGTTCTTATATAATGATTGCTAAACTTTTTATTGAAAATTCTATTAATTGAAATTCTCGAAAATTGAAGCTGAGGCAATAATTCTGTGACCAGATGCCTCCACTTTCGCACATCACCCCAACGAAAAAGCGGTCTTTCCCAATTTTCGTTCTTCCATAGGAAGCCATCTAGGATTGAGAAGCTAGGGCTCTCGACTTCAAAACACAATTTATAGGCATTGCGATTACAGCGCCATCTGTTAGCGGTTTTTGCAACTAATTTTTGAAATTTCTGTACAACATTTTACAGCTTAGCTAATAAACAAACCGTTTACCGCATAATTCTATTGATCTTTGTTTTTGAGATATTTAATTTTGAAATCAGGGTCTTATTCGCTGGACACCCTGTATGATGACCATGGAATATTAATAAAGAGGAACTGACATATCCTTCAAATAGTGAAGCTTCAATTGTAACCGCTTTTGCATGGGTTAATTTTAGTCGGAGGAAACTTCCACCAGTAAATTTAAATAGGAAATTTCTTTCTATTTGAACGCTTTATTAATGCAAAATTTCAGTTATAAATAATAGAAAAAGTACTTATTCAGTTTTACTGGTGGAAGTTTACATTGGCGGCAGTCAGACCTTGCGTTCCCGCCATATTGTGACAACCTAGACAACCTCCTGTCATATTCAATGAAAAATATTATAATACCTGGGCAAACTGACACCAGTAAAAACAAATCGAAATTTACACCATCTTTGTGAGAAAATATTTGCATGAAAAATGCGCTTAAATAAGACGAAAATTGTCTATTGAAATTTACTGACGAGAAGCTTTCCCCAACGGTAATCATAAACTGTTGATCCAATTTTAAATAAAACAGCCGTCATCTTATGAAAACCTCCTCAGTTACTTCACTTGCAACTGGTAGACAGTACAGCATATGTCTCATCCTCTTTATTCATAATTCCATTATGATGACATGATCGTAAGTAAATGCATATAACATTGCATTACAGTCATTGCATTAATAGTATCAGTTAACAGAGGTGCCAAGCTCGCACTAACCTTCCGTAATGCGTGGATTAATTTAACACAGTTTAACAAAGTTTCGAACCAGAAAAATTATTTAATGAATCTTTATTTATTTAATTCCAGTTTTCTACGTGGAACTTATTTAATTTCATCTCTGAAAAAAAATTCAGGTACGAAATGTATTAAACCAGGGTTAAATTAACCCACATATTACGGAGGATTAGTGCCAACTTGGCACCTATGAGTTAAGAATATAAAAGTCAGTTATATTTCCAATCATGGAGTTTCAAAGTCTATGTTTTAGGATGCAAGTTGTGGTCATTTAAAGCCCCTCTCATGATGCAATCACATTTTTACTGAGCGCAAAATATCTTCATTAATAGTTAAGTTATGAACGAAAATCGGGTTTGGCTTGGAGTGAAACACCCTCTATTTTTCTACTGAACAAAAGGAATTCAGCCCTGGTCTACTACACTGAGGAAAAAAATATACCGTCTTCACCTAGATTAAATAGGTAGTCATTTTCTGAACCTCTAAACTAGAAATATAGATTTCCGAGCTTTTCGAATAGAGTAAACAACTAAGCTGAATAGATGAAAGGATCTAGAAATTCTAGTCTCATACTTTCTATGTGACGAAACGACAATGAATCGTTTCAGTAGCGAGAAATGATCGCTTGATTTCTGGAATGGTTTCATAAACTATAATTATAGTTACTAAACCTAACTTCTTGTGTTCGCATCTATTCGCAGACAACTGCAGTTTACAAACACCTTGTATATGATAACAACTAGGAACCATAATTTCTTTCTTTCAGAGTTTGTGGACCTAAATTTGGTGGAACTGTGGAATGGAATATTTCATTGAATAAAAACTGCACACTAAATAAACGTGTTAAAGTTAAATTGAGAAAATCAAAAGACACAGAGATTGAAATTCTTTACATAATTTTGTTTGGAATAGTGTTTGTAGAATGGAGAAATTTTCAATAGCATAGCTGCCAACTTTTACGCTTTTTTGCTACCGCTAATATGTAATAGAGATTTTCCCCTTGTTTAATCGTGAGATTTCGACGCTGAAGTAAGATAATATTTACTAAAAAAATTTGTGGTAGGAAGAAAGCGTAAAAGTAGGCAGCTATGCAATAGTGTAATCCACATATTTAAAATAAAAGCTTCCGACGTTTACGCTTTTTATATTTTTAATAGAAATCTTCGCAATGTTTAATCGTGTAATTTTTACAATTAAATAACACTAAGATTTCTATTAAAAAAGTTAGAAAAGCAGCGTAAATGTTGGCAGCTATATAAATGCACTAAAAGCTGGATTATGCGAATCTGTATAAACCATAATAACACTGTGACCAGAAATCGACCGAAACGTGAAAATAACTTGCTACAAATGTAATTCATACTTCCCACAGTACCGTCAGGTAACATGGAAAATGAGTCACTGTGAAGTTGATATGTCTCATTTTGTGAAGAAGTGCATATGACACAGAAATCGATCAGTTTGGATTTACAGTGGAGTAAAAGATTTCACTGTGCCTTCACAGTCTTATCATGAAGCAATAGTCACCTGAGAGTCATAATGTATCAATGATATCGCATTTTGTTCACCGTTGTGATTGCGGCACTTGTGACCATGTGTGATGTCATAGTGATATCACACCAACTGCCTGAGTCTTTATTGGACTGCTGTGTCAGATAAATCGCAAATTTTAAATTTCCCTGTATTGCAGCATTTTCCCTTGATTTTTATTCCTTTGAAAGTGTCTGTTTTAAGAACGCATGTTGAAGCGGGACAATGCCTGTTACAGCCCATGTTTTAAGTTTAACCTACCCATAAAAAATACTGAATCTGAATATCACATATAACGAAACTTTTTTTGTGTAAACTATACTACAAAAGAAAGGAAAATGTACTTAAAGATTTATTAATGACTATAAAAGCAATTCATGTAATTGTATCTCTAAATTGATCGAGAAAATATTTAAAAAAAAAACAGTTGAATCAGATGACAATAAAACATTTACAGTAGAAAACAGAATTTTGAATGATATCCTACATCACGAAATAAGGCTTATATTTAAAAGATTCATTGAGAAGAGCATGCAGCAGATTCTGAAAAAAAATTTAACAGGAAATTTTAGGCCTCGAAAGATAAAGAAATGTAATTTTGTAAATTAATTAAATAATGTCTTCAAAATTTGAGGTGCATATTAGGATAAAGTGAAAAAAACCTTTTTTAAATTTATGTTATCAGAGTTCCAAATGGGCCATCATGGTTCCAAATGGGCTAAAACACATTGTCTCCAAAGCTTTGTCCAAAATATTAATTTCTTCAGGTTCCAAAACTCAAGTGAATCTTAGTGTATCATAGAAACACAACCTTCTGTGTTTTTTCTCCGAATAAATTAAAACCCGAATTTTATCAAATAAAAAATGTTAATTAATCACAACATAGAAAAAAAGGTCCATTAATTAATTTGTCTGGTGTTAATTTTGTTTATTTGACTTAAAAATCTTCCGAAACGTTGACAGCAGTATTATATACGTGACAAGGAAAAAACGTCCGCTATCACTACAGCCAATAGACGCCTTTTTGTATTAACCGCCAAACCAAAAAACAGCATAACACTTTCAGGGGCAAGGTAATTTCATTTGTAAGCTGTTGAAATAATTGAATCATACCAGTATTTACAAGAAAATTTATTTCTAAACAAGGAAAGCTATACTTTCGCCTATTTAATAAAAGTGAAGTTTTCATTCAATAAATCTGGTGCCAATGTGGCAATTAGGGATAAAAATTAGGTGATGTCGTGACGGCATCACCGCCCTTCAAAGTGTTAAAGTACCTACAAAATTTGTTATAAAAAGTTATTAGCCATTCTGGTTTGAAATTAAGTAATTGCGAGGAGCAACATATGGATCCCGTGTTTCCAGAGTGGGCAAGATAAGAGTTTCTCTGCAAAACTACAGAAACAGTTGTTTTATTCTTATCTGAAAAGAATGCCCTTTTTTGGTCATTCTTTGAAGATAACGTTATTCAAGCGTTGCTCCTGGTAATTTCTTTTTTTTTCAAACTAGGGCGACAGGTAAATTTTTATAACATATTCTGTAACAGTTTGAAGGCTTTTAATGGTTCTGCGGTTGATTACCGATCTCTGAATACTAGGCCTGAGCGCTGACACAAAAATGGCGGCTGCCGAAGGCGGATTTTTTTTTTTAAACGTAGGTAGGTACGATTTCTTAAATGTGGACACCAGTATTTTATAAAAGATTTCTCTCACTTGCTTCATCTCAGAAAAATATAGCGTAAAAAACTTAAAAAAATTATCGGTACGAATATTTAAAGGATCGTAGACACGCTGAAAAGAATCCGCCTTCGGCAGCCGCCATTTTTGTGTCAGAGCTCAGGCCTAGTATTCAGGGGGCGGTGGGTTGATGCATAAATAAGTCTGTTGGCTATAGTGAGCCACTTTGAGTCAAGGAACTATTAATAAAGAGGAACTGACATATCCTTAAAATAGTGGAGCTTCAACTGTAACCGCTTTCACAGGGGTTGATTACCGCCGATGGAAACTTCCACCAGTAAATTTATATAGAAATTTCCTATTTATTCAAACACCTTATTATTGCAAAATTTCAGTCATAAATAATGGCAGAAACAGATTTTTATTTTTACCGGTGTAAGTTTATTTTGTAGTAGTCAGGCCCTGAGTTTCCGCCATATTGTGACAACCAGGGAAACAAACTCACTGTTTTACCAAGCAAACTGACACCAGTAAAAACAAATAGAAATTTTAGCATATTTGTGAGAAAATATTTCCCTGAATAAGACTCTTAAATAAGAAGCAATTTTCTATTCAATTTTACTGGTGGAAGATTGCCCCGGCGATAATCAGAAACTGTAGATCCGATTTAAAACAAAACAGCCCCCATATTGTGATAACCACATTAGTTACTTCACTTGCAATTGGTAGACAGTACGCTATATGTCTCGTCCTCTTTATTCATAACACCTTTTTTGAGTGGGTCGTCTTACTTGGACATATTTATATAACATAGCTCTCAACCATTTACGAGAATACGTTTTTTGATGTCAAATAACGAAATTAACATCATAAAAATTACTTAACGAAGTGTCCTATTTTGTTATTAATTAGTTTCTTTGTTTAATAAAATTTTTGGTTTTATAATTAAAAAAACTAAAAACAGAAAGGTTTGCAGCTATGGTATAGTAATATTCACTTGAGTTTTGGAACTCCAAAATACTAATATCTTGCACTCAGATTTAGCGACAATATTATCTAGTATATTTCGGACCATATTATTATGCAGGAAACTGAAAAGTGTTTTGCTCCATCTAAGTGCTACTATTACTACTGCTAATACTAGTAAAATTTGGTACTTCTGTTTTAGAGAGAAACTGGTTATCGTATATACTCACGTATAAGACGACCCCTAAGCTCCAGAAAGAAATATGTTGCATATCAGTATTTTCGTGCAGCTATCTTCGCCTTATTTAATATCAGCAAATTCTTCATTTAGATAAGAAAAAGGTAACTTTTTAAAATACTGGTCTGTTATCCCTCTCGAATTTGGGGTCGGCTTATACGCGAGTATATACGGTATACATGCGGTTGTTGCGATAAATTAACACTATATGCCACTGACGCCTTTATGTGTCATTTATAAAACCATCTATAAGAATTTTCAAATGTATCCCCAGAAAGTTTGAATAGTTATTTTTGATTATTATAAAGATAGATATTTCGTGAATAAAATAAATAAAAATTAGTACTATTGTTTTTGGTGTGACCATCGAAATTTCTGAATAGACAAACGCCAGAATTGGGAACACTGTTTGCGGCCTGTATAGTGTTAATAATGGAGCTATAAATAAACAGGAGGAGACAGATAGTATAGTGTCTATTGGTTACAAGTGAAGTAGCTGAGGAGGTAGTCACAAGATGGCGCTATTGTTCGTTTACATCGGATCGGGGACTGATTAATGCCAAGGCAAACTTCCACCAGAAAATACAAATAGAATGTTTCGCTTTATTTGTGACAGAATTTCTGCACAAATAAGACCTTTAAATACGGCTAAAACTTCTATTAAAATTTACTGGCGGAAGTTTGCCTTGTCGGTAATCAAATTTACTGATGTTGGCAGGAGGATAGTTTGAGTTATCAAAGTATGGTGGGACACACAGGGTTTATCTGACGCCGGAGGAAACTTAAACCGGTAAAAATGAACAGATATTTTTGTCTTAATTATGACAAAAATTTCGCATGAATAAGGCTTTCAAATACCGTAATTTCGCGCGTATCCGCCGCACCTCAGATAATTCCATTTCCTACCAGAATTTAGTTTAGATAAAATGTGACTTGCTTCTTCTTAGCACTTATTTGACTTAGTTTTTGGAATAAAATTTCCGGTTTGAAAAAGACTTAACTAAGGCGCGGCGGATGCGCGCGAAATTATGGTAAGTGGCAAAACTCCATCCAAACTATTATTTAATTTCAGGTTTCTATGTGGAATTGATTTAATTTCCTTTCTTAAAATTATTTCTGCAGCGAAACGCTTTAATCCCTTGAAAGGCGCTGGGATACATTATATCCCACCTAATTTTGATCGAGATTTGCGCCAGATTTTTATAATTAAATTTTTCTTTTTCGGCTTTGGTGCGAAAACTTGTAAAATTACTTTTCCTTATTTTAAAATAGTTTTTCTAAAATTCCGGTGTGAATTCAACAGAAATGGAATTACTTTCCATTGAAAGGGCTAAACCTGGGTCAAACTAACCTAAATGTTACGGAAGATTAGTGGAAAGTTTGCACCTCTGATAAAGACGTACATAAATTCCTAATTAAAGCTATTAATGAGGTAATGAAATAATTTATAACGAAGTCCGCGTACATTGAATACATATAACTTTTCTTCATTTTCCTTTTTAGCATTTTACACAATATTAATTTTTGAAAAAAAAATTCAATTATATCAAAGACAAAAAATCTACTTTCCATTATTTATCTAAAACTTCTGTTAACGTACCACTTTTCTAACTTCTCTTTGATAATATTTTAAATCTTCTGATAAAAAAAAAAATGAAATAAACTTAAAATGGAGAGAGGTTTTGCTTGAGTTAAACTTGACAGCAGATATTTTTCAGTATGAAATATGCAAACAATCTTATTTATCACAAATCTTATGTCAAGAAATTTCACCGAAATTATACGTTCTTTAATTAAAAATAGAAATAATATTTTTTAAAATTGTGAATTGTTATCGGTTATGCAAGTTTACAGCATGGAAACAATATTTTTTTATCATAACTGAAACTCGTGAAGAATGCAGACCTTTTGAAAGATTTCGAAAGAACGGTGACACAAGGTAAAGAACATACGCGAAAATGTTAAGTGCTTAAATTCCCGAGTTCCTTTAAAAAGTGTGGAATCTTGGTAATTAACGCTTTTCCCATCACTTTCAAGCAAGTATACTTTTAGAAAGAATTTGAAAAAAGATACCTGTCGAGAAGGCTTTAAATTAATAGGCGTTTATGCTTTCATAAACATGATGGAGTTATGAAATTTCACTTTGGAAGTTTTGTAGCAGTTAAGCTTATCTACGTAGGAAACGGTTTGCGGGATGAAATTTTATTTCGTTAATATTTCGTATGCAGCGAGCCTGGAGCTTATTAAATTATGAAATGTCTCATTGGATTAGTTCTGTATTTTTAACATCAGTAGTTACTCAAATTTTAAGGTAAAACATGCATTATATTTTAATGCAGGTTAAAAATAAAGGAGTTTATAATTTAAGATTTAAAAAATAATTTTATGTAATTTTCTATTTCAAAACAACATATTTTAACAGGAATTATTTAGGTAATTTGTCTTATTTACGCACCACATTTCAAATAATTAGCATATTTTAATTTTTAAATATATATCAAGAAACAACAGTACATAATGGGAACATTTAATTTTTGGCAGAAATTGAAAGATACTTTCTATTGCGCATTTACAGGGTGTTCAATAATTGACTCAAAATTGTCTTTCGTTAACAAATTTTGAATCAATGCCTTTATATTTACAAAATTTACCTCAAAATAAAATTCAAAATATGAAAATTATTCACTTATGCAGAAAATTTAATAATAAGTTTCTGTTGAATTATTGTGCTTCAAATGTTGTACGTTTCTAGAATGTTTTTCTTAATATCAGTAAAATAGCAAATTCATCAGAAATTTTAATACACTAATTCAGATATGTAATGTACTACTTGTTTCTGCTTTGGTGTTTAACCCTTTCAGGGGCAAAGCACTTATGTTGCTAAAATGTTAAATTGATTGAATGACACTGGAATTTATGAACAAATTTATATAAATGTAAGAAAAAGGCCCTTTTTTTTCGCGTACATTATACAAAGCAAAATCTAATTTCTAAGTTGTGGGGCCACTGCAGTGTTGCCAGATGGGCTACTTTTTATTAATTCGGATTCGTGATTGGCACCACTTTTTTGAAATGGTACGATGCGACTTATTTAACCCTTAAATGCCTGATTTTTCAAAAATCATTGTAATAATGTTTTTCGGCTTTCATTTTTTAAATAAATCACGGGAAAAATACTTTAAAAAATCATATTTTGTTTTAAGCATAGTTTACGGCTAAAAAACAGTTTGTTACTAATCGGCAATACTGGTGTTTAATTGAAAAAATAATTTCCCTTGATAAAATTCTATAATATTAAACACACAAGAATTTTAGGAACAATAATAAGAAATAAATTTTACTTGCTCACTGCAAGTCAAAATAGGGTATTTCACAAGCTTCCAAGCTAAACAAAAAGAACAAGTAGCAACAATTAAAAAAATAAATTTATCTTTATTCTTAAACAGCACAAGTGTTGCCATCTACATGTTGAAAATCGATTTAATAATATTTTCAGAATGTATTTTATTGGCAACATTAGGCATTATAGCCGCAATATTATTCTAATAGTATTTTAGAGCCTAAATTGGGTATGTTGCCGAAAAGCAACACCAGGCATTTAAGGGTTAATGACATATTAATTAGGTCGAAAACAAAGGGAATTTTAGCGTTTCAAAAAAGTGGTGCCAATCAAGAAATCTGAATTTTAAAAAAGTAGCCCACTGGCAACACTGTGCCAATGTGGAATTTGAGAATTAAAATTAAATGGTATATATAATATACTGGTGCCCTTCAAGGGGTAAAATTTATCCAAAACCAAATGTTTGTATTCTGTTACTCAGCTGAAATCGCAGTGTTATAATATTAAATACTTTGATAAAAATTTTAAATGAAATCAAATTTTATTAAGCCTTTCTCAACCCCTTGAAGAGCACCGGTATATTATATATACCACTTAATTTTAATTCTTAAATGCCACATTGCTAGCAGAATTTTAAAAATAAATTTTGCTTTTTTTAATGTACGTAAGGATAAGCTTTTACTTATTTTCATATAATTTTTCACATAGATCCTAGAGTCAGTCAATCCTATTAACATTTTTCCATCAGAAGTAAACACCTGAAAGGGTTAAACTTGTCATGATAGAAAATACTTTGAGCGTGAAATATGAAAACAATCTTACCCCTCTATGCTATTCTGCGTCGAAATATTTTTTAAATGATTCAGACTTTTATTAAAAATAGAAGTAATTCATTTTAATTGAAAATTATTATTGGGTACATAAGTGTACTATATAAAACAAGTGTATTTAATCGTAACTGAAACTCGCAAAGTATTCAGATCTTTTGAAAGATTTGGAAAAAACATTGACGCAAAGTAAACAATATAAGCAAAATGCTATTCTGTTACTCAGCTGAAATCCCGGTGTTAGAATATTAAATCCTTTGATAAAAATTTTAAACGAAATAAAAATTTATTAAGCCTTTCTTAACCCTAGAACTACCGAAAATTTTACTCAAGTTTTATAAAAATATTACACATCAGAATTCTTATTTAAAACTATTGAACTTATTTACTTAGCTCATTATTGTCTGGTTTACATATTTAGTTTATTTTAAAGAAATTTCTGGTTAGAATAAATATTTCGAATGTACCCATCGGGTCCATTGGACCCGTCTGGTAGACGGAGGGTTAAACTCGTCATGATGGCAACTATTTTCAGCATGAAATATGAAAACAATCTTACCCTTCTGCTATTCTGCGACGAAATATTTTTTAAATGATTCAGACTTTTATTAAAAATATAAGTAATTTATTTTAATTGCAAAATATTAATGGTTACATAAGTATACAGCATAAAAACAAGAGTTTTTGTGTCATAACTGAAACTCGTAAAGTATACAGACCTTTTGAAAGATTTGGAAAAAACATTTACACAAAGTAAACAATATAAGCGAAAATGTTATGTGCTCAAATTCCCGAGCTCTTATAAAAAGCGTGGAATCTTCGTAATTAACGCTTTTCCAATTCCTTTCAAACGAAAGTTTCGAAAGAATCTTAAACAAAGACACCGCCCAAGAAAACTACGGACGTTTTACAAAACGTTTATTCTTTCGCAAACGTGATGGAGTTATAAAATTTCGATTTGGATGTTTTGTAGAAGTTAAGCTTATCTATGTAAGGAAAAGGTTTACGGATGACATTTTATTTTGTTAATTTTTTGTATGAAGCGAACCTGAAACTTTTTAAATTATGAAATGACTCATTTTGCTAGTTTCATTTTTATAAAGAAATTGGTTACGCAATTTTTAAGTTAATGATTGCATAATTTTTTAATTCAGATTAAAAATATGGAAAATACAATTTAAGAGTTTAACCCTTTATCTACGGCATTATGATCTACTGCAATTTTGTTCATGTAATATTTTTTTTTCAGTTACTACAATGAACATCAAAAGATAAAGTTAAAAAAAAATACTCATCCGTGAGAAATTTAATGATTTAGAGGTAATTAATTAAAGTAGTACTTTAAAGTACCGTCAGTACACTATGACAAAAATATCGTAAGAGAAAACCCACAAGTTATTTCAACTGGCACCAGAAAATATTTACGATTTAATAAGTATTTGAAATATAGGCTTTTTCTTATTTATAAGTACATCGCTTGGAAAATTCCGTTGCTGATCATTTATTTCAACACTTTAAAATTGAAAATGCTTTGCTCCTGAAAGGGTTAAAAAAAACTACTTCTTTTAGGTTTCGGTCTTGTTAGCAGTCATTTAGTTATGCGACGTCAATATTCCAGGAGCAACATGTTCTCTCGCATCTCCACATATACAATATATGAATTTACATATGCCATTTCTAGCATAGCAAGAACGAGCCGGTGCCACAACTTTTTCGATTTCCTAAAAAAAATAACAATGAAACAGAAAAAAATGCCAGGGAAATCATTACTACACTACATTTTAGTAATAACATTTTAAAGCAGATGAAATCGACGGATAACTGCACAGACGAAAAGTGAACAAGAAGTTATTCTTCAACACCCAGTGTACTGACGGTCAGTGTTGCCAGTGGGCTAATTTTTTTAATTCAGATTTCTTGATTGCCACCACTTTTTTGAAACAGTAAAATTACCTTTGTTTTCGCCTTAAATTATATGTCATTAATTAAGGCGCATTTTACCATTTCAAAAAAGTGGTGCCAATCAAGAATCTGAATTTAAAAAAAGTAGCCCATCTGGCAACACTGCTGACGGTACTTTTAAGTACCACCGAGTAATTCAACTGTTAAATCAAATACATACACCGTTCACCTAAAATAGCTAGTCAAATTGTATTCTAGGATCATAATGAACACATAATAAAAATCCAACACTTATCTTATATCCTTTACTGTGTTTGCAGCAATGAAAAGACGAGCGTTGTAATCTATACAAAATGTCGGCGCAAAACACATCGACTGCTTCAAAGATAACCTCATTCCTCTCTAAAATAACAAACCTAGAACTACTGCTGCCATGTATTCGGATAAAGTGGAGTTAAAAGAGCGTTTTTTTTTTCAAAGTACCATTAGAGTATTAAAAATATTCACTATGGTATAAAAGTTTAAAGTGAGTGGTAATTATAAGTACCGTCAGTAGATAAAGGGTTAAAATTAATTTATATATTATTTTATTTTCAAAATTATTTTGTATTGAAAGTGAAATATTCTCAAAAAAAAAAAAAGTCAATACATTGTCTTTTTTATGCACCACATTTAAAATAATCAGAGTATTTTTATTTTCAAATGTATAACAACAGTATACTGTGGGAGTGACTGCTTGTTTTTATAAGAAAGTAAGTGACATTTCTTTAGAGCATCAAACCCTTTCGGGGGCAAATTACTTGTATTCGAAAAATTCTGAAATGATTGATTGACACCAAAATTTACAAACAAATTTTATTTGAACATAAGTGAAAGTTTTTCTTCACGTACTTAATAAAAGGAAAATTTTCATTCAAAATTTCTGCTGCCATAGTGGCATAAGAAAACTTTTATTTTGCACTTGAAGTAATACAAAAAGTAAATTAATATGGAGAAAGGAAATAAATACATAACTTACGGCTAGTTCCATGCGTATCTGTAGTGTAAGTCACATAGGG
The DNA here is from genome assembly GCA_963932465.1 of Maratus speciosus. Lineage (NCBI taxonomy): Eukaryota > Metazoa > Arthropoda > Arachnida > Araneae > Salticidae > Maratus > Maratus speciosus. The sequence goes on along the minus strand of OZ010787.1, from coordinate 33,665,146 downwards.
ACAAATTGCTACGATATTTGCCTACCAGTATTTTAGAACGGAAAAATGTGACTTATTTTATCGGAGATATCTCATTAATTGAATAAGGCGAAGAAAACTTTTCGAAAATAACGGTGGTCAAAAAGCATAGCAGTTATTAGATATGTGACTTACCCTACAAAAACCCATGGAAATAGCCTTACATAATATTTAGTTCCTACAATCGCAGTTAAAATGTTTAACGCTAGAACGCCCGGAAGCAGTCGAAGCGACACATAGTGTATTGGCTAACAGTTGCGAGTGAAGTAACGGAGGAAGTTTTTACAAGATGGTTGTTGTTTTCTTTAATAGGATCAACAGATTCTGAGCTTCGCCGGGCAAACTTCCCACCAGTAAATTTCAATAGAAAATTTCCTGTTAGTTCAGCGCCTTATTCGTGGAAATATTTTCTCACAAATATTCTAAAAAATTCCATTTTTTTTTACTGGTGTCAGTTTACCCGGGTATTATGATCTATTTCACTGACACTGACAGGAGGTTGTCTAGATCGTCACAATATGGCGAAACGTAGGGCCTGACTACCGCCAAAATATATTTCACCAGTAAAAATGAATATCCGTTTCTGCTATTAATTATGATTGAAATTCTGCATTAATGAGACGTTTAAATAAGTGAAAAATGTCTATTTAAATTTACTGGTGGAAGTTTAACCCAGCGGAGTAATCAACCGCTGCGAAAGTGGTTACAGTTGAAGCTTCAGTATTTTTCGGATATGTCAGTTCCCCCTTTTTAATAGTTCCATGCTCGACACTCTGCTTGGTTTGAAGAAACTACTGATTTTCTGAATCCTACTTTTAGAACTAATTTCTTGAACAAGTTTAGGCAAGAATTTGAAATTTTGAGACATGTTTTCAAGTTTATTTGCATTTGTTGAAATTTTATATTTTATCTGTTTATTAACACTGTACAGGCCGCACACATTGTTGCTAAATATGGCGGCTTTTTTTATTCAGAAATTTCGGGTACAAAAGAAAATATTTAATACTAATTTTCCTTTATTTTATTCACAAAATATCTGTCATTATAATAACCAAAAATAACTTTTCAATGGGAAAATTTAGAATTTCTTAACAATAGTTTTATAAATGATGCAGAAATGCATCACCGGCATGTATGGTGCTAAAAAGGGGTTTTCGGAATTAGCGAACTCCGGCTTAAGGAAGAATTAAGGATTTTTTGCTATACTAAACAACTATTAATCTATCTGAAAAAATGCTTGAGACCGCAAAACTAACTTTAAAAATGTCATTGATTATTCGACTATTTAAGGCAAAGCTTTCTATGCCAATTACAATAAAATAATAAAAATTGGGGAAAATAAAGATAGAGATGGGGGATTAAAAGCAAAATTTGCGAAATTTAAAAAAAAAGACACATCAGACAAAATTTGTATTCATTTATTTATAGTGTAAATTCTCAACTCCATGGAAAACAACAACTTAAAAAAAATAAGAGTACGGAGTTCATAACAACATAGATAGTTTTTATATTATTTTCGTGGAAAATTAAACACATGTAAATTATATTACTGCCTGAATAAATGTCAGTCATTTAATTCTCTTTAATACCTTAAGATGTTCATTTTGTTTGACACAATAAAATAAATATAGGGAACATACACCACTTTTATCGTACTAAAATATTCGCTTTATATAGTCCGTATATATCTGCCATTAAATAAGGTGAATATTTCAGTTTAAAATTAGTTGTGTCGACAGGCTTTTAGCAACGAAACAAGCAAACTTGCACGTACGGTGTACGGTCAAACCTGTTAACACTTTCAGGGGCGTCATTTTCAGTCTGCAAACGCTTAATTTTATTGCCCAAACTGCCAAATGGCACCAGTAATTTTTTTTGTACAATTTCGATTTCATAATATACGTGAAGAAAAGCTTTTGTTTGTAAAATTAATTATTAGAGCATTTTTGGAGCAAAAATGCCTTGCTCCTGAAAGGGTTAAAGGCTTAATGAAACAACATCACCATTTACTAGTATTTTTCATTTCTACACTCCGTGAAATTGTATTGCTAATGCATAATCAATTTAGTATTATAATATAAGGGTACCTGGCGGGCTTGGGAACTAGCAGTTGGGATTCTGAGTCAATCTGTTCACTTAAAAGAGACATATAATATATATAGCACCTTATGGCACGTGGTGAAGAAAGCTGAGATGGACATTGTAGGCCATGATCCTTCATGGGTGGTAACGCCGCTAAAATTAGTTTTTCTTGTAATGCACAAAAAGCCATTTCGATCTGATCAATTAGTTGTCCGGAGATAATCTGTCAAAAAGCAGTGTAGGGGAGAACGGGGCTAGTAGGCGTAGTTTTTAGTTATTGATTTTTATTAATTTTTTGTTTAAGTTTTTTATGAAACTTTAACTGTACTTTCAAAGAACAGGTATTGGGCTATAAATACCCGGAGTTTTGAGTTTGTAGCTTTTGTAGTTTATGTTTAGTGGAAGCCTAAACTAAAAGGAAAATTGTGCACCAACCTACCCCGTCACAGGGAAAGTTGCCTATACCTATGGGGAAAGTTGGCACACGCTTTATAAAAATTTAAATGAGACTCATATAAGTGACGCACTTAACCCTAGAACTACCGGAAATTTTACTCAAGTTTTATAAAAACATTCTACACCAGAATTTTTACTTAAAACTATTTAATTTGTTTGTTTAACTTATTATTGTCTGATTTATACATTTAGTTTGTTTTGAAGAAATTTCTGGTTTGAATAAATATTTTGAATGTACATGTCGGGTCCAATGGACCCGTCTGGTAGACGGAAGGTTAAGAGAAATCAATTTCATTATTACCAGTAAACTTAAACAAGGGCGTCATCGCCGTACAATGTAAATTCTAAATTATACAGACATAAAAATAATGAATAAAACATTAACATTGAGTAACTTCTATCCTACTCGATATCACCATCAGAGTTAAGTCAATCAGGGTAACTTTCATCCACATTTTCTCTATTTTCGTATGCCACACTCTTATTTGAAGAATATTGTCGCAACTAGGGGCATAAAAGAGAAGAAATGATCCTAAATTATTGTTTGACTATAAAAAATTAAGGAATAATAAGGATAAAAGCAATAAAAAATGGACTTTTAGCCTGGTTCAAAGTTACTCAGCCATTTAGGGTAACTTTGCACCGTATGATAAATTTTTATATAAAATAATTAATTATAAAAAAGCATTGTAGTCAGGGCAACTTTAAACACCAAAAAATGTTTTCAGATATATAAAGACTGCGAATTTACATTTCCCAACATCACAAGATTTGTATAATTTATGATATTACAACAAATATCAGGCATAAGAAAAGTGGAAGAAGAGAATCATGAACATTTAGAAATAAAATAAACCTGCTTATTGTTCATATAAAACATAAAAATGCAGTGAAAAACAATTTTTAATTGTTTAACTCTATAATATATCCATAGTTACATTAATACATACAAGTACTAGTATTATTCAAACAATAATGAAAAACGTCGAACGTATGAAATGTCAAATTTGAGTAGCTCCGCCCCTAATCACGCCTCTAAATGAATTTTATGTATTTTACACATATTTGTAAAAATATTTACATGTCATATCTAAAGCACACTTTCGACATTTATATAAAATATACGTGCAAATATGGGAAATTTTCGACAGTAGCACCTATAATCAGTAAATTATAAGCATCAGTGTAACTTTGAGCCGGCTCAAAGTTACCCTGAAAATGCAATAAAATGCTAGTTCCTTCTTATTTCACATTTTATTAACTATTAATAAATAAATATTCACAAAATATTAACACATTTACAACATTTAGATATTAATATGTCTGATAAATGAGTATATTGTTACTTACTATGAAAATTTTTTTGGATTACAACAACTTCAAAACAGCATTCAAAATTAACTTTAAAACAGTACTTTACAAAAATAGTTAGATGATGCAATTAATTGCGCATAATGTTGCTAATTTATTTTCTAAAATAAAGAGTAGAAATCTAGTTTAGAACCTTGTCAACAGAGCACAGTTCTGGAGTTTATTTAGTCTTTTAGCGTCAAAAATATTGAAAAATAGGCGGTGGTGCAAAGTTACACGCAGTGGTTCAAAGTTACCCTGATTGACTGTACAGTTGTCGCAAATAAAAAATAGAGTTTCCCCGTTTGGGCAAGCCTCGTGTGCCCAAAATCTTACACAGCAACCGTTTTTTTCGGTGTTTGCTATTTTGCAAGCTACCAGCACACACCAGACACCGACCCAACTTGCACCGTGTTCAATTCGCCTACTAACACCATAATAAACTTCTTCACAAAAGGGATACGTAACCACCTAATCATAAATAATCCAAGTAAATCACATATGGGGTAGGTACAGTTAATCATACACTAAGAAAAACTACACAAGTTAAGCCGCAATTATTAAGATAAGTATTGGAAATTAGAAAAAGAATGAAGCAACAAAAAATTATGAGTGCAAAAAACAGAAAAATAGTAATAAATGTCCACTGCACGTACACGTCGTAGGTAACGCTGCAAAACCACAATGAGGATTGTAAAAAGCAAGAAGAAAGGTACTCTGTGACTGGTTGCGCAATCTATACACAAACAGCCGATTTATAAGGTCTGCGCCTATTTACTCCTGTAGCCAACTAGCTCCGGTCTCCCCTACGATATTTTAGAAACGCTGTTCCTCTTTCCGAAAGTGAATAAAGACCAATTACAACTTAACACTGGTGTTGAGAACATTTATCTCTTGGTGCACCAAATTATTAATTATGAATAACACAACGTCAATATATCTTTTCTTAAGATCTCCCAATTCTTTTAACCTTCCGTCTACCAGACGGGTCCATTGGACCCGACATGTACATTCAAAATATTTATTCAAACCAGAAATTTCTTCAAAACAAACTAAATGTATAAATCAGACAATAATAAGTTAAATAAACAAATTAAATAGTTTTAAGTAAAAATTCTGGTGTAGAATGTTTTTATAAAACTTGAGTAAAATTTCCGGTAGTTCTAGGGTTAAAATAATAAAGGTAAGTACGTTTATTTGTAAATAAAAGATCAATTAGAATATTAAGTTTTCCTCTACTCATCCTTGAAAGCAGCATAAAGGCTATTCGTAGGGAGATGATTGGGTTAATAGTCATTAAAAAAATAGCTTCGTAAGATTTGCTGTCTTTCGTAATATCGTAAATAAATTTGTAGACAATGTAAAATCCAATGTTATTAATAGCGTTTTTAAAGAAATTTTATAATATAATTTCCATAACGGGACTTTAAAATTTTGACTGTTCCTTTTCTGCTACTAAAATGATTTAAAAGCTCGGAGACTATGATGATATTTCCAACTGAAGGAGTGAAGAACTATTTTACAGAGGTGTAGAGAGACAAACGACGTAGGATATGAGAAGGAAGATATACGTCTGGCAGTGCAGATTCTTTCTAGACTGTCAGTGACCTGTACTCTTTGTCGTTCGTTGAAAGCAAAAATGACATTTGAATAACAGCTTGCGAAGAATATGTTCTATGAGCGTTTGAAGAAATCACTAACAGGAACATCACACATGTTGCAACAGGATTTCGGCAAGAGAGCAATGTGTCCTGCGAAAGTGTTTTCAAAAGACGCCGTTTCAATAGTTCATCTAACAAGGAGAGGGCAAACCTTGTTAATCACATATTTTGATTATTTTAATATATGTTGTAGGGTAGAGACCCCTTAGTGTCAGGCTCAACGTATTTTGTCCAACGCTCCTTAGTTCTTGAGAAACCGAGGGGTCTAATAATAATACATTTAAATACATTGCAACCGCAATGATAGGTTGGTCGTAGCTCAGTTGGTACGGAGTTCGCTGGCTGATTTGCGGTTCCGGGTTCGGTACCCGAACGCGCTACATTTGTCTTTCTCATTTTTTGTTTTATAAATGTACTTGTAATTATAATTTAATAATTTCAATTACAAATTTTAATATCATACATTAATTATAATGTTAACAAAATTAAATTTATCATTTTTTTTATTTTCAAACTATTATTTCTCATCCTTTAAAGAGGTTTAAAAAGAAATTAAACCTATTATTGAATGATAAAAATTCCAAAATCGTGATAAAATCTGTTGTGGTGCCATCTAGTTATGATAAAATAAAAGAATATTCAAATAAAATAAAAATAAAAGCAGAAAGAAGATAAAGGTGAAAGCAAAATAATTGAAAGCGCAAGCATACAAATTTAAAAATCTTTAATATGCAAAAAATCGGTTGTTATTTAATATAATTATGCTTGTTACTTTAAAAACAGAATAATAGTATTATCGCATTGACTTCCTTTGTTAAAGCAATGCGCAAATGATGTTTCTTTAAAATCACGAATTGACACAATTGCTAAATATCATTGCATCGATAAAGAATATATGAAATACTTTTAAAAAGTGATTTTTAAAAAATTAAAAGTTTTATGATGTTTTATACAACTATTTAGTTAAAAGTAAAAAATTAAATAGGTTAAAATTATAATTGATATACAATATTATAAATTTTAATTGACAATGAGATTATTTATTATACTTACAAGTATATTTATAAAACAAAAAATGAGAAAAACAAACGTAGCGCATTCAGGCATCGAACCCGGGCCTGCGGATCAGCCGGCAAACACCATACCAACTGAGCTAGGCCCAACCTATCATTGCGGTTGAAAAGTAAGTATATTTAAGTTGTGTACTATTATTAGACTCTCCGGTTTCTCAAGAACTAAGGAGCGTTGGATAAAATCCGTTAAACCTGACACTAAGGGGTCTCTACCCTACAACATATATTAAAATAATGAAAATCTGTGATTAACAAGGTTGGCCCTCTCCTTGTAAGTTTCAGGAAGCTGTGATGGCCGCAATGAAGACCACCTCGTCCAAAGACTCTCAGAGTGTTTTCAGCAACAGTATAGAAGTGCTTAGCTTCAGAAGGGGGAGTACATTGAATGTGGCTGCGTGAAACACAAATAGGACCTGATTACTAACGGAACAAGCTTCCACCAGTAAATTTTAATAGAAATGTCTTATTTAAACGCCGTTTTCGTGGAAAATTGCTGTCATGAATAAGGTAAAAAATTCTATTCCTTTTTACTGGCGGAAGTTTGCCCCGTTGGTAATCAGGCCCTGAACACAAGATAATGAACACAAATAAATCATAGACAGTCGAACTCGGTTAAAAAGAGAAGCAAGGGAATTATAAAAAACCTCGTATTAACTGTTACTCGCAGTATCCGTGAAGATATAAAAATCTTAAAACCACACACATAATTAGGCTAATTACTACTATTAATAACTCTAATTATCTCAATACTAAAATTAATATAACATCTCAAAGTTAACATAAAATATTTAATCTTACCTTTGTAAATATCATTTTCTTGAGACGGAGCTTTCCTTTTGAAAAAATTATAGTACTGAAGTCAATGCCTCTAAAAATCTAGTAATTCCGAAGTACATGAACGACGTGCATTCATGCAACTCACCACTTCACTTTTCCCTGAAAAACTCGGCAAAAATTGCATTAGCCAGTGAAAATTTTAGAGCTACTGATTTCACATATGGTTTTCATTTTAACAGGGAAATAATAGAAATAAAGAGGTTGGTTAACATGGACCAGAGTTCGGATTTAAAGAAAGACATAAACAAAGGTTTCCTTCTATAATCCTACCTTCCCATGACTAAATTATAAATATTACAAAGAGGCGGTACTTGAAACATCTATATCTCTCCCTTCTTCCTTTAATTCTTTCAAAACCTCAAGAAAATTCACAAGTATTTTCAGGTTAAAGGGGGCTTTCCTTTGCACCCTGTATAGTTCAGGCCTCGCAGCGTATAGGAGAAATATTATTATTCCTACCACTATTTTGAAATAATTTATCTTCATAATATTATTGCATATGTTGAGTAAATTTATTCTGAAGATTATTGATTAGGGATACTGGTAGAAATAATAAAATGTTACTATATGATCCGAGCCCTGATACTGATTGGTAATTTTTTTTTTTTCGAAAAATATTTACTGCACTTTTTAGCGATATTTCGCAATCTTATACAAAATTTAATCAAGTACTTTAGATGTGTGTATTTTTAAGTAATATGATCAATATGTGTTTCAAAATTGACAATTGACACCACTATTTCTACCGCTGTTAACCCTTAAATACGGGATTCTTTATTTCCTTTCAAAAAAATTATATATGATGCTCTGAAAGGTTTATAACACAGGAAAAATAATGAAAAAATCAGAGATATATTTTTCATATAATAATCGTCAATCTTTTGTTTCTATTGTAAATCTGCAATATAAGTAAAAACTACTGCCGTGTGGCTGTTTTACTCTAAAATAATGCAAAATAGTAAATATTTTAATAAGTATGTCTCCAAATACCTTATTTTATATAATTATTTATATTATAAAACTTAACCTTTAACCCTTAAAATCTCACAATAGAATACGTTCTAGCAATTACGTGTTTCAGAGAATCTGACTTTACACCAGAAAGTTTCAATAGTTAATTTCGCTTTATTTAAATACGGAAAGTCTCTTTTTTAATTAAAGCAAAAATTGCTATTTTAATTTTGTGGTGTGAATTAGGCATATGCGAATAAAATAAATCTATTGAATTCAAAACAGTGTTGTTTGCATATATGCAAAGCTGCGCTCTAAAGGGTTAAATTACATTTTTAAAAAGATTTCACTTTATGGTTAATTTATTTGCAATTTTTCAATTAAAACAATTACAAATCTTTTTTTTAATGCATTGAAGACTTATTTTTATACTTATTAGCTTTAAAGTTTACAAGGAAAATAAACATAAATAAAAACTTTAAAAGGTGCTATTTGATACGGGTAGAAATAGTGTTAACCCTTAAATTCGCGATTTTTTATTTCGTTTCGAAAAAAATATGCAAGATTCTCTGAAAGATTTATTACACAGAAAAAATAACAAAAAAAAATCAGAGATGCATTTTTCACATAATGCGTCAATCTTTTTGCTCTTGCGCATCAGCAATACAAGTAAAAACTGCTGTCGTGTGTCTGTTTTACGCTAAAATATTGCAAATTTGTAAATATTTTAATGTCTCCAAATACCTTATTTTATATAATTATTTATTTTATAAAACTTAACTTTTAACCCTTTAATTCCCATGGTAGAATACGTTCTAGAAATTACGTAGTTCAGAGAATCTGACTTTACACCAGAAAGTTTCAATGGTTAATTTCGCTTTATTTAAATACGGAATGTTTGTTATTAACTAAAGCAAATATTGCGATTTTAATTTTCTGGTGTGAATTAGGTATTTACGAATAAAATAATCTACTAAATTCAAAACACGGTTTTTTGCATATATTTAAAGCTGCGCTCTAAAGGATTAAGCTTAACATGCTTTTATGTTCACATTACAATTTTATATGCAAGTGTTTGTCTTTTCTTATCAAAAATCTTTAGAATACTTTATTTTTTTTGACACAACAAGCTAAAAAAATGGATTGTACACCACTTTTATGGTACTGAAATATTCGCCTTACATAATTGATTTATATCTGCTATTAAAGAAAGCGAATATTGCAGTTTAAAATTAGTGGTGGCGAAAAGATTTTTGTAACGAAACAAGCAAACTCTTCTGGTCCGTAGGGCCGTTCTCCGTTATCCCCTTGAGGGGCTCCGGTATCTATTATATACCACTTACGATTAATGAAGTTTTACACTAGAAAAATTTTACTAAATTTTACTTTTCTAACTTTGGTGGAAAAAAGGCCATAAAATTGCTTTTAATTATTTTGAAATAGAATATTTCAAAGATTCCGGTGGGAATTAAGCATTTCACAAACGTAGTTGCTTGCCCCTCAAGGGGTTAAAGGATGGCCTTTTTTTCGTAATTAATATGTTATAGAAAATCAATTTTGTTTTAAAGTTTCTTCGAAATACATATTCTTTCACATACAAGAGACAAATAAATAAATTATGTAATGCATTTTTTAATTTTATTTCTTTCTTCAAACCAATTTAAAAATTAAATGGAAATGTTGCTATTCTTGAATAAATTTTAGCAATTTCTTCTTATTTATTATAAAATTTTATTTATAAGTATGTTTTTGAAAAGATAATATTGCCTTAGAGTCTGAGCTAATGTAAAAGAAAAATCCTGAAATTTGTGTTGACATTTATCTTGAAAGAATTTCTAGGAGAAACGTATTAGTCCGAGGTCGAAATTTCTGCGCAGCATTCTTCAATATCTTTGAGTAGTATATCACTGAATACTTTCGAAATTAAATTCAGGCTTTAAAACTTTACTTCAGACTTCGAGAAATTTAGATTTTTCTTTACAAAAATCTTGTCTCTTCCCCATTCTGAATTTTAATGTAAGGTAAGAATAAATTTGCTTTTTGAGAAATGCAGTTGTAAAGTTCTTCTACATAATCTACTTTGTTAGTTGATTAAATTTTTAGAAAATTTAAAATTCTGTGAACTATAAAATCAAAAAATAAATATTCATATTTTAGTAACGCTAGATAACATTGTTACATTTAATCTTTAAATTCTTTACGTAGAAAATGTTAATTTGTTATACTGTGTCTCTTTTATATTAAAGCTACAAGAGATATATATGGTAAGAAATTATGTATATTATAAGTTATACGGAAAGAGAAAGAGAGAGTGTAAAAAAAAAAAATTAACTTTTTACCTGTAAATTTTTAAGATTAAACCGAAAAGATTTTCTATCTAAAATGAAAAATACAGGCATTAAGGAAAAAAAAAAAAAAAAAAAAAACATGCGAATGTCAAAATTTCAAGGACACAGAAATTGTTACTATTATTTTTTTTTTATTAAAAATGATGAAAAATTTCTTGCTGACACATTATAAAAATAGAAGTGGTGATAAAAATAACTGCAAGGCTCCCACTGGTCCGATTTTTGAACACCAGTATTATTAAAGAAAGAATTTCGTAGTAGGTTTAAGCAACAATTTGAAGAAAAACGTCTTTCCTATTAAGTTTCTACGAAATATTTAAAGGAGATTTTTCTTATAAAAATAGTGATATTCAAAAAACGGACCGAGTGGGAGCCCTGTAATTGCTCATTTTGGACGAACTTTATGAAAAAGGTTCTTATTTAAGTTACAGTCATTCAGGGTGACTTCGAACCATGGGGTGTAACTTTGCAACATCTCCTATTTTTCAATATTTTGACTCCAAAAGACTAAATGAACTATAGAACTGAGCTCTGTTGGCAAGGTTCTAAACTGGGATTTCTACTCTTTATTTTAGAAAATAAATTAGCAACATTATGCGCTATTAATTGCATCATCTAACCATTTTTGTGAAGTACTGTTTTCAAGCTAATTTTGAATAGTGTTTTGAAGTTCTTGTAATCCAATTAAAGTTTCATAGTAAGTAACAATATACTCATTTATCAGACACATTATTGTCTAAATGTTGTAAATGTAATAATATTTTGTGATTATTTATTCATTAATAGTTAATAAAATGTAAAATAAGAAAGCACTAACATTTTATCACATTTTCAGGGTAACTTTGAGCCGGCTCAAAGTTATACTGATGTTTATAATTTACTGATTCTAGGAGCTACTGTAAAAAATTTCGCATATTTGCACGTATATTTCATATAAAGGCCGAAAGTGAACATTAGATTTAGGCTCACGGTAAATATTCCATCTTGTGCTGCGTTTGTAGCCTTGCCAACATATAATAGTGAGAAATTTTCCTTGCTGGGTATCGTTCCAAGTGGTTTAGTCGGTAGAACGTCAGTGCGCTATACTGATGGCCCGGGTTCGAGTCTCGGCTTGGAATCTTTTTCACTATGTTGGCCTTTGCGCCTTTTAAGCAATTACTTAGAAATTTGATTTTCATTTGAAAGATTTTATTTCATTGATGAGTAAAATATAATTTTTACTGCGTCGCATCGTGGCCATTTTCGAAACACAATTAAGTGTTAATAAAATGCAAATTTTAATTTATGATGCTGATTCTGAATACTGGTTAAATAAAGTATGACGTCCATTAATACAATGCATTATAATTAACAGCGGCGTGGCGTGAAAATTTTCGGTGGTCATCGCAATTATTTAAGTTTGTGGTGAAAAATTATTAACTCTAAAATTCAATGGTTGAATGTTCAAAAAAGAAACTTTAAATCTTACCTTCACTTATACATGAACTCCAAATGTTCTGCTAAAACTGGATCGTAGAGTTTTAAAAGCTTATTAAGAGTTTTAAAATATTGCTTGGTCAGCGCCGCATCCAGCGATGACCGGACGCCACGCCACTGATAATTAACTAGCCTCCCTTGGTGACGAGTTTGGTCTCCCTTAAAATTTATGTTTGGGAAAGCATGCTAGGTATTGTATCATGTTACATCCATAATTTAATTTGCTTGGACTCCCTTAAATATAATACACATATAGATATTTTCACAAATATGTGTAAAATACATACAATTCATTTAAAAGCGTTTTTCGGGGCGGAGCTACTCAAATTTGACATTTCATACATTCGACATTTTTTATTCTTGTTTGAATAATACTAGTACTAGTATGTATTACTGTAACTATGGATATATTATTGAGATAAAACATTGAAAATTGTTTCCACTGCATTTTTATGTTTTATATGAACAATAAACAGGTTTTTTTTTATTTCTAAATATTCATGGTTCTCTTCTTCCTCTTTTCTTACGCCTGATATTTGTTGTAATATCATAAATTATACAAATCTTGTGATGTTGGGAAATGTAAATTCGAAGTTTTTACATATCTGAAAACGATTTTTGGGGTTTAAAGTTGTCCTAACAATAATACTTTTTTGTAATTAATTATTTTAGATAACATTTATCATATGGTGCAAAGTTACCCTAAATGGCTGGGTAACTTTGAACCAGGCTAAAAATTCATTTTTTATTGCTTTTATCCTTAGTATTCCTTAATTTTTGATAATCAAACAATAATTTAGGATCATTTCTTCTCTTTTATGCCCCTAGTTGCAACAATATTCTTAAAATAAGAGTGTGGCACATGAAAATACAGAAAATGCGGATCAAAGTTATCCTGAATGACTGTATAGAAATCTGGTTGGCAGTTTTTCTTTACTACAAATAGTACATACATAGATGCCGACATACCTTAGTTATACAGGAGACTGATCCAAGACAAACATGTTTCATCATGAGTTCATCAAGAAAACTGTGCCACAGGAAAAGAAAGTCGACACAACTAAAATATCTTCAGAGACGTCTGAAAAACTGCAGGATACAGTATCCACGATTACGATTAGAAGAGAACTGAAATCGAAAAAGCTTACGGAAGAGTAGAATTTTCAAAGGCATTCTTTACCGATGCCAATGGAAAACGCCGACTTCATTGGTACAATCGTGGAAAGAAAATTAACTCCTTAACGGTCGCTTAATATTTGGAAAAACCATAAAAAAGTGCCTATTTTTTATTACAGAAATTGAATAATTATAAGATTTCTATATAAAATATGCAATTAATATTTTTTAAATCGAAAACAAAAATATTATAGACCAAATTCACATTTTTGGAAAAGCCATCATGCAATAATTCTGTTTTTTAATGTTTGTTTTACACCATACAAATTAATGCGAATAAGACCTTTATATTTCACATTTTAGATCTTTATTTATCATCATCAAACAAATTTTTACAAATAGTATTTTATAGTATAATATACATTAAACTTTGATTATTTAGAAGTTTTTTGAGTGTGATATATTTCGAAACATGCAATACAAAGTCCAACACCACAATCAGTGCCAAAAACCGAACCCAAACGTTAAATTCAAAGACTTCACACGGAAATGCCCGTTAAATTTTTCTGGTTTCAGCAGTTTTTTTCCAGCAATAAATCTCCAGCCCGGAATATGAGGGCACGAGAAATAATGAACGACACCTCAGACCGTGATATTGACGGGAGCGAGAATTAAGGGGTTAAATACCCGCTACTAAGTTCAGGGATGAAAGCGCTGCGCCATAAATGGCTGATTTTAACCACTAAAGATTAATATTATTCTTTGCTTTGTTAAATCTCAGACATTTTGACATTAAATAAGGCGAGAAGTACTGTTAAAATTTAGTGGTAGGAATCGGTCAAGTGTGGCACAGCGCTTGCAACTCTATAAGTCTGCAGCAAATCATTGTACGGTGATGAGATTTCCGACTTTTTTCATGCCAGTATAATCTTAGAGAAAATGTTTTTTTCTTTAATCGGAACATTTTTGCGATTTAATAGAACAACATTTTCTCAAAGATGATACTGGTATGCGAAAAGTCGGAAAACTCATCCCTAATTGTAGAGAAACGGTACTGGTACAAAACGGTTGGAAATAAAGTCTATTTTTAAATTATGTTTATAAAATTTGCTTAGGTGGTCCATCTACCTATCAAAACGAACCAAAACTTTGTTGTTTTTGTTTCAATAACAATACCCAAGTTTGACAGCATAAATAAATATTATACCCTTCAATTAGCCTAAAAACAAATTTTCAAGAAATTCGTACGATTAGTTTCTGAGAAATTAATTATTTTAAAATAAGCATATTTTAGGGCTTTATCCAAACTGAAATTCGGCACCGGATTATTAAAATGCTATAGAATGACTTTGTCACTTATATTAATGTATTATTGCTGGCCAATATGGCCATTTCCCTTGCTTAATATGTTTCGACTGTTCCAGCCCAAATGTTTCCATAAAATTAATAAAATATATTTTTTTCAAATTATGCTTTTCTGCACATCAGAGATCCTTAAACCATCATTTTGATGTTTTTTAATCATGATTAGAAAATTACTTGGAAGAAAATTTAAAAAAGAAGAATTCGCATAAAGCAAGACATAAATATAAATCTGTAAAAAAAAATTGTATGTTGCAATTCGTATTTTTTTCAAATGTTAGTTTCATAAATTCATAATTGAAGAGCTGAGTGGAAGAACATGTTATGCTACATTTTCTTATAAATGATTTTATCATTTGGACGGAGGTGTTATGGGTAAAGTTCACATGGTAAAGTTAAAATACCAAAGTTCTATTTAGCCTAGAAAATTTAAGACATTATTCATAATTATTTAATATTTTAATATTTATTAATGCAAATAATATTAATATTTTTAATATTTCAAAATTAAATATGAATAAGTTTTTTTGATAGAGTTTAGTACCATACCTGTTAATATTTTAAACACATGCTATCAGACAGAAAATAAATCATTAAAATTGACGACAAAAACTTTCACATCAAATTTCTTCAAATGTAATTTTTGTTACTTAACATGTTCTTCCACTTAGCTCTTCAATTCATATTATAAAATTCTTAAAATTACAAGTTCAATGTATTTCTGTGCGAGTTTTTTAGTATTATAAATACACAAAATATTATCACATTAGGATTATAATTTCAGGAGATATTAATAAAAAATATAAAAATGAAATTTAACATTATGAAGGGTCGCATTACATCGGGAAAATTTTATTGTTCCTACCAAAACCCTTAATGAGTTACCTTCATGATCATTTTATTTAACATATTCTAAAGAAAGGTGCGATGAAGATATTATTTTCAAAATAGTGGTGGGAGCAATAAAAGTTTCCTTATAGAATGCGATCCCTGCATTATAAGCTCTAAATTTTGAATGTTTATAATTCAAAATCTTATCATCCAAATGATTTGAAATTTCGTTTTCAGGCAGTTTTAACGAAAAATATTTATAAATTGGCTCGTGGCTGCTCATGGGTATCCACGATCCAATGAATGACTTTTTTTTTCTTTGTTTTGCCTGCTTCTTTGTGACGTTTTCGTGACGCGTGTCAAGGCTTCCTCAAATACCTAAGGGGCGTTGCTTTAACTCTCTAATGCCCATAGTAGCATATCAGGGGTCGAAAAATCACATGCCCGACATCAGTGTAGCTACTTTTTTTTATTTGATTGGCACCACTTCTTTGGAATGGTAAAATTCGCCTCAATTAATCTGCCATTAAATAAAGCGAATTTTATCATTCCAAAAAAGTGGTGCCAATGATAAAAAAAAAAAGAAAAAAGTAGCAATATTGATGTCGGGCATGTGATTTTTCGAGCTCTGTAGCATATATGCTACTCACAGTTCGAATATAGTGAATTGTTTAATTCGGATATTCCATATTCATACCAGAAATTTAAAATAGCAATATTTCTTTAAATAAATTTCTTTAAATAACATTCCGTATCTAAATAAAACAAAATTTATTAATGAAATTTTCTGGTGTGAATTCAGATTCTCTGAATTATGGAATTTCTAGAACATATTCTACGCATGGGAATTAGAGGGTAAAATGATGAAAAATAATATGCGGAAATGGGGGTATTCAAAATAAAATTTTAATATTTTCTGTCAACCTTGCCGTCGTGTATAGTAGCAATACCTCAAATGGACGGTATTTTGTCCCAGCTTTTAAATAAAATGTTTTATGTTTAGTCAACGTTTATTTATACTAATACAGAAGCATTTCTTTTTCAAAAGATCAGTTTCATATTTGAAAGATTGTACATGTGGGCTGTGGATGTGACATGCATGTCATATGACATACATGTCGCACCCGCAACAAATAGAAACTAATTTTCTTTTAATATAAAAAGGTCAGGAAATCGACACTGGTATATTAACCCTTTGCGCTCGGCGTCTCTTACACAAATTTTATTCGGTCGGCACCACTTTTTAAAAAGAAGTTTAGTTCCAGTACACAATTTCAAAAATGCTCTGATTAAATAAGGTACATTTTATTTTCTTTTATTACTGGTGCCAAAAACAAATTTTGCAAAGAAAGATTATGTCTCCTCAGCGGAGCCCTCGAGTGCAAAGAGTTAAAATAGATAAATATAGGGCAAACATAAGAATAGTTAATTTGAAATTTTGAGCTTTACACCTTTCAGGGGCAAGTAATTGCGTTTTTGTAATGTTGAATTCATACCGGAATTTTCGATAAATTTCGTTTCAAAATAAGGAGAAGCAATTTTTCAACTCTGTCCTACCAAAGTTATAAGAGGAAAATTCAATTAAATGTTTCTCGTGCAAATATTGATTAAAATTAGGTGGGATATAATCAGGGCTGTAAAAATCTAGGTGCCAGCTGGCGGTCTCTCACCACTAAATTTTAATGTTTAGTTTTCGTCTAATCTTTCGTCTATTTTTTTTTTTTTGTAAGAATGCTAATAAAATGTAAGCGAAGAAAACTAATCAAATTTAGTAGTGAGAGACTGTCCGCTGGCGCCTAGATTTATACACCCCTGGGTATAATATATCCCACCACCCCTCAAGGGGTTAAACCATTTAAATTCAAAAGTAATTTATAAGCTAAAGTGTATAACACGACCAAACACGCACGCATGGATGAGGCGAGAAATATAGATGATATTACTTTCAGATAAAAATAAGCAAATCACATTTCAGTTACAATTTAATTCAGTGTTGCCAGTGGGCTACTTTTTTTCAATTCAAATTCCTTGATTGCCACTACTTTTTTGAAACGGTAAAATTACCTATGTTTTCGACTTAATTATTATGTCATTAAATAAGGTGCATTTGACCATTTCAAAAAAGTGGTGCCAATCAAGAATATGAATTTTAAAAAAGTAGGCCATCTAGCAACACAGATTTAATTTATTTAAAAGAAGGAATAATGATGTCCATTTTCTAAAGTAGGTTTCGTACACCTTAAAAAAAATTCTATTAGCTTTAATTACATCAACAACTTAAGTTTTGTGGAAATTTATGGTTTTAGTCAAATTTCGTTTAAATTTTCCATTTGTAAGTGACATTACTTTATCTACAATTTGAATTTCATATTTTATAAACTGAGGGAGTTGCTATTTAGGTTTTCTTTCAATAAATTTTACGTTTACTCATGTATCTGGTTTGACATTTCAGCATAGATTTTTCCAGTTATAATAAGTTAATTACTGTAATTTCGCGCGTATCTTCTTCTCCTTAGATGACTCGATTTCCTACCAGAGTTTGTTTTAAATAAAATGTGACTCACTTCTGCTTAGCACTTATTTGACTTATTTTTTTTCAACAAAATTTCCGGCTTGAAAAAGACTCAACTAAGCCGCGGCGGATACGCGGGTAATTACGGTAGTTAAATAAGGCGAATGTTACTATTTAAAAAAAGTGTTTTCAATCAATAAAAACATGAATTTTTAAAATGTAGCCCACTGGCAACACTGCTCCTGTCGTGAATATGTTATGATTGTAAGAAAAAAAGTAATAGGAAAACAACCACTTAGCAGAAAATTTATACATAAATTCTAAAAATAACATAAACTCATTTTATATGAAAGAAATATTTTTCTGTTGCTTTCTAATGTTCTCTTTTCTGTGCGCTCTTTGACACTAGGAGACTTTCGTTTGACCGTCGAAAAGTAAAATTTATCGAGATCTAAAAAACAGGGCTCCCACTTGGTCCGTTTTTTGAACGCCTCTTTTATTTAAAAAAAATCTTCTTTATACATTTCATAGAAACATACCGGGAAGAGCGTTTTAATTCCAATTGTTACAGAAACGTACCACGAATTTCTTTCGAAATAAGAACTGTTTTTGATAAAACTGACTAGTGGAAGCCCTGAAAAAACTACTTGCCGTAATAGGGGAGAGTGGGGATGAAAGCAGGAATGAGATTTCCGCTTTTTTGCACACCAGTATTTTGTTAGATAAAATATTATATTATTTAATCGGAACATTTTTGCGATTTAAGAGAACAACATTTTCGCTAACAAAATACTAGTGTGCAAAAAAGCGGAAATCTCATCCCTGGATGAAAGGGACATTTTGTCTTTATAAGCTTATACAATAATGGTATTAAAAGATATCACTTTCAAATTTGCACCTAATTCTCGTCTGAGACCTTTGCTTTTATATTACTAAAACCTCTTATCCTCAAGTACAGTAGTTTAAACGATATACGCATTTTTATAAATTAGGAGAAATGTCCCTTTTAAACCCATTGTAAGGGATGACAGTGACACTGTGCAGGGTTGAAAGGGACACACAAAAATAAAACATTTTTATGAGTTTTTTCTTTTTATTTGTCATTACATTATTCAAAAATAAAAGATTATACATACTATTACATTACATTATTAAAAGATTATTCATACAGAAATAAAAAATAAAGTATATTGCAACATATGATAAAATCAAAACAAGAATAATAACATGTTTAAGCCTACTTGACATAAAATAATTTTAAATCAGTCAAAAATTTTAAGAAAGATTTGGTTCTAGCTGTCTCACCACCAGTTACGGGTTTAGGTAACTTCACCACAATGTCAGTAATATTCACGTCATTCACGTCAATAGTATCAGCAAATACAAGGTGGTGTTATTCTGATTTTTTACTGAAAAAATGTACTCTAAATTCATTACGAGGACTTTTCTGGAGTTTGTGGCTACAGTGCGACAGGAATTCATCATAATTATTCCATTATTTTTCGCAAAGTTTATTGTTTTAATATTTATATTGTTTTGATAATTATCAAATAAGAGAAGCGCAGGATCAGTTTTGGAACAACTAGAATATTTAGCTAATGCGCAATTTCTTTAAAGATCTTTTGCGGTCATTGACCAACATTGATGAGCAAGTCCAAGTTTTTGGGATGGAGTTCCTCCGAGCATGAACTTCTTAAAATTCTTCCTTGGGGAAACGAATACTGTTGAACAGAGTTAACTGAAGCAGAAACAAAACACAAAAGTGTGACAAGTGTACCACGTTCAGCTGATGTTACATGAGAAAATTGTTTTTCACTACGTTTTACCACTATATTAGGTGGTTTGTGCTCTGTCATTAAGCTTGTTTTATCACAGTTATACATTATGTTCTATGTAAATTTATAACGATCCATAACTAACTGAAGGTTTTAAAAAAAATATCTACATTATCGTTGCTGAAACTTGTACTTCTTGTTAAACTAAAGGCTATAGGTTTCTTAAGAGAAAGCATGAATTTCTTTGCATAAAATCTTGGAACCATTCAATTCCAGCTTGCTTCTTTGTTCGCCAAGATAGGGACATGTTTGAAGAGTTCAAAGGAATTGAATACTCATAATAGGCACAGTTGTAAAACCATAGTTAATATTAGATACTTGGAGCAAATGTGAAGCTAACTCTTTTTATTGAGCTTCACTAAAGGAAGCTTGATAGAAACAACCTGAGTTGTTTAAAGTGAGATGTCCCTTTCAAACCCTCAGTTTCTGTCCCTTTCAACCCCATACCCACCTAGCGAAATTAAAAATGTATTCATGTATGAGAGAAATTTAGCTAACAAAATATACTGATATTCACATAAAGTGCATACATTACAGTGCTAAATAATATAAATATCATATTGCTAAACACAATATTACTTTTTTAGAGAAAAAAAGAAAAGCAACATCAAAATTTACTTTTTTACATCAAAAACAGGTTTTGCTTTCATCACCTACAACGCTACAATTGCTGATGTTAGTTGTAAGGATTATTAAGACAGAACAAATAACGTCATCGATTAAGCCAAAGTTGAAACTTCGTACATTTTATTTTCTTCCTGAAATTTTGATTGTCCCTTTCATCCCCAGTCTCCCCTATCTCGCGTATCCGCCGCACCTAAGATGACTCGACAGATTCCTACCAGAATTTGTTTTAAATAAAATGTGACTTGTTTCTGCTTAGCACAGATTTGTCTTTTTTTTTCAATAAAATTTCCGGTTTGAAAAAGACTTAACTAAGCCTTGCCGGATACGCGGAAAATTACGGTACTAGACTGCTCTGAAAACTTATAGTACCATGTTTTTTAGAATTGCGGTTTGTTTTATGTAAAAAAGTAGTGCACGCCATAATTCTTAATTTTTTTAATATGATTTTATTAATAATTTTCATAATTAAGATATGTTTTTGAATTAAAAAAACCCCATGTGGAATATATTTCAATGTATTCATTGTATCGCATTAAAAAATTCATCGGATGACTTTTCGGTAAGATATAAATTAAAGTTTGCCACAATCATTTGGCATTAGCATACTCAAATTTTGACCATTTCTAACTCTATGAAGAATTAAGAAAAGTACATAAACTATATTTTTTTCGGGTTGGCTTGATCGAAGAAACGCAAACATTGTGTCAAATGTGGGTGTTACCGTTTGAAAGATCAAACTCAGTATCATTTTAATATATAGACTACTATTTCAAAAATTGCATTCATAATTGAAAAATAGACGCAATTCCGAATCAAATGGTATCTCCCGCATCTCTCTGAGTGGATTGCGTGAAAGAAAGACATGGAGTGGTACGTTTTTCTCCCGGAAATGTACAATGGCACAGGTAATTGAATTGGATTCGGAAATTTTCACACAATGACCTTTCACAGAAAATTTATTTAAAAGTAAATTTTATATAAAATGTTACTAGAAGTAGAATCAAATTAAATGCATTAAAATGTAATATATTTTATATTTTAGGTTGTAACGCACGTTAACATATAAAGCACATTTCAAAATTTATTTGCTTTGAATGAAGTATTACATTACGGTAGACCGGGGCACGTTTACGCATGGGGCATGTTTACGCAGTGCACTTTTTCCGAAACGAGTTATAACTCGCGCGCCACAAGTCATGACAGATTGATGCTGCTCCCTAGCGGGTATTCTCACACGTTTTTGAGCGTCAGTCGAGCTTCGGTATAGCATGAGCAAAGGATAACCTGTTTTCTGTCGAGGTGAGTAAATTTTGAGTTGAACTTATTGAAACTTATTGCAAATTAATAACACTTAGTTAAAGATAAACAAATATATGAACATTAGCAGAATTTTATCCTTTTTTGAGAACTGTATATGTATGGTTATGTATTGTTATTCATTTTCTTTGCACGTTAAAAATAAATACAAACATGGCGACGGGGCACGTTTACGCATTGACGTTGGGGCAGCTTTACGCACGTTCTTACCCTCCGACAAGAGCAGTGTGAAGCGAATAAGAAAAAAATAATGGCACAACATAACAAAAAAAAAAAAAAAAAAAAAAGAAATTACGTAAAAATTTACTAGTTTCTATAGAAGCAGAACAAGAAGACAGCAAGGGAAAAGGTATGAAACCGAAAACTGCAAAAGGGAAAAAGTTGGTACACTATGGAAAAAAGAAAATAGTGAAGGAATCTGATAACGAAGATGAAAACTGTGTGTGTATTTATTGTTTGTAATCATACAACCAATTGAAAAAGGACAAGACTGGGTTTAATGTCTTAGATGAAAAATGTGGTCCCATGACAAGTGTGCAGAAGGAGATACTTTATTTTTTGTTTGTAAAAACTGTAACAGTGATGATGAAGATCATTAAATAATTTCTGTTTTTAATTAGCAATAAGCCCTATGTTTTCAGTTTAGCCTATAAAATGTTCTTTAATCAGATCACTTTAATTTTTTTAAACAGTGTTTTAAATTATAAATAAAACATTTCAATTTGATTAAATATTTATTTCACTTACTCCTTTGTATCACTTATAATATGCGTCAACGTGCCTCACTTGATGTGTTAACTTGCCCCGTTCACGGGACAAATTTACGCAAATGACTTGGACATAAAAAAAAAAAAAAAATTACGGTTAAAAACACAAATAGGGCAACAACTGAATACACAAATTTAGACTTTATTAACTGCTTTATAAAACAGCAATGTCTAAAATTTCCTAACTTAAAATATTAAAATTAGAAAATTCATTGAAAAAAACCGCGTAAACGTGCCCCGGTCTACCCTACTGTTTAAATTCCGAATCTGTTCGTGTGAAATTTATAAACTGCAGTGTGTCCTTAAAGTCAGGGTGCACTTTTGACTGGTCACAGGAAACCAACGAAACAAGATGGAAGTGTGAAATCTTCACGAAATAAAAGAAAAACTCTCCAAGTTTTATACCTGTTCAGTGCACTTCGATGCGGCCTCCATTTGAACAGATAATCACAAACGTTATTCACTCTGTTACACCAGATGCCTTTAACTGTGTGTGGGAAGAACTTGAATATCGTTTAGATGTGTGTAGGGCAACAAATGGAGGGCCACATCGAACTGTACTGAACATGTATGAAACTTGGAGAGTTTTTTTTTAATTATTTGGTGAGGATTTCACATTTCCATCTCGTTTCGTTGATTTCCTGTGACCGGTTAAAAGTACACCATGACTTTACGGACACACAGTATTAAGCACGCTTTTATCTATAAATTAGATGTCATTTTGCTGGTGTTCCATACAACGTCTACATTTTCATTAAAGAAAAAAAAATATTATATGTGAATAATAACATATAAAACTTTTATTATTGCTATCAAAATAATTCATCTTTATATGTTCTTTTAGTATGAAGAATTTGGAATTTATCAAACACCTTTAGCAACTTACGAAAAATTCAAAATATCACTTAATAATTTTAAAACATTAGAATAATTTGTTGATCTTCAGCGATATTATAGATAAATTAGAAGATTGGGCTGCTTACAGTTTGTAATTTTATTATCAACATTCTGGAAATTAACACTTTGTCGATATATGTCAATAATTTAGCGCGTTTTGTTAATTCAAAATATGTATAAGAATTTTTAAATAGTATCTTTGGCATTTTTAATCACGGGACACCCGTGAATAAATAAAGCAAAAAATACTGTTCCAAAATTTTGGTAGACATTTTGAGTAAAAACATTGCTGAACTGCCAACACTTACTGTCAACAATGCATTAAGTTGGGTGTATCATTTTTTATGAAACGGACTGAATCATGTCATTTCATTTTCCTGTTGTAACTATAGAAATTTGTCAACAATTAACGCCGAAGTCGCGAATGAAAAATAAGGAAAACTTAAAAGGACAGCGTTAAGAAATGCGTGGATTAGTTTGCAAACGAACAATCTTAGCCCTTTTAGGAGTATTGTAATTCTGTTACTAAAATTTTGAAATGATTCACTGCCATCAGAATTTCCGAAGAGATAAGTCACACTCCAACGTAAATTTCTAAACACATTGATTAAATAGTTTATATAAAGAACAATTGTTTCCGGTATGTTTCAATGTCATCGGAACGTTGAACAATCTTATGTGATACAATAAAGGTAAAAAGATATAAAAACACCATAAAATTATAAAATACGCAAGGCCTTACGAAAGACATTTATGTTTCTTCATCAGACGAAAAGAAAACATGCTAGCATTTGAAGGCAGAAGCAAGACACAGTCCTGCCTTAAAACTGGTAGCACGTCTTATTTGCCCATGATGAAGAAAGGCAAAGTTTTTTCGAAAGGCCTTGAACATTTCTTAAATTTATGGATTATCGAGAAGTTTGTTTTTGCCTTTATTAAGTTTCAATATGTTCAATAATTTGAGGTGTGCTTTTGTTCTCAAAATATATTGCAGAGATATTAAAAAAATCTTGAATTTCTGAGATTGCTGTAAGAACTCATACTGCGGTAAAAAAAAAAAGCAGAGTTATAAAGAGAATATATAACATCTGAAGAAAACATGTATAGCCATGCCTTACGTGGTTCAAAGTTTATAAAGAAATATATTTTAAAGATCCAATTTAACAAAAACACCCAAATGCACCTTATAATAGAGAATTGTTCAGTTAAAACTATCATAAAGAAAGATGCAAGACTGCCAGCTTGGCCTTTACTTAAAATTCAGGCATTCCAAATTCATACAAGGAATTCTTAGTAGCATTTTTCTTTACTTAATAACAGTCATTAGTGTGATTACATTAAATAAAAATTCTTCCATTGGAATTTACAGTATGATTTCGCAATTCTAAATAATAAAATGCGAAACTGGCAACCCTGGAAAGAATATTACAGCCACGCTACTTTACAGTCGTGGCCAAAAGTTTAGGACCACAGTGCAGAAACTAGCGTTTTTAAAATTGAAACCACTGTTAACGTTATAAATCAAATCGATTTTCGTCAGATGGCGTAATTACATCTGACAGTGGAGTTACTGTATTCGCTTTTGTTTTGAACTTTGAGTAATAAATGTCGCAGATGCAATTTATTGTCTGGATCTTAAATTTCAGTGGTGGTCCTAAACTTATGGCCACGACTGTAATTTCGATATTCTTTAGTGAACGTTTAAAATAAAGTAAAATACATTAACCTTGAAGTTGAATTCTGGAATTTTTTCTTTTCTAATTCATTTTATTTTCTCCAATATAATGATATAAGCATTCATCAAAATATGCTAAATAAAATTCCTCTTTCAGCATTAGTTACTGCATTTTAAATTTTAAACATATACTAACTTAAATAAAAGTTATTTTTATTATGAACTACCTGCGAATAGAGGCAGGTAGTTTATTTATTTTATTTTTTTCACGTATACAGTACAGGGTTTGGGAATAATTTCCTTAATGATCAGGTTGGTTGGTTGTGTTTATGACGGTCAATTATTGCCACGAGGGATATAGGCCCTAAGGAGGGGGGGGGTGCCCTTCGTGGGGGTCTTTCTAAGGGAACCTAACCCGTATTAACGCTTGGAAACCACGAAAACTCCGAACGATTAGGTCGACGGGCGGGATTGGGATGGAACCCAGCACCTCCCGTCTACCAGCTTCGAGAGCAGAACCTCTCGGCCACTGGTGGGGCCCTTAATGAACAGATATACTTACATATGCCAATTCCTTCTACAGTACAATCGTACAATCAAGTTGCTTGCATATTTCGATGAGTCTAACATATAAAAATCGATGTACAGCTTGGTGTTTTCATTATTTTCTATTAATCACCAAGTAAACACGTAGATTTTAATAAATAAGATCAATTACTCTTACAGGATTAAAATGACAATTTTTAATTATATAAGAGGAAAAAAACTGAAGAAAAATAAATTTCAATTAATGTGTCAAAAACTCTTGGCGGATGTTGTTAGTATTTTCAAGAAAAACATTAATTACACGCAGCTGCTGATATGTTCCTTTCTTGTAACTTGTTATTTAAATTATTTCTTTCGTTAAAAAATATATTTAAAAAAAATATACTTGACATAATTTTCGAATACATGACAGAAATAATGAAAATATTGCAGAGAAAACATTAATGATGTTTTTTAAACTTTAAGAAGTGTTAAATAACTCATCTGTCTAATGATTGCTTTTCATTCTGTTGTCTTTAAAAATAAACACTATCAAGAATTCTAAAATCAAGCTTTATAAAGAAAAAAAAAATTACTCACTACATTATATTATGCAATTTTAAATATAAAATAAATGCAAAACTGTATATGAAAAATAGAACTTTCGAATAAGCTTAGGGTTATAAAAGGACAGCTATCAAAATGTAGAGTAATCAGTTGTATAAGAAGTAACATTTTAATCTTTCATCTCATGAGGAGATATTAAAAAATGCGCCTATTTATTAATAAATAAAAATGAAACAGTATAATTTAGTTAATCAAATAAGTTAAATACGTTAATGTTCAAAATAAGTTATAACCACCATGTGATTCAACAGTGAAGACATTTTTTCACATCACAGGGCTCCCAAATGGTCCGCCAACTGAATACCAATAAATTTTAACAGAAAATTTTATGGTAGGTTTGCGCTAGAATTAACTTTCAAAGGTGATTCCGGGGCGGTTTGTAAGAAAAATCTAAAATAATATTCGTATTCAGTTGGCAGACCATTTGGGAGCCCTACATCGATACTTCGCTAACTGATAAAGATAGAAAAGAAGGATGGCAAACAAAGCCTTTTGTTTGAGAAGTTGCAAAATATCCATAATAACACGTAATTCCATTTATCATCAACATATGGCTATTATTTGTTAGGCATTAGAGATTCATCGACACACAAGTGAACTCAGGTTGGAGTCATTCGTAAGGCAGAAAGTGGTAGTCATTTTGTGTTCAATACATGCAGAATCTGAGCATATTATTAAACCTGCATAACGCTTGTTACGCTAAACATTTAGAGAGAATCGTATTCTCAGTTGATCACTTTCGTGTGCACGACCTTATTTCTTAATGTAGAGATATTTTCTGTCAAAAGTGCATCGCTACAAGTGGCTGCTCGTGGGTTAGTTAACCCTTTCAGGGGCAAGGTACTTCTATTTGCAAAATTCTGAAATGAGTGACTGACACCAGAATTTACAAGCATATTTATTTCAAAATAAGCAAAAGCTTCTGTTCACGTACTTAATAAAAGAAAATGTTTCATTACAATATTCTGGTGCCAATGTAGCAATTAGGAATTAAAATTAGGTTGTCCAAAAATGAACCACCGCCCTTGAAGGGGTTCAATAGGGTTCGCAATACATAAACTGTGGAAATAAGGAAGATCATACAATACAACAAATAAACAAACAAAAATTAACTAACTCAATATATGAAATAAAGGGAGATTTCGGGTAAATAACAATCAAGAAAAAAATGCCACACTGAACGTTGTAACGTTGTGCGACTGGAAAGTTAAGAGCAATCCTTTTGCCTCACACGCTCATAACCGTTTACATCCGTATAAAGTGGTTTCGAAGCGAAGAGAATTTCTTCGATCGTACGTGAGTAGCTGGAAAGACCGCACGAACTCTCTATCGATATTTTTAGAAATTTACATTATTAGAGTAAAGTTTCCTATAGGCGTATTTAACCCCTTGAGGGGCAAGCCTTTACGTTTGTGAAATTCCGAATTCCCACCGGAATCGTTGAAAAATTCTATTTCAAAATAAGTAAAAGCAATTTTACAGCTTTTTTCCACCAAAGTCAGAAAAGTAAAGTTTAATAAATTGTTTCTGATGTAAAATTTTATTAATCGTAGGTGGTATATAATATATACCTGTGCCCCTCAAGGGGTTAAAAGAAATGGGAGGGAGGGCTTTTTAAGTTTATCCATGAAGTTGACAAACATGTATAAATCTTATAAAAACATGTATAATAATCACTTATAAACAGATTAAGTTAAATAATGCTATAAAAAGTGATAAAATATCTTTATTAAAATTGACGATCGTTTCATCGCACAAACGGTGACATTTTCAAAATCATTCATGATAGAAAATATTTTCATATAATTTAAAACAATAACATAGTAAACAATGTCGCGAAACATGATGCATAACGAAAAACATTGCAAACATAAAATAAAATTAAAATTACAATAGCTATTTGCGAGCGTGGATTAATTTTCACATAATTTAAAAAACTATAACATGGTAAACAATGTCACGAGACATCATGCATAATGAAAAACATTGAAAACCATGAAATAAAAATAAAATTAACTTGGCTATTTGCGAGCGTGGATTAATTTTTACTATTGTTACTAAAATTACATAGCGTCTGTTTCCAAAATTTAGGTAAATCCAGGGACACTGAATCATTGCAAATATTCTCGTTGTGTAAAAATATCTCTATTGATTATCGTATTATGGATGGTAAATAAAATCTTGATGGACAAATTAACTTGCTATTTTTAAAATCGATCTGTAAAGATTCTTCGTTGCATAATCTGGCCAAAGCTGTGGTTCTCCTGTAGTATTTGATGTCTGTTATATGTTCTTTAATTCTAGTTTTAAGTTTTCTGCTTTTCATACCTATATAAAATACCTATATAATATATAAATAATATTTCGTATAAAATACGAAATACCTTTCACCAAAAAACATGGAATAAAGCAGTTTTATGTAGACTGCAGTCATAGACACCCCCCCCCCCCCCGTTACTCAGAAGAAAAGAAACAAAGCAAACAGCTTTACTTTGCAAAAGAAGGGATGAAAGAAACATTCAACAATATATTCAACAAGTCATAGGAACCACAGTAGTTATTTAGGTACCACAGCTAAAATTAGGCAGATTTTTTTTTCTTGATTTTTGCAGTTTCCCAAAACAGGGCAAAATTTTTGTATAAGTCATGAGAAAGACATAATTTTTATTTCATAACTAGAAAGACCTAAGTTCAAACTGTTATTTAAAACAAAAAGAAAAGTGGAAATTTTATTTGCCTTTTTGTGTAGAGCCTTTATCGTAAAGTCGCAAAAATTTGGAAAAAATAACCATAACTTTAATGTTTGGTTTAGTGTTTTGGCCCTAAATATTTAAAATTAATTTTTTAAATATTTTTTTTAAATTAAAATATGTATTTTTTATGTACTTACAGTGATATTTTTGAAATGATTCGCATTTTAGATCCAGAGAAACAATTTTTTGAAAATGGAACTGCAGTCTAAAAATTCAGACTCAGAAATGTGCGTTTTGAGAAAAGTCCAAAAATTTGATCCCCCATATCTCACAAACTATGAGGTCTAGGAAGGAAAATTTTCTGATGGATTCATATCAAGATAGAAGTTTCACCCAAATCCCTGTCGGTCGGGTAACAATAAAAAATTGGTTGAATTGACATGGAATGACCCTTAATGCTGTTTATGTATTTTTACCCATTTTCCTTGGTATGCATTTTATTCGAGTTCATTATTTAGAAAAAAATAATAATAAACGAATAAAAAAACTTCTAGAAATGAATAGGTCATTTCAAAACCCCCATAAGTCACAGAATCAGAACATTTAGAAAAAAACTGTATTATTCACAAGTAAACGATTTTCTATTGGTTTTTGTTGACTGATTATTGAGTATTGTTTGTATTCTACTACCACCACGATTTTTAAAATACGAATTTTGTAGTACATATTTATCGTGCACATGTTGGCAAAGTGTACGTGAAAGATTTTTGTTTTGAAAAATTGGTGTGAGATAGAATTTAAAAATAGTCGCCTGTGGCAGCCCTGTAATACTAAAAAATATTTTGATGTATTAGATAAAGTAGTTAAAAATTATAACAATTTTTATAAAAGGGGTCTATAAAAATGACACTTGTACAAGTAAGAGACGAAGAAAATTAATTTAAAGTTTATAAGAATTTATATGAAGGGAAAAATAATAAAACAACTTAAATTTAAGTTTGGTCATAAAATCAGATTATCTAAAAATACTATATTTACTTGAGGTTATGACCCTATAATTACAATTTTGTTTTCATTTCAGAAATATTAAAAACATATCCAATTATTTATACAGTTAAAGATTAAAAAAGTAAAGAAAGAAAGCGAACTGATTATGAAAAGGAATCGGTTATAGACAGTGATGGAACATTGGCGCAGCAGTTGAACGATTCTCACCACTAAATTTGTATAATATTCTTCGCCTTCAAAAATCTCAGAAATTCTGTCCTGAAGTTAGATGAAGAATACTAATAAAATTTTGCGGTGTCAATTGATTTTCTGCTGCTACACTGTTCCATCACTGGTAGAGGGAGTTCGGGTATTATGGACAATATGGAATACTTCAATATCAGGCTACACGATGTTGCAGTCATGCGTAACTCTGCAATACGACTTCCTAGTACCCCCATGAGGCACCATGCTCAGTTCTATTTGGATACCTGTTGTTGGAACGCACGGTTAATAAAGTCGTATTCTCAATTTTTGCAGCATTTTACAGGTGAATTTTATAAAATTCGTATTAACTATAAAACCTCATTATCAGTGATGTTAACCGTATTCTGTATAAAGTGGAACAGTTATATTTATTGATGTGTTAGTCAGTTTTCTTCTACACTAACTTGTTGACGATTGAAGAGGTTATGTTTTTCAAGATGGTGTCTCTGGTATTATTGAATATCAGCTAGACAGCTGTTTCCCTAATGGAGTTATGAATAAAGAGGAGGAGACATATAGTGCATTGTCTACCAGTTGCCAGTGAAGTAACTGGGGAAGTTGTCACAATATGGCGGCGGATTTTTTTTTACATTGTTAATCCTTAAATGCGCGATTTTTTATTTTGTTTCGAAAAAAATATTCAAATTATACGTCAATCTTTTCTTCTGTTGCACATCTGTAATACAAGTAAAGACTACTGTCGTATGGCTGTTTTACGCCAAAATATTGCAAATTAGCGAATATTTTAAGAAGTATGTCTCCCGATACCGTATTTTACATTATTATTTATTTTATAAAACTTAACCTTTAACCCTTTAATTCCGATGATAGAATACGGTCTAGAAAATACGTAGTTCAGATAATCTAACTTTACACCAGAAAGTTTCAATGATTAATTTCGCTTTATTTGAATACGGAATGTCTATTAGTAATTAAAGAAGATACTACTATTTTAATTTTCTGGTGTGAATTAGGAATATACGAATTAAAAAAATCTCTTAATTTCAAAACACTGTCGTTTGCATATATGTAAAGCTACGCAATGAAGGTTTAAACAGTTTCTGATAACCGCCAAAGCAAACTTCCACCGGTAAATTTCGAATAAAACTTAGCCCATTTTAACGTCTTTTTCGTGAAAAAGTTATCACACAAATACTCTTAAATTTTCCTTTTGGTTTTACTGGTGGCAGTTCTGCCAGGTATTATGATAATTTTCACTGACTCTTGAAGGGGGTTGTCTAGGTTGTCACATCATGGCGGAAACGCATGTCCTGACTACCGCCGAAGTAAACTTCCACCAGTAAATTGGATATTTGTTTTTGCGATTATTTATGAATAAAAGTTTGCCTTAAAGAGATGTTTAAATAAGGAGAAAATGCCTATTTTAATTTACTGGTTGAAGTTCGACTCGGCGGTAATCAACCCTGGCGAAAACGGTTACAGTTGAAACTTCACTATTTTAAAGCTATGTCAGTTCCATTTTATTAATAGTTCCATGGTTTCAAGGTTTCTAGTCTAAAAATTAAAAAAAAAATTCACAGAATATGATGATTTATAGATTATGTGCTAAGGTTTTCTCATTAAATAATTTTGGTTATTCCTTTAAATGGTGGTTTTTCT
This sequence comes from Maratus speciosus, assembly GCA_963932465.1. Classification (NCBI taxonomy): domain Eukaryota; kingdom Metazoa; phylum Arthropoda; class Arachnida; order Araneae; family Salticidae; genus Maratus; species Maratus speciosus. Next base: position 33,633,236 of record OZ010787.1, on the reverse strand, counting down.
GGCAATTTTAATATTCTTTATGACGCTGTTCCGTATTACCCAACTGGTTGCCATTACTCTAAAAGTGTAATTTTTTAAATCTAAATATTGTTATATATTTTTTCTTCCACTTTAAATGCATTAAAAATGTGTTACGAAATAGTCAAAGTTTGTACTTTACTAACTTTTATTGTATCTGATATTTTTTATGTTGACTTACAAATAGAAATAAAATGGTATTCCATAATACCCAAACTTTCTCTCTCTAAAGGAAAAAAAAAAATGTGTAAAATATATAAAATAATGATAAAGAAAGTTAAATAATAGTTCAGTTAATTTGTATCCAGATAAATTTAATTCTTATATAGATAGAAAGTTTTTAAGACTTGAAAATCATGTCAGTCCCACCGCGGTAGGAAAATAAAAGATGAAGTTAACATTTGATCAATGGCATTAAAATCCGTTTAGTATCGCTGCGGTGGGAGAATGAAGGGGACATTACTATGCTGTCATGCTGACGAAATCTGAAATATTGATGTTGTCGTAATAAGATGTAATATTTCATGCTTTGTTATACCATTTGAGTCCTGATTGTTGCTTGGAAAAGTTTCTATTTTAATACAGAAATTTAACCCTTAAATGCGCGTTTTTTTTATTTTGTTTCGAAAAAATTATATATGATTATCTGAAAGGTTTATTATACAGGAAAAATAATGAAAAAAAAAAAAAAATCAGAGATACATTTTTCGTATAATACATCAATCTTTTCTTCTGTTGCATATGTGCAATATAAGTAAAAACTACTGTCGTGCGGCTATTTTACGCTAAAATATTGTAAATTAGTAAATATTTTAATAATTATGTCTCCAAATACCTTATTTTATATAATTATTTATTTTATAAAGCTTAAACTTTAACCCTTTAATTCCCAAAATAGATTACGTTCTAGAAATTACGTAGGCCAGAGAATCTGACTTGACACCAAAAAATTTCAATGGTAAATTTCGTTTTCTTTAAATACGGAAAGTCAGTTATTATTTAAAGCAAATATTGCTATTTTAATTTTTGGTGTGAATAAAGTCTATACGAATAAAAAACATATATTAAATACAAAACACTGTTGTTTGCATATATGCAAAGCTGCGCACTAAAAGGGCTAATGATATTTTAAGAAAATATTTAGATGAATGTGTTAGAAACAAGGAAATAATTCCATGCTATGAAGATTCATACTATTTAACTTAAGGTAAAGCATAGGGTGGCTCAAATTAAAGTATCCCTGTTTGGGACGATCTAGCGAGAGAAGTAGGGGATGCAACGTCTTCATATTTGGAGGATATACGTATCAGACCATGGGAAACTGATTAATGCAAAAATTTTGTTTAGTTCAAACAAAGGTCGCTAGGGGAAAATGAGGCGCTGCGATCGGTTTGGAAAATGTAATATGACCAAGGGTGTAAAAATCTAGGAGCCAGTAAGCCAATTCCCACCAATAAATTTTATTAGTATTATTCGTTTAAATTTTCTTAGTATATGCTCCAATTTATTTGTTAGTATTTTTATTTGGTGAAGAATACTGAAAATTTAGTGGTGGGAATTTTCTAAAAAATGTTAATTACTCACACCTTGTATTCTTTGCTTATTTGTTTCGCTACATTTTCCTTACCTTAAGCCGATCGCAGCGCCTCATTTTCGCATAGCGGCCTTTGTTTGAACTAATTTTTTTTTTTGCACTAATCAGTTTCTCATGGTCTGATATGTATATCCTCCAAATATGAAGACGTTACATCCACTGCTTCTCTCACTAGAGCGTCCCAAATAGGGATACTTTAATTTGAACCACCCTGTATATACTATTTTAAAAAGTCCCACGAATAAAAAGAAAAATTCATTTTTTGAATAGGAAAGCGTTCTAAAAGCCTTATCGTGATGAAAGAAAATGTTAAAATTTAGCCAATGATGAAAATTTTAGATTAGTAACTCCCATTGTGTTGCCGCCCATCGTGTACGTCATTAAAGCTGAAGGGTTTCCTCCTAATGACGCCAAGTTTCGATTAGTCTCCCCGCAGTGGGGTTTACAGATGATAATATGTATTTAATTTTTTTTTTATTTAATTATTAATTATCCTATAAATCTCCCATTTTAGTGGTCCCATGAAAAGAAAAACAGACAGAGGATAATCAATACATTACGTATCAAATAAATGATGATGATCAGTGAGTTTTAACAGTGTTTCAATAGCTGAAACAATCCCAAACAAATTTTATTCCTCATATGAAGAATATATATATATACCGGGTTTCATAAAAATGACTGACTGATTTTAAAATTCAATAACTTGCAAACGGTGACAGATATTTAAAAAACTCTTGCAGGAGGGTTATGCATGAGGCCAAAAGATTTTTTACAGTCATTTTCGATTTTAGTTCGAATTACAAACAATAGATGGCGCTGTAAACAATAGGCGCAAAATACAGGATCGATTTTTTGGCCTATCTCTTCTTCCATGCCGAAAAAGAAGAATAAAATGTATTGAGTGGGTCCCGAAGGACCAAAAATCGAGCCTGAATTTAGCGTCTACTAATCGCAGCGCCATCTATTGTTTGTAATTCGAACTAAAATCGACAATCACTGTAAAAAAACTTTTGACCTCATGCATAACCCTCCTGCAAGAATTTTTTAAATATCTGTCACCGTTTACAAGTTATTGAATTTTAAAATCAGTCAGTCCTTTTTAGGATACCCGGTATATATATAACGTATTAAATTTACTAACGAATTAAAAAAATCTAAAATATTTTATGATTAATACAAAGAAGAATATCTTTATAAAGTTATAAAAACTTATTTAAAACAAAACAATAATAGTAGAATATGTTTTCTTAATTCTTTGAAAAGAAACCAAATTAAATTTTATATAAAAAAAGCAGATGGAATGTTTCATAAATATTTAGATTTTGTGTATTTAAAAAATCATAAAATACTTATATTTTATGAAGAAAACATTAGTTAATTATAATGTAGATTATAATTTAAATGTAAAATTTAAAATTAAATATGAAAAATATCGAAACTATTTTTAAAAGGATATTTAGGGTGTAATACTTTGGTTTTAACAAATGTTGAAAAAAGTCAGATTTAGCGAGAAAACTATTATGTATGGAATACTTTTAAAATGTAGAAATATTAATATTATTAACATTTCTTTTTTGATAAATAGAGATTTAGGACGAGAACTTTATAGTTTTAAAAGGTACGTGAAAAAATTATTCCTAAATAGCCAAAACATGCACTGTCTGATAATAAAACCGATAAATGAATTTTATGTATACATATAATAGATTTTGAAAAATTAATTATCAAAGTAAATGTAAAAATTGATATTCCTTAACCCATTAACCCTCTCGCTGCGTAATTGTTCTATCAAAATAGCTTCAAAAATTGCGTATTTAACCCTTTGAAGAGCGGCGATGCCGTCACGGATTCACCTAATTTTAATCCCTAATTGCCACATTGGCACCAAGTTTATTGAATGAAAACTTTCCTTTTATTAAATAGCAGAAAATATACCTTTACTTGTTTAGAAATAAATTTTCTTGTAAATACTGGTGTCAATCAATTATTTCAAAGTTTACAAATAAAAGTACCTTGCCCCTGAAAGGGTTAACCCCTTGGGGACGAGCGGCACGAATACGTGCCGTCAGAAAGTAGACAAAATTTGCAACAAATTAGCTACATGACATTATGACTTAGGATGAAGGGGAATGGGGGATGAAGTTCTCAGAATCCCTGTTTTTTCTCACCAGTAAAATTTTACTGTAAAATTTGCCTTATTTAATCAGCGCATTTTCTCGATTCATAAAGACACAAATTTCTGTTTTTAAGAAGTTTTTAAGTTAAAAGATTAAAATTTTCGTAAAAGGCTCCCGTCCCGAAGGGGTTAATTCTTTCGCGACGAGCATCTTTTAAGAATTTTTATTCTTTTGTCACCATTTTTTCAAAACAGAAATTTTCGTCTGATTTAATCAGGAAAATTCTCCGGTTATATAATGTAAAATTTACAATAAAAAGTAACTGGTAGGAATGATCAAGGAGGTTAATTAGACGGAAAAAAGGCATCCCCGATGAAATCTCGGGTTGCGCAGCGAGAGGGTTAACCGCCAAAACTATAAGGTTGAGATTTCATTTTCTTAGCTGAACCTCGTTCGCCACCACAAATTCTGGAAGATTATTTTATCTTTATTTAATGTTAAAGTTTTAACTTTTTAAGTAAGTCTAATTTTTAATTGAAAAATACTGGTGGGGATATAAATAACTGACGTAAGAGTACTTATTTTGACTGCTGCGTGAACGTAACACCAGCGGCCAATGGGTTAATTAAATATGGTTATTTCCACGGGTATGTGTAGTGTAAGTCACATGCTACTATGTTTGTCTACCAGTATTTTAGAGCGGAAAAAACGTGACTTATTTTTATTGCAGGTATCTTATTAATTAAATAAGGCCAAGCAAACTTTTCGAAAATAACGGTGACCAACAAGCTTAACAGTTTTCAGCTATGTGACTCACACTACAAAAACCCATGGAACTAGCCATATACAAAATTTAATTGCAGTGAAAGTGGAAAGCAGTATAATGTATACTGCTTAGAAACATTTTTTAAATACATCTTAGATCACGCCTGATACAATAACAGGACTCCAGGAAAGTAATTCGTGGCAGGTTTCAGCAACAATTGAAAGAAAAACGCTCTTCCTAGTATGTTTCTACGAAATTTATGAAGAAGATTTTTATTTAAATATAATAGTCCAGGCAATAGAGACCGTATAGGGGCTCTACTTAGCAAAATTCATGGCAGTTCTGGAAAAAGGCTTACTATATGTTTTTTTGGGTCGCTAAATCCGAATTTTTAACTTTCCATCAAAATTTCACCCGGCAACTCCCCCCCCCCCAACAAACTTTGGCAAAATGTCCCCCCAAAAAGGTTTTTATTAAAAAAATCATTTTTTTTATTGTTTTAGAGGAAAAGTATCAAGAAATTCAGAAAGTAGACAAAATTTGCAACAAATTAGCTATATGACATTATGACTTAGGATGAAGGGGAATGGGGGATCTGCCTCGGAACAAGCGCGCTGTGCTGCGTGGACTAAGTTGCGCAATTCCACTTAACCACTCACACGTTTACATTCGCCCTCCCATCTCCCCTCCGAACTTTACTTATAAGGTTTACTTTAAGTTTTTGGGTCGCTGAATCCGAATTTTTAACTTACACCCAAAGTTTCCCCCCCCTCCCGAAAATCCCCCAAAATATTTCTTATTAACTTAAATTTCTTATTGTTTTAGGGGAAAAGCATTACGAAATTCAGAAACTAGACAAAATTTGCAACAAATAGGATATATGACATTATGACATAGGATGAACGAGGAGGGGGAGGGCGGCCTCTGAACAGGCACTACGGCGCTACGTGCACTATGTTATGAAGTCCGGGCAATGGGGGAATTTACCTGGAAAAATTAATACTAGTTCTGGATTTCGACTCACTTCATGTTTCTTGGGTCGCTGAATCCGAATTTCTAAGTTCTCACCAAAATTTCACCCGACAACCCCCCCCCAAAAATTGATTTTTTGAAAAAATTTGGTTTTTGAGAAAAGCGCGCGGGGAATGTTCCGAGGCAGCCCCCTCTCTCCCCGTTTATCCTACGTCATAATGTCATACATCCTATTTGTTGCAAATTTTGTCTAGTTTCTGAATTTCGTAATGCTTTTCCTTTAAAACAATAACAATTCGGATTCAGCGACCCAAAATCTTAAAGTAAACCTTATAAGGAAATTTCGGAGGGGAGATGGGAGGGCGAATGTAAACGTGCGAGTGGTTAAGTGGAATTGCGCAACTTAGTCCACGCAGCACCGCGCGCATGTTCCGAGGCAGATCCCCCTTCCCCTTCGTCCTAAGTCATAACGTCATATATCTAATTTGTTGCAAATTTTGTCTACTTTTTGAATTTCTAGATACTTTTCCCCTAAAACAAGAAAAAAAGTGATTTGTTTAATAAAAACCTTCTTTGGGGGCTTTTTACCAAAATTTGGGAGAATTTCCGGGGGAAATTTTGGTGGGAAGCTACAAATTCGGATTCAGCGACCCAAAAAATATAAAGTAAGCCGATTTCCAGAACTACCATTAATTTTCCTAGGTAAAATTCCCTATTGCCCGGACTATAAAGGGTGTTCAAAAAACAGACAGAGCAGGAGGTCTTTAATAAGTACTTTTAAAATGTTTTCTTTTATGTGCATAATGCAGGGCTTCCAACTGATCCGCAACTGAATAACAATAAATTTTAACAGAAAATTTTATGGTAGGTTTGCGCTAGAATTAAGTTTCAAAGGTGGTTCCGGGGGCTGTTTGTAAGAAAAATCTAAAAAGAAAATTTTTCTAAAATAATATTGGTATTCAGTTGGCGGACCATATGGAAGCCCTGCATTATGCACATAAAAGAAGACATCTTAAAAGTACTTATTACAGACCTCCTGCTCGGTCTGTTTTTTGAACACCCCTTATATTTAAATAAAAATCTTCTTCATAAATTTCGTAGAAACATACTAGGAAGTTCGTTTTTTCTTTCAATTGTTGCAGAAACCTACCACGAATTTCTTTCCTGGAGTCCTGTTATTGTATCAGGCGTGATCTAAGATGTATTTAAAAATGTTTCTTCTAAATTAAGCTTGCTTTGAAGTCAAAGACATTAGAATAATTAAAGAAATATTGTATAAATGAAAATATTCAAAATTTAAGAAAAATAATCGTATGAACATGCGAACACCACACTATTGTGAATTCGTATCGATTAAAATTTCAATTGTCAGCGTTTTTTTTTTTTAAATGCTTTTATGCAATTGCATTTTTCATTAACAAAATGAAATTTTTGGTAAAAATAAATATCACATTTCGATTCATCATTGAATTTAGTATAGGAATCATTTGTTGTATTTTATTATCATTATATTGCCAACAAATTATACGCACGTTTAGTTAAGGAATCCCAAATCGCTCTAGTGTGAAGTTCGCGGGTGCTGAACCGAAGTGTGGAGACTACGGGTTAATTATTATGAAATAATAATAGAATTGTATTTGAAGTAGAAAATTTAGTAACGCATTACTTAATGATGAAGAAATTGAAGAAATTTAGGAATATGAAGCTGCTTATGATGCGAGAGTAAAATTGTAAAAATTATTAATATTAAAATTTTTAATAATAGGTTGCCACAAAAGTTTCTTTCGTATTTTATAAAAATTGAACCATGTGAAATTTAGAAAACTGGGACATTTTTTTGAAGTATATATGTGCCATTCTGTTCAAAAACCTTCTTCCATTTGTCCGAAAGTCTCATAATGGCTTCTTTCCAAGACATTTGTGATTTGTTGGCATTATCGAGATGATTTTTTATATCATTCAAAGAGTCAATTTTTTTGGCGAAGGAAAATCTTGACAGAAAGAAAAAAAAATAGTAGTCGGAGGGTAATGCCTGGAAAGTAGGGAGGATTTGGCATAACGTCTCAATCGAATGCAAGGAGTTTGTTTCTGACAACCAAATGCACGTATGGCCTGCCGTTGACATGGTGGAAGACAAATTCTCGTCTGTTTGCTAATTCGGGGCTTTTTCTCGCTGTCGCTGCCTTCAGTTCGTCGAGTAGCGAGCAGTATTTTTGATCGTTGATGGTCTGGTATTTGGTGGAAGTAGCTCGTAGTATATAACACCCTTCTAACCCCACCAAATATACAGCAAAAGTTTCTTCGGGTGGAGGCCGGCTTTAGCGACAGAAATGGAATCTTTGTCTTGGCTGGACCAGGATCGTATGTATCCTACGCTATCATAAACAGAGTTCGTATGGGTCCTTGAATTTCCAGACTAAGAAATTCTTCGTTACCAGTATTTTCTTATGAAAATTCTTTCCTTAAATAAGGTGAAGTTTCGCCCGTTTAAACAAGGTTTATTTTTCCTTAAAAAAAAAAAAAAAAAAAAAAAAAAAAAAAAAAAAAAATACTGATATTCGGCTTTGAAATTAACGGTACCCGTGCGAACCCTGATAAAGTATCCAAATTTCGTCATCGGTGACCAATCTTTTCAAAAAAGAATCTTTTTCGCAGATGGTAATACGGTATAGAATGTTCCGCTCTATCAGGTCATTGGCAGGATGACCACTGGCGACTATTTTATATTATTTTTGTACCAGTATTTAAAAAATATATTTATTTTGCAGTTGTTGTCAAAATGTATGTGAACGATTTTTGTTTTCATAAGGTGGTGAGAGATGAATTAAGAAAATATCACGAGAATTGCCAAAGAAACGTTTTGACAACTTAACCCCTTACGCTCTGGTGCTGTTAGCGGGTGTATGTCACTAGCCACCAGTGTTGCCGTATCAAGCAGATTTTTTTTTTTTTTTTTTTTTTTTTAATTTTTAATTCACACCACAAAAATTTGATTGGCAATTTTCTTTTACTTTATTTATGGAAAGTAAAGCATCTTATAAAGCAAAACTAAGAGTTAAAAATGTCTAGCGCAGTGTTGTCAGATGGGCTACTTTTTTTAAATTCATATTCTTGATTGGCACAACTTTTTTGAAATGGTAAAAAGCACCTTATTTAACGACATATTAATTAAGGCGAAAACAAAGGTAACTTTACCGTTTCAAAAAAGTGGTGGCAATCAAGAAACCTGAATTAAAAAATAGTAGCCCACAGGCAACACTGGTCTAGCGCAGGGTTGCCAATTTGGCCTCCATTTTTAATTTGAAATTTCATATTCATACCGAAATTTTGAAAGAAGAATCTTTATGTAATCAAAAATTTTCTATCATTAAATAAAGCAAAAAATACTATTTTCAATTTCTGGCACGAATTCTGTTTTTCTGACTAGATATGGAGGCCAAACTTGAAACCCTGGTCTGGTGAGAATTCGGAATGTCTAATTAAAAAATCAGCCAGATATCATGCCGTGCGTTGTGTACGTCATTGTCGGAAGTGACCATAATAGCATGACGCCGCAGTGGTCAAGAGATTACTATTATTATAACCCTAGACTGTTTAGACAAAAAGAGAAGAGTTGTGATAAGAAAAACAAAGCAAAGTTTAGAAGAAAATAACGGAATAAAAGGTTAAAAATATATGTGTACGGCATGAAGATATTAAAAAATTTACATTAAAAAACTTATACTGACATCCAATAATTTACATATTTTTACGAATCTAGATAGAATCTAAAGATAGACGTTTGTGTGTGCCTGTCCGCTGTCTTTAGAAGAGACCGCTGGACGCAGAGTTACAAATTTTGGCAAGAAGGTGCCTCTATGTATGTAGTTATGCAACTCGAAGCCCGATTTTGGATTTTTTGTTTAGCATGTTTTATGCGATATTCAACGTTTTTCCCGTTTTATAGAGATTTTTCCACTTTAGTAAAAGGAATCCGGTGTTTCAATATTTTAGCCCAATATAGTAAATTTCGTCCTCTTCTCAATAAAGTTATTTAAGAATTCTTACAGTGGTTTTTGAGTTTTTGCAAATTTATTTATAAGATTTTTAGAATGTTTTTGCGTTTCTCGGCGATTTCTTGACATTCGTAAAAGGAATTCCGTTACATACTTGAAGTCTAATATTATGTAAATTTTTTCCTTCTAGATTTTTGAACTTTTGGCGATTTTTAATTCCATTTTTAGTGAATTTTATTTCGAGTTATAACGTTTTTGTCAAGTTTTCGTGTTTTGTTGCATTCGTGAAGCAATTAAGTAGTTGCAAACTTTTACTGTAGTAGTTTACTCTATGCGATGTTTCAATTTTTAGCGATTTTTAATGTGATTTTGAGTGGTTTGTTTTGCGTTCCCCGGAGATTTTGTTTTACATTCATAATAAGAATTGTGTCTCAACCTTTTAGCCTTCACATTTTTGCCTTCAACCTTTTTGCAGTAAACTTTGTCATCTGCAATTTTTGAAATTTAGTGATTATTTAAGTAATTTTTGACACGATTTTTAGAGTTTTTCCCACTTCGCTGCAGTCTTTCGACATTTATAATAGGAATTCGGTTTCAAACTTTTAGCTTAATATAGTAAATTTTGTCTTCCGCGATTTTTGAATTTTTAGCAATTTTAATGCAATTCTTTGCATTTTTTCGCGTTCCTTGGCGGTATTTTGGCATTCGTAAAAGGAATTCTGTTTCAAACTTCTAGCCTAACACAACAAATTTTATCGACTGAGATTTTTGGTTTTTAGCGACTTTCAACATGATTTTTAGTATTTTTTTTGTGTTTCTCTCCGGCTTTTGACAATCGTAAAAAGAATTTAGTATTCTTCGATTCGTATATTTAGTGTTAATCATTCGTGCGTATAAGTCAATATAATGGAGTTATGAATAAAGAGGAGGAGACATATAGTGTACTGTCTACCAGTTGCGAGTGAAGTAACTGAGGAGGTTGTCACAAGATGGCGGCTGCTTTTTTTTTTTATCGGATCTACATTTTCTGAATTCCGCCGGTGAAAAACTTCCCACCAGTAAAATTGAATAGAAAATTTTGTGTTATTTAAGCGTCTTATTCATGGAAATATTTTCTCTCAAATATGGTAAAAACTTCTATTTGTTTTTACTGGTGCAAGTTTGATTGGTAAAACAGTAAGTTTGTTTCACCGGTTGTCACAATATGACGGAAACAATGGGCCTGACTACCGCAAAAGTATACTCACACTAACAAAAATGAAAATCTGTTTCTGCCATTATTTAAGACTTAAAGTTTGCATTAATAATGATTTTAAATGCGCAGAAATTTCTATATAAATTTAGTGGTTGGTGTTTTCAAGGGAGGTAATCATCCCTTGCGAAAGCGGTTACAGTTGAAGCTTCACTATTTTAAGAATATGTCAATTCCTTTTTATTAATAGTTCCATGGTCAATGTAGAACGATAACAAACCAATCATTTGCATGTTTCTAAATTAATAACAAAATTCCCTTGCTTTATATCTAATATTAAATTCACACGGAAAAAAATATTACTTCAAAAATATTCACTTCGATCTTCTAGCATTTTAACCATTTTATTACCGGTCCGGACTTACGACTATTTTTATATTCAATCGTACTACAATTTACAAATCTATTTCTTTGTTGTAGATATCTGTTGAAAATTTCCTAGTACAAGTATAAGAGCATGGCAGAATATATTTTACTTTCTAATCCTTGTTAATTCATGAAGTCTACCTTAGTGTAATCTTACTGCACTACCTTACTATGCTGTAGAAAATGGCATTTTATTCATATAATTTAACTGAAACTCGTTATCAAGAAAAATATTTTTTGTTTAATAATGGATAAAAATATTCTGAGAACTATTAAGTACATTTTAATACAATTAAAACAAAATTGCTTATTGGTACCACTTTCTTGAAAAAGAAATATTCATCTTATTTAATGACAAGTAAAATGATACCATAATAAAGCCAATTACACTATTTTATAAAACTGGTGGGAATCAAACAATCTGAATAAAAGACACAGCCCGTGAATATCACGGGAGCGAGAATTAAGGGGTTAAGCTCAACTAACTGGTTCTGATTAACCCTTTCGGGACAGGTGACCGCATATCATCAGTACCATGTCAAACTATCCAATATGAAAACAGTGTTGCCATTTGGCTAATTTTTTAAAACTCAGATTTCTTGTTTGGCATCATTTTTGGGAAATAGTAAAACTCGCCTTACTTAATGACATATTAATTAAGGTGAAAACAAGGGGAATTTTACCATTTCAGAAAAGTTGTGCCAGTCAAGAAATTTGAATTAAAGTAGCCCTCTGGCAACACTGCTTTCATATTGGAAAGTTTGACACGGTACACTGTTAAAAATATTGTAAAAAATTACCTCTGTTTTTAAAGGCTCTCCATTTTCTGACCAATGAGAACGCTACATTAATACCTTTGAAGAGTTCTCATTGGTCAGAAAATAGGTACCCTTTAAAAACAGAGGTAATTTTTCACGATATTTTTAACAGCGTACTGGCGGTATATGCACCGTCAAAAGGTGCATGAGGAATTTGTTTTTGGCAACAAGAATAAATAAATGAAATATTTGTCTTTTTTAATTAGAACAATTTTTGGTATGTCACCAGTAAAGGGAACTGTTTAAAAAAAGCGGTGCCAACCAAACAAAATTTATGTAAGGGATGCCGTCTCGAAAGTGTTAAACTCCAAATAATCCATAGGTTCCAACCTTAAACTAACCTTCCGAGAATTAATATGACCTACGTTAACCATATTTCGAACCAGAAATTGTATTTAGAAATCCTTATTTATTTGATTACAGATTTCTGCAGATTTTTTATTTCCTTTCAGTTCTCGAAAACAAATTCTGGTTCGAAATATATTAAACCTGGGTTAAATTAACCCACATATTACTGAAGATTAGTTAGAGGAATGGAGTTATGAATAAAGAGGAGGAGACATATAGCGTACTGTCTACCAGTTGCGAGTGAAGTAACTGGGTTGGTTGTCACAAGATAGTGACTACTTTTTTTTAAATCGGATCTACAGCTTCTGAATACTGCCGGTGAAAAACTTCCCACCATTAAAATTGAATAGAAAATTTTCAGTTATTTAAGCGTCTTATTTATGGAAATATATTCTCTCAACTATGGTAAAAATTTCTTTTTGCTTTTACTTGTGTAAGTTTGATTGGTAAAACAGTAAGTTTGTTTCACCCGTTGTCACAATATGGCGGAAACAATGGGTTTGACTACCTCAAAAGTATACCCATACCAACAAAAATGAAAATCTGTTTCTGCGATTATTTATGATTGAAATTTTGCATCAATAAGGATTTTAAACGCGGGGAAATTTCTATATAAATTTGCTGGTGGGTGTTTTCACCGGAGGTAATCAGCCCTTTCGAAAACAGCTACAGTTGAAGCTTAACTATTTTAAGAATATGTCAATTCCTTTTTATTAATAGTTCCATGGTTAGAGATTGGCATCTATGCAATAATCTAATCTCTTTCTTGACTCAAAAATAACCACAGAAACTAATTCCTATATTTAACTTAAATACTTGTCGAACAGTCCAAAAACGCATATCATTTGCATACGAATACTTCTTCTTTGAAATATCAAATCTTCAGCTACACCCGAGTATAGAGACTAGAATATATAGTGTGGAAATCGGCTATCCCTGTAGTACTTAAAAAAGTCCCTAAAATATTGTATCCTTAAATGTGCGACGATGCTGCTGAAATATATAGATCGCAACAACATCTGCAGGATATTTCCTAAAACTGCCAGATATTGCTAGTCAGTACAATGTAATACGAAAATACTGCAGATGTCGCTGCGATCGACTCTTTGGATTGCAGCAGTATCGTCGCACGTGTAAGGGATACAAAGTTTTAGGTTTGATTGGATAGCATATTTCCACACTATGTATTCTACACGCTGTAATCCAAATGCCAAATAAAAATTAATGATCAAAGAAAATATTCCTATTCAAATGCTAAGTTACTTTCACTAAAGTCACGCGTTAATAAATATGGCAAAATTAAATGTTTCATATGTAGAAATCAGCCAAAAAATTTAATCTTTAAAAGCGGAAAAAATCAGCATCAGCGACTATACTCATCAGAAATATATGATTATTACCACATACTTTATTTCTTGTAAATTTCATAAACAACTAAAACAAATTACTTAAATATTCATGTTCCTTTGCATGCATTTGTCTTTCGATTTCTGCCGCATAAATTCAACTATTAAAACGAACGTAAGTTGCACGTTTGAATAATCTTCATGAAAAATTGCAAAATTTTTCGCTTAAAACTTCCACATAATTCATTTCATTTTGACGTAAATGTTACAGAATATTCTTGAGTTTAGCATTAACACGAATGTAATGCATTGTACACGAAAAGTTATTGATGCACATTCCAGAAAGATTCTTATGAATATAAAATATAACCCTATATATGTACAATACTTTACTAACTATAAAATAGAATTTGTTACTGTTGAAAAGAAAAACTTCATTTTTTAAGTCTGAAATTTTATTTCATCTCGAAATAAAGCATAAAACTGCATTTTTAGATATCTGAGAAAACGTACTAAAAGTTAAATTTTTTTCGAAAATCCATTTGGGTTTTCGTTTCGGAATTTACATTTTATATTATGGAGCAGTTTTTTGAAGAATTTTAACTTATTATTTTTATATTATGAATACTTGATTTGTCTGATTATATGAAAATGATATTCGAAATAATTCATTAAAATAAGATTCCATAAATATATAAACAAGATATTTTTAAATTTTTCTTTTGATTACTTTTTACAGATAGTTTTACCCACGAAAACTTTATGATTTAACATACAAGTAAACTTTATTTTTTAATAAATAGTCCTGCAAAAGAGTTCAGACTTTCTAAACTTTAAATTAAAAAAATATTTTTATTTAAATAAATAATGCTTACCTTGTAAGTCAATAATGGAACATAATGGTACATAATGTCAATAATGGTACATAAATTTCCTGGCCATTTCTATCCAGTGAGAATGCAAGGTGGCTATAATTCAATTGACAGTACTCAACTCAGAGTGTTATGTAGTGCAATCTAATTGAGAAAATGGCGCCAAATTTTCTGGTAAGATGAAACAAGACGGGGTACGAACGATTCCGCGAAAAACAGTTGTTCCAAAAGTCGCCGCTAGGGAAATATGTGACGCTGTGTAATAGAAAAGATAGTTTTAAAAAATTCAGAACCAATACTGAAAAAAAATTACCTTTTTTTGGCACATTCAAATCAGGTTCAATTTGGCCGCTTTTTTTGTAGACCACATATTGCATTCTGTGCACAGCATGCACAACTTTATTAAGTGAGATGTCTTCAGAAATCTCCCGCACACTTTGTGTTATGTTATTCTTCTACATAGCTAGACCCTGGACAACTCCGTGATAGACCTTGGACTTTAGGTAACCCCATAGCCAGAAGTCGTATCAATTGCTGTACCCGCAAAGCGATGTGTGGAGGGGCTCCATATTGCATGAAAATGATTTTATCCAGGCGCTTTTTTTCTGAAATGTTGGTATGACAAAGTTGTTTAACATTTGGCTATATTTCTCTCCGGTAACAAAACAGGTTACCGGTCCTGTCGGGGTAATATTCTCATATAAGAATGGACTACATTTCACGGTCATTTCCGATGTGAAACCACACCAGACAGTTATATTTGGTGAATGTAAGAGAATTTCTTTGAATGCATTGTGGATTTGTTATCCCAAATTTGGCTGTTCTGGGTATTTACAGTTCCATCCAGGTAAAAGTGGGCCTCGTCTTCCCATAGGATTTTCCACGGCCAAGCATCATCCACCTACATTCTGGCAAGAAAGGTGAGAGCAAAAGTCAATCGCTTATCATGGTCGGCGTGACGTAACTCTTGTACAATGCTGATCTTGTACGGATAGAAGTGGATAATCTTTCGTAACACTTTCCATACCGTACCATAAGTCATATCCAAATTCAGAGCTATTCCACGAGTGATGGAAGTGGCAGCAATATTGTCTTGTGCTGTTCCGACAATCGCCGTTGCAACTTCTTCGATTGCATTCTGTGGTACGGGTTTTTATCCTCTGCCTGACTGAACAGTCAGAGAATCTGTTTACTCAACCATTGCATTTAAAACATTAACTGACAAAGGACCGTTACTTTAATGCATTTTTTGTGCGTTCTAAAAACCCGAAGAGTGGCTGGCGCCTTGCACTATTTGAGGTAAAAGAATTTGACAAGTAACGCACGCTCGACTAAAGAAGGAGACATTATTGCAAATAACTGTCAATCAAATGGTTACAAAAAGTAACACATTGCTTTTAAATGCCCAACGAGATGGCACTGTGCCAAAGGATGTAACGTGAAATTTGAATAAAGGACTTCTTCTGCTGCTGCTGCTTTCTTTGGGACTTAGTAAGTGAAATTGCAGATAAAGAGACTTTATTTATCAGTATTTATATAAAGTTTTAGCCTTTTTTAAAAGTGTTGCCATATTGAGCTTGAATTAAATCGTTAAATGTGCTAGATAAAAGGTAATTTTATTTCAGTATTGATTCTGCTTTTTTTAAAGCTCTCTTTTCTCTTACACAGCGCCACATATTCACCTAACGGTGACATTTGGAACTATTTTTTTTCTCGGAATCCTTCTTTCCCCGTCTTGTTTAATCTTCCGACAAAATTTAGCGCCATTCTCTCAATTAGATCGCGCTACATAACACTTGGAGAACTGTCAGTTTAATTATGGCCATCTTGTACTTTTAAAATAATGACACATGATAAAATGCATATTCACGGCCTACAACTGAAATTAAAAAGAGATGCCTCCTGCTTGTGGCTAATTCTACTATATTTTGGAAAAATATAATGCAACGGATACTAGAAAGATTTAATAGTAATTTAATTGTTATTCAAAGGTAATTTTATTTTTTTTTTATAATGAAATTTATTTTACATATAAGTAAAATTTCCGAGAAGAAAATGCATTATTTTTTGAATAATCTATTTAACTCCTAGAGGGGTGGCGGGATATATCCACCTAATTTTAATCAAGATTAGCGCCAGAAACTTTTAATTAAAATTTACCTTTATAACTTTGGTGGGAAAAAGTTTAAAAATTGCTTTTCCTTATTTTGAAACAAAATTTTTCAAATATTCCGGCGTGAATTCAAAATTACAGAAACGCAATTACTTGCCCCTGAAAGAGTTAACTCATTCAAAAAATAAGGAAAGATGTCAAATGAGAATGTGAGTTGTAATATGTAATGAACGCATACAAATATTCCTAAACAAAATACCATCATTAATTTTCCTTCATTCAAAACTATTGTCATTTAAAAAAGAACAAATAGAAGAAATCACTAATCATTCTTCATCAAATGCATAGTTTTAATGCAGTCTGCAAAACCTCTAAAACATTTAAAAATATTAACTGCCATGTAGCGAAAAAAATCTCTCTTTTGTATAATGGCCCATCACGAAATATTTGATTTTATGTACAAGAAAATCATAGGTATAGTTGTCAGATTTATGTAAACTAAAAAAGTGAAGCAAGTAGGTACATGATAAAAGAGTCATTTTATAAAGTTATTACAAGAATAAAACTGTTGTTGGAAATTCTATGGTATTAAATAACTTAAACCTCTTTGTCTAAAATTAGCTTGCTACCACAAATTCCGAAAGGTGAACTTTGACTTATTTAATCGCAAAGTTTCAGACATTAACCCTCTAGCTGCGGAACCCGAGATTTTCTCGGGGATGCAATTTTTCCGTTTAATGAGCCCTCTGATTATTCCCACCAGTTATTTTTTTGTAATTTTTGCCTTATTTAATCGGAATATTTACCCGATTAAATTAGGGAAAAATTTCTGTTTTGAAAAACCGGTGACAAAAGAATAAAAATTCTTAAATACGCAATTGCTGTAGCTATTTTGATAAAACAATTACGCAGCGAGAGGATTAAACAAAGGAATTTTTTTATTCTAAAATAGGGTTAGCTTAATGGCTCGCAAGCTACAGACTTAGTTAAAAAAATTCTTCATGGTTGAATCATGAAAATGAATTCATTTTTTACCGAAATATGTGACTGTTCAACAGACAATCATACTATCTGTTTCCATGCATTCTAAGTATTTTGCTTTAGAGCGGGAGAACATGTCTGCTTGTCTAGAAGTTAGAAGTCTGGCTTTAAGTCGATATATACTCATAGGTGCCAACCTCAAACTAAACTTCCGTAATACTCGTGTTAATTTGACTCTGGTTTAATAAGTTTCGAACCAGAAATTATTTTATGAAATGAAAATAAATACGTTCCACATAGAAACATTGAATTAAATAAATAAAAAATGCATGAAAAAAATTTCCTGGTTCGAAAGTGGTTAACCTGGTTTAAATTAATCCACATATTACGGAAGATTAGCGGAAGTTTGGCAGCTATGTATACTCTATTATAATCTCGGTTTAGGCATGTGTGTTTTTAGTGTGTCAAATTCGCCAATAACCCCTTGAAGGGATCCGGTATATTATATATACCACTTACTTTTAAGTCCAAAATGCCACATTGGCACCAGAATTCAGGAATTAAATTTTGCTTTGTATAATGTCCGCGAAAAAAAAAAAAGCTTTCACTTACTTTAATGTAAATTTGTTCATAAATCCCAGTGTCAGTCAATCATTTTAACATTTTTGCAGCAGAAGTAATTTGCCCTTCAAGGGGTTAAACAGTGGTCCCGGTCTGATTAGATTTTGTTGCACAAGATAAATATAGCCAATTTATAGTTCAAGATTTTACTAAACAATTTTTTTTACGCTTTTTTTCTCATCACTAAAATTTAACAGTAATATTTGTCCTAGTTAATTGCCGAAATCTGAGACTTTTAAAGTGCAAAAGTTTTTAATAAATTTTAATGCTAACACTAAAGTGTAAAGTTTGGCAGCTGTGTGTATTTTATGATGACTTGGTTTATTATAAGTGCTTTTATTTAGCAGTTAATTATCCAAGTCGCACATGTAAAAAAGCGCAGCCTAAAACAAAACTTTGTTTCAATGTTGTACCATTTTAGCATTTCATTTAAAGTGCAAACCATAGTAAAAAGGTTAATCATCATATAATTATAGCTACAACAGAAAAATTTTGCTCATCCTTGCGCGCGAAATTTTCAATATTAAATTTTGGAAACGTGACGGAAAACTTCCTCTTTTAATCGTAATTTAATATTTAATTTAAAACTTTCCGATAAAAGATTTAAAAATCAATATTATTTTAAACATTAAATTTTAAGACTTGAATTTCCAATTTTGAAATGCATGCTACAGTTTCAAGGCAAGCATATAACCAAATTTTATTTAATGAATTTATTTCGAAAATCGAGAACTAGAAATACGACAAGTACTGTTTTGAGGATTAAATTCATTATTTTTTTTCTAAATGTTAAGTTGATATTTATTATACTCTTATTTTAACCGACTGAGCGAATACTTATAATACAAAGAAAAGAAATTGACATTTTATTTGCCTTAACATTTTTAAATAAACCAATTCAAGAAAAAGAACAAAAATTTTTCCCTAGACAAATATAATATTCAATTAGTGCAACGATTAGAAAGAAATGTAAAAAAAGTTAAATTACATCCAGTAATTTTATTTATTTTGAATTCTAACGTATTTTCTTCTCGGGTCTCCACTTGGGGACTCATTAATTTTTTAAGGTTAATAATAATCAGTTTAAATGCTTAGTATATTTTTAAGGTTAATTGTGTTCAAGACAGTCAAATTTATATTCCTTTATGTAGCTTTATGTGTAAAGGTTTTCGTGGTTAAAAATGCAGACTGAATGGAAACGAAGTACCATCAACTAAAGAGTTGAAAGAATTGCAAAAATATTTAAATGCAAGAATTATCTGTGTTGACAATTCCTCTTCTCTGTGTTGAAGGTTATATACTTCTTTAACCAAGGTGCTTGTTTAAATTTTAGAGCCCGATGAAGTTTTAAACCAAGTTGAATATATAATTTTAGTTTTCTGTAATGTGTTACATATTTATATTTATTATGATAAGTTTTACAAAATATTTAAATATAAAAAAAATATATATGTCTAAATTTAGATGAAGAGTATTCTATAAAATTTTTCCTATTATTTTCGTATTCTGGACTTTTGAATTAGAACTTTTTAAAATTTAATACGAAACTTATTTTAGAAAGAAGATGAGTAGATGAATGTTCAGTTTCAACGTCTCTACTAATAGGGTTAAAGAAAAATTCATTGTTTGACATGCTTTGTCTTTTTAAATATAATTTAGAATCTAAATTTTTTGCCCCTCTGATTAATTTTTCTTTGACAACTCTATGAATGATAGGGGTTAGAAATATAAATTTATTTAACAAGTTTTAATGCTTTTCAAAAATATGAATGCCACTTTTTCAATATAAAGGGATCATAGAATCACCTTAGATTATATATATATATATATATATATATATCCTTGTCAACTGAACTATAGGATCTTGCTCGACTCTTTAAATTTTGATGTAATTGCTATAGGACATTCATGTAGGTCTAATATGGACATCTGTAAACTGTCAGAGTCGATAGGAATATAGTTTGGTCACTAAGGGCGCTTTAGTTTATTATTTCACAGTTTTACAGAAAAACGATCAATTAGCCAAGTTTGTCTTTTATTGCTCATTATATAAGAAACATTACTTACTGGAAATATGTGATCTGATACAACGTTTTGTGCTGAAAAAATAGTTTCATTATTAAAGATGAGAAATCGTGCATTTTTCATTACTTGGCTTCAAAGTAGGCCATACATGAAGTGATTAATTTGATATTTAAACAAGCTGTAATTGCATAAAAAATTACTTTAAAACATCGATTATAAAGTAAGACTTTATGAATCAATTTCTATGGCGGATATAGATGCGAATCTCATACAAAGTAGATATTTTGAACCTCGCTCATAGCTGTCACCTCTTAAGATTTTTTGCACGATAAAAATTTAATAGTTAATTTTACCTTCTTAAACCGTCGTAATCTGCCGCTTAAATAAGCAAAAAATTATTATTAAATTTCTGTGGCACAAAAAAGCGTAAGATGTTGGGAACTATGCTTGATTATTTGTTTTATAACAAAGAGGCCCAAAACGAAACAAAAGATTTCTTGACAATTAAGGTGTATTTTTTCCTGCGCCACAAGGCAACAAAATAAGAAGTATTCGTTTTGGGATATTGGCTTCTGAAAATGGGGTTGAAAATATGAACTTTTATTTGAAGGGATTCAGAGGATTAATAAATTAATGAATATTCAAGTAGGAGATAAACAACTTCAGCAGCTCTTTGACACATACAGTGGTGGCCAAAATTCTGGGCATTTTTTGAAATTTTCATGTTTTATAAGTTCGGGTGCTTGAAGAATATAATAAATTTCACTTAAATAAAAATGTTTATATATCATATTGAAAGATATTTAATGTAGAATTTAATAAAAAAAATAATTAAAATATCTGCATTACAATAAAAGTTACGCTTACAAAAAATAAGATATATCTTATAGTCTAAGAGCTAGCAACGTCAAAAAACACGTCATTTTATCAAGGCTCATTTTTTATATGTTCTTCCGTTTTATGGTGTAGTACGTTTGCAACCGGTCTGGAAGTCGGGAGACGTTGCGTTTACCTGTGGCAGAAGAGGTTATGCAGGTCAAAAAACTTCAAAATTACGTCATTTTATCAAGGCTCATTTTTTTATATATTCTTCCCTTTTATGGTGTAGAACGTTTGTATCGGGTTTGGCAGTCGGGACACGTTGCGTTTACCTGTGGCAGAAGGGGTTATGCAGGTCAAAAAATTCAAAATTACGTCCCTTTATCAAGACTCATTTTTTATATGTTCTTTCCTTTTATGGTGTAGTAAGTTCTCAATCGGTCTGGCAGTCGGGAGACGTTGCGTTTACCTGTGGCAGAAGGGGATATGCAGGTCAAAAACTTAAAAAATAACGCCATTTTATCAAGGCTCATTTTTTAAAATGTTCTTCCCTTTTATGGTGTAGAACGATTGTAACGAGTCTGGCAGTCGGGAGATGCTGCGTTTACCTGTGGCAGAAAGGGTTATGCAGGTGAAAAAATTCAAAATTACGTCATTTTATCAAGACTCATTTTTATATATGTTGTTCCCTTTTATGGTGTAGTACGTTTGCAACCGGTCTGGCAGTCGGGAGACGTTGCGTTTACCTCTGGCAGAAGGGGTTATGCAGGTCAAAAAACTTCAAAATTACGTCATTTTATCAAGTCTCATTTTTTATATGTTCTTCCTTTTTATTTTGTAGAACGTTTGTATCGGGTCTGGCAGTCGGGACACGTTGCGTTTACCTGTGGCAGAAGGGGTTATGCAGGTCAAAAAACTTCAAAATTACGTCACTTTATCAAGACTCATTTTTTATATGTTCTTTCCTTTTATGGTGTAGTAAGTTTTCAACCGGTCTAGCAGTCGGGAGACGTTGCGTTTACCTGTGGCAGAAGGGGATATGCAGGTCAAAAACTTACAAAATAACGCCATTTTATCAAGGCTTTTTTTTTTTAAATGTTCTTCCCTTTTATGGTGTAGAACGATTGCAACGGGTCTGGCAGTCGGGAGATGTTGCGTTTACCTGTGGCAGAAAGGGTTATGCAGGTCAAAAAATTCAAAATTACGTCATTTTATCAAGACTCATTTTTATATATGTTGTTCCCTTTTATGGTGTAGTACGTTTGCAACCGGTCTGGCAGTCGGGAGACGCTGCGTTTACCTCTGGCAAAAGGGGTTATGCAGGTGAAAAAAAAAACAAAATTACGTCATTTTAGCATGATTTTTGTTTATAACATTTGTTTCTATTAATTATTTTTGATATTAATCTATTATTGCTAGACGTTGTCAATATTGCTAAGACCCTGCGAGATCCACATTTATAGCTAACATATTACCTTTTGGCTATCAGACTATGTATAATTAATTTTCAAGACACAATTTCGATTGCAAAGTTAATGCCAGACGGCTTTAAATATGGCAACGAAAGTGCCTGTTTCAAGAGTGGTTTATAGTTTAAAAATTATAAATCATCTTTACGTCTTTTTATCAAGCTTAAAAATTAAAAGATATTACTCGTTGGCTATCAGACAATCTATAATTAATTTGCCAGACACAAATTCGGTTGCAAAGTTAATGCCAGAGGGCTTTAAATATGGCAACGAAAGTGCCTGTTTCAAGAGTGGTTTATAGTTTAATAATTGTAAGTGATCTTTAAGTCATTTTATCAAGCTTAAAAATTACAAGATATTACTTTTTGGCTATCAGACAATCTATAATTAATTTGCCAGACACAAATTCAGTTGCAAAGTTAATGACAGACGGCTTTAAATATGGCAACGAAAGTGGCTGTTTTAGGAGTGGTTTATAGTTTAAAAATTATGTCATCTTTACGTCATTTTATCAAGCTTAAAATTTACGAGATATTACTCTTTGACTGTCAGACAACCTATAATTAAATTGTCACACTCAAATTCGGTTGCAAAGTTAATGCCAGACGGCTTTAAATCTGACAGCGAAAGTGTTGGTTTGAAGAGTGGTTTATAGCTTAAAAAAACTATGTCCCCTTCACGTCATTTTAGCAAACCTGAAAGTTGCAACATTTTATTCTTTGACTATGAGACAACTTATAATTCATTTTCAAGACACAAATTCGGTTGATAAGTTAATGCCAGAAGGCTTTAAATGTGACAGCGAAAGAGTAATCTATTGCAATTTTCAAGCTTGCTAAAATGAAGTGACGGGAACATTTTGTTTACCTACAAACCACTCTCGAAACAGGCACTTTCGTTGCCATATATAATGCCGTCTGGCATTAAATTTGCAACCTAAGTATTGTCTAGCAAATTAGTTATGAGTTGTCCGATGACCAAAGAGTAATATCTCGTTATTTTTAAGCTTGATAAAATGAAGTAAAGATGATTAATAATTTTTAAACTATAAAACACTCTTGAAACAAACACTTTCGTTGCCATATTTAAAGCCGTCTGGAATTAACTTTGCAACCGAATTTGAGTTTGACAAATTAATTATAGGTTGTCTGATAGCCAAAGAGTAATACCTTGTAATTTTTAAACTTGATAAAATGACGTAAAGATGACTTATAATTTTTAAACTATAAACCACTCTTGAAACAGGCACTTTCGTCGCCATATTTAAAGCCGTTTGACATTAACCTTGCAACCGAATTTGAGTCTGGCAAGTTAATTATAGGTTATCTGATCGCCAAAGTGTAATATCTTGTAATTTTTAAGCTTGATAAAATGAAGTAAAGATGACTTATAATTTTTAAACTACAAACCACTCTGAAAACAGGCACTTCCGTTGCCATATTTAAAGCCGTCTGGCATTAACTTTGCAACCGAAATTGTGTCTTGCAAATTAATTATAGATTGTCTGATAGCCAAAAAGTAATATGTTACCTATAAATGTGGATCTCGCAGGAACATCAAAATAATTAGTCATCAAAAATAATTAGTAGAAACAAATGTTATAAACAAAAATCATGCTAAAATGATGTAATTTTCATGTTTTTTCACATGCATAACCCCTTCTGCCACAGGTAAACGCAACGTCTCCCGACTGCCAGACCGGTTGAAAACTTACTACACCATAAAAGGAAAGAACATATAAAAATGAGCCTTGATAAAGTGACGTAATTTTGAAGTATATTGACCTGCATAACCCCTTCTGCCACAGGTAAACGCAACGTCTCCCGACAGCCAGACCGGTTGAAAACGTACTACACCATAAAAGGAAAGAACATATAAAAAAATGAGCCTTGATAAAATGACGTAATTTTGAAGTTTTTTGACCTGCATAACCCCTTCTGCCACAGGTAAACGCAACGTCTCCCGACTGCCAGACCGGTTGAAAACTTACTACACCATAAAAGGAAAGAACATATAAAAAATGAGCCTTGATAAAGTGACGTAATTTTGAAGTATATTGACCTGCATAACCCCTTCTGCCACAGGTAAACGCAACGTCTCCCGACAGCCAGACCGGTTGAAAACGTACTACACCATAAAAGGAAAGAACATATAAAAAAATGAGCCTTGATAAAATGACGTAATTTTGAAGTTTTTTGACCTGCATAACTCCTTCTGCCACAGGTAAACGCAACGTCTCCCGAATGCCAGACCGGTTGCAAACGTTCTACACCATAAAAGGGAAGAACATATAAAAAATGAGCCTTGATAAAATGACGTAATTTTGAAGTTTTTTGACCTGCATAACCCCTTCTGCCACAGGTAAACGCAACGTCTCCCGACTGCCAGACCGGTTGAAAACGTTCTAAACCATAAAAGGAAAGAACATATAAAAAATGACCCTTGATAAAATGACGTAATTTTGAAGTTTTTTGACCTGCATAACCCCTTCTTCCACACGTAAACGCAACGTCTCCCGACTGCCAGACCGGTTGCAAACGTTCTACAATATAAAAGGGAAGAACATATAAAAAAATGAGCCATGATAAAATGAAGTAATTTTGAAGTTTTTTGACCTGCATAACCCCTTCTGCCACAGGTAAACGCAACGTCTCCCGACTGCTAGACCGGTTGAAAACTTACTACACCATAAAAGGAAAGAACATATAAAAAATGAGTCTTGATAAAGTGACGTAATTTTGAAGTTTTTTGACCTGCATAACCCCTTCTTCCACACGTAAACGCAACGTCTCCCGACTGCCAGACCGGTTGCAAACGTTCTACAATATAAAAGGGAAGAACATATAAAAAAATGAGCCATGATAAAATGAAGTAATTTTGAAGTTTTTTGACCTGCATAACCCCTTCTGCCACAGGTAAACGCAACGTCTCCCGACTGCCAGACCGGTTGCAAACGTACTACACCATAAAACGGAAGAACATATAAAAAATGAGCCTTGATAAAATGACGTGTTTTTTGACGTTGCTAGCTCTTAGACTATAAGATAGATCTTATTTCTTGTAAGCGTAACTTTTTTTGTAATGCAGATATTTTAATTATTTTTTTAATTAAATTGTACATTAAATATCTTTGAATATGTTATATAAAAAATTGTATTTATGTGAAATTTATTATATTCTTCCAGCACCCAATCTTATAAAACATGAAAATTTCAAAACATGTCCAGAATTTTGGCCACCACTGTATGTGTGAAAGAGCTGCTGAAGTTGTTTATATCCTACTTGAATATTCATTAATTTATTAATCCTCTGAATCCCTTCAAATAAAAGTTAATATTTTCAACCCGATTTTCAGATGCCAATATCCCAAAACGAATACTTCTTATTTTGTTTCCTTGTGGCGGAGGAAAAAATACACCTTAATTGTCAAGAAATCTTTTGTTTCGTTTTGGGCTTTTTTGTTATAAAACAAATAAGCAAGCATAGTTGCCAACATCTTACGGAATGTCAACTACTGTATTCTCCATGGGTAGCATCGGCAAAATTTTGCTCCTGATGATTGCTTAATTTCTTGAGAACCGGGTAAGCAAGCATGTCCTACTATATATCATTCCTTTCCTCTCTTTATGCTCTTTAATTTGGTACCAATTACATGTTGCTATGTGCAATAGAACCGAAGTTATGTTTAATTTCTCTCTCTTTTTTGCTACATGACTTTCGGTTTCGAAAATATGTGCGAAATTCCTATGCCTATTACATGTGTTTAACTAAACCGATTTTGATAAATAATGTATATTTCATATTTTACAGAATCTTATCTTCAATTTGTTATATAGTATGTCTCTCTATCACATATGTATATATAGTTATAAGTAAAAATGTAAGATTCACTTTTTAGTGTTCATAGAGCCATTTTCATTTTTGTGCCAAAAGTGACAATTTTCAAGCGCTAATTACATATATATATCTTATCGTATTCTCAAAATTCTTTCGTATGTTACCTTCAGAAATGTTCGTAGTTCATTTATCTTCCTTTATTTTTAAGTTTTCAACAAGTTTTATATATAAACTAAGTGTTTGAATGTTGTCTTTTTTTTTTTTTTTTTTTTTTTTTTTTTTTTTTTTAATCGTCAATTTCCCATAGACTTAACATTACGTAAACAACGAAATTCTTATGCTTTGAAAACACTTAAATCTTGTTCATTTTGATTCATAATCGTTATTTTTAGCCCAATTGGAGTTTTATCTTTCTGTTAATATCATTTTTATTTAGTTTTCGACAACTTTTGATTATTTGCTGAGCGTTTTAAAAAGAACTGTTTTGGGAAATTGGCGTTAGCACTATCCCACGTATTCCTATGGGATTTTTCTAGCAGATAAAGGGAAAGAAGGAAAAGGTAAAAAGAAAAGAAAAAAAAATTCATAAGGCTATAATTCAACTTTCCGCCACTTATTTTTAAAAAAACTAATACCAGTTTTGTGTACAGTAAAGTATAAGCTTTCTTTAGATGCCAATTATATCATTATATATAGTGTTTTTATATTTTTAAAAAATTCTTGAAAAGTGTCGTGAAAAAGTTTGTTCTGACCCCATTTCCCATAGCGTTATGAGTTTTGTGTACATTTTTCAAACACTTTTTGCACCACTTTTTCTTATCATTAATGCTTTAAATTTATACTCTTCGGAAAGTTAAAAGTCTGAGCTTTTTAGCGGTATAAGCTTTATTATTTTCCTATAACTATAAGTATTTTTAATTTGCATTTGAAAATTGTAAAAATTTATCCTTTCGTGTGATTGAGAGGTTGGTGGTTTCTCGTTTCAATACACTGGTTTTTAGCTAAATATATATGTTAAGTTGTGTTTTGAAAATTGTTTTCGGTTCATCGCAGCTGGTCTGCCTTCATGACAGAGTAGTCTGTGATGACGTTAATATCTTCTGATTGGTCTAAATTGTAAACATCTCGGATATTATCCGACACCGAGTTCTACCTGCAATAAACATTAGTAGTTAGAGTTATTAATATGTTGCCAGCTTCCTCTAAGAGGAATTTTCACCACAATAACTTCATAATTGAAGTCTTAAGGGGTCATGCAGGGCTTTTTGGATATATCCAGTTGACCCTTTAAGGTCCCGTAATGTCAAAAGAGTTCCCATCGGTTTTCAATGGGGATTTCTTTATGGAGTTTTATTTTGATAGGTAGCAATACCGGTAATTTTGTAAATGTAAGGATATGATCTTCCCGTGCTTCTTTTTAGTCTTAAGGGGTGAGCTACTGTTAAAATATAGACACAACCTCATTTTAAGTTATCTTTTCTATTCCGCCATTTTGTTTCTTCAAAGAATTTTAAGGTAATGATAGAGTGAAATATTAATTTAGTAAACTGACGCCTATAGGCTGTTCTGAGATGGAGTAAGGTTAAAGAGAAAACAGATAAGACAAATATAGTTAAATAGTTCGGCCATTTTGTTTCCCAATGCAATTATGGCCATTTTGTTTCTGGTTAATGGAATTAAGTAAAAAGTAAATCATAATAGAAAACTTTAGAGGTGTACGACCATTTTAGGTCACAAGGCTAATGTTGAGGGCTTATGTAAAGAAAACATAAATATTACTGTTATAAACTCTGCCATTTTGTTTTGTTTAATCTTAATTAATTAATTAATTTTCTTATGATAATAAAAATATCAATAAAAAAAATAATAAAATAAAATAAAATTTCACCCCCCCCCCCACAAATAATACCTTAAAATGTAGGTTATAAAAAAAATCCGGACTGAAAATTACCAAATCTATGAGCTACGAGGCACGTTCATAAAGTTTTGTCTGGTTTTATTGAAAAATGTAATTTATAGGATTAACCCACATAAATAATACCTCATTTTAAAGGTCATGGAAAATGCGAACTGGATTTCAAAACAACTAAGCCCTATGAGGCATGTCCATAAAGTCTCGGGCCTTTTTAAACCAAAAAGAAAAAATTAAAAGCTTAATAACTCAGTAAATTACAGCACTTTTAATATGAGGTCGAGACTTAGAAAAGTCACCTTATATGAGAACTTTTCACGAGGAGTCTGAATATGCAATTGGTTTTTCGCTAACTTAAAGGGGAGCCTTATTAAGGGGGTATTAAGGGGATCAGCAAGTTTATATACTTTTCTAACTTTTTTCTTTATTGGAATCATCTAGTTACATCATTTTAAGCAAGTACATTCAATTTTACCAATATCGGCGTTGGTGCCTGAAAGGGTTAACAATGGCTATTTTTTACCTAATTATCTTAGACCATCCATGTGATCTATCAAACTGAAGGTCCTTACGAGCTTGACCTGTCCGCCCCCCCCCCCACACACACACACACCATCACTTAAATTTCCAAAAAAGCACGAAATTTCTCTAGATTTTTGAACAAAAAGTTGATTATTTAATAAGAAACTTATAATCAAGCTTACATCATTAGAATGGACCATGTGATTGTCCAAGGTGGGTGATCTTCAACAGGCGCTGCACGGCCCTTTCACGTGAATAGAGGTAAGTAGATTTTAAATTTGAATACTGCATATAATTGTACAAATGGCACCTGACCACCAACTCCTCAACTAAATAAACTCTCTAACGCTTTGGGCTCTGCTATAAATTCAGACAGTTTCAGAAATCTCAGAAATTTGAAATTGTAGGCAATACTAAGGTGGTCTAGTCTATAACAAAGAGACCATAAAATTATGAATTCAACTGTAGTATGCTGCAATAATTCTCGTCAGTAAGGTGCGAGTAGCGACATGTAAAGGAACAAATTGTATATATGTTGTAATTAATTATTTAAACAAATTGCACCAATCATAATGCTTTGTATATACTGTATATATATTGTTCATTTATTATATTCTATTATTATATTCATTATTATTACTTATTTTATCATCATTATAATCAAACTATATAAAATAACAAATATTACAACATAGCAGCTATGAGCTATATTATTGAATTATACAGGGTGATTCAGCTCGTCGGTGACAAACTTTAAGGATCGATAGAGCACACCTAGACGAACATTTTTGAATAGGGAATGTAGGGTCCCTGACGCGATGGTAAGGCGCTAGGCGCTTTCGAAAATTTGGGTGCCGAAATTCGAAACGTCATAAAAACTAGGGAAATGGTTAGATTTTCTTGCTTGTTGCGTCGAAATGATTCTGTTTGTTTAGACTTTCTTCAGTACCAATTTGATAAGCGTATCTCTTAAAACATGGATAGGGGGCGCTGCAGACTTTGGAGAGCTAGACAACAACTTTAAGCCCGTTATTTTGATAATTTAACACATGCTCGCCAAAGTTTATACTCTAACTTAAAGTTTGAACCCAAAAGTAGAGCCCTGCAAAAAGCGTAAGAGCCGGAATAAAATGTCAAAGTACAGGGTGGTCGAAACTCGAAGGCTCCTAAGAGATAAACAAACAGATTTCTTGACTTATGGCATGCATTTTCATGATTCTGTTTGCTGGGGCTCTCTGAAACTCAGTTGAACGGTACAAAAAGAAACATCGATAGGGGGCGCTTTGGGCAAAAAACATAATTCGTTGACATTTCGGACGCTAACTGGAAACGGGGCGCTACGATCAGTTAGTAATAATGAAAACACATTTTCTACCTCTGCTCAACACTTCTGAATAAATTTAGACCAAAAACATCAATGATACTGGAAATTTATTTACAAAAAATAACACTACAGAAGATGCTCGAAATTTCGACCTTGGGCCATGATGCAGGCTTCGCACCTCCGTCGCATTGAGGAGTGTGTGTTTCCAACAATGCCAGGAGTATCTCTGATCTGCCCTGCAGCTGCCACAATGCGCGCCACAAGTTCTTCAGCACTGCTGACACGTGTATGGTATACCTCGGCCTTCAGGTAACCCCAAAGGAAGAAATCCAAGCAGGTGAGGTCTGGTGATCGGGCAGGCCAGTGAACTGGACCCCCACGCCCGATCCACCGCTGGCCATACCTTGCGTTTAGATGGAGACGCACGTCGTTCGTGTAATGGGCCGGAGCTCCATCGTGCTGGAACCACATCTGGCGACGCGAACCTTCGGGTACGTGCGCCTCATCCAGAAGCTGCGGCAGCACTTGATCCAGGAAAATCAGGTAATTTCCACCTGTCAGCCGTTCAGGTAACAAATAAGGGCCAATGAGGCAATCCCCCAGAATGCCGGCCCACACATTTACTGAGAAACGCTCCTGGGCTGCTCGGCTTCTGGTTTCATGTGGATTTTCATCACACCACACATGACTGTTGTGGGCGTTCCACATTCCCTCCCGGCTGAAGGTGGACTCGTCCGTAAACAAAATGCTGTTTACAAAACGGGGATCCCTGGATCTCATCGCCAAGTACCATCTTGAGAATTCCACTCGAGGGCCAAAATCCTGCTCTCTGAGCAACTGCACCCGCTGGATGTGGTAGGGGTGCAGATTCCGGGAACGTAAGATGCGCCACGCAGTTGCTTGCGAAATGCCAACATGTCTGGCGATATCTCTCGTGCTAAGACCTGGGTTGTCCTCAACCAGGTTAAGCACAGCCTCTTCGTTGTCGGGGGTGCTCACTGATCGCTCCCGTTCAGGCCTGCCTCCGTCGAAAGATCCCGTTGTGGACAACCTCTGGTGTACTCGAGCGAAGAAGGCATGGCAGGGGATTTGCCTGTTGGGGTAACGCTCGGCGTACAACCGCTGAGCGGCTCGTCCATTACAACCAGCAGCGCCATACGCCAAATGCATGTCAGCCAATTCAGAGTTTGTGTACCGTTCCATCCTACTACCGATCTGCAGACAAGTAACCCGAAGCTTAAGTAGGTACCGCACGTTCAAAAGACGTGTCTGCGCATACAACTACGTCATCTCGCGTTGTCGTCTACGCATTACGTATCTTTTGCATATCGATATGGTACGATATCTTTTGCATAAATCAGCAAAAAGCACCTTATGTAAATTTTATTGCGCGCATTGTGCATGATTGAAACCAGCTATGTTTGTTAAAAAAAACAAACAAACTGCAGTTTTAATAGCTTCTTATGATAAGTAAATTACTCTCTTGTTTTGTTTCTAACTGATCGTAGCGCCCCGTTTCCAGTTAGCGTCCGAAATGTCAACGAATTATGTTTTTTGCCCAAAGCGCCCCCTATCGATGTTTCTTTTTGTACCGTTCAACTGAGTTTCAGAGAGCCCCAGCAAACAGAATCATGAAAATGCATGCCATAAGTCAAGAAATCTGTTTGTTTATCTCCTAGGAGCCTTCGAGTTTCGACCACCCTGTGCTTTGACATTTTATTCCGGCTCTTACGCTTTTTGCAGGGCTCTACTTTTGGGTTCAAACTTTAAGTTAGAGTATAAACTTTGGCGAGCATGTGTTAAATTATCAAAATAACGGGCTTAAAGTTGTTGTCTAGCTCTCCAAAGTCTGCAGCGCCCCCTATCCATGTTTTAAGAGATACGCTTATCAAATTGGTACTGAAGAAAGTCTAAACAAACAGAATCATTTCGACGCAACAAGCAAGAAAATCTAACCATTTCCCTAGTTTTTATGACGTTTCGAATTTCGGCACCCAAATTTTCGAAAGCGCCTAGCGCCTTACCATCGCGTCAGGGACCCTACATTCCCTATTCAAAAATGTTCGTCTAGGTGTGCTCTATCGATCCTTAAAGTTTGTCACCGACGAGCTGAATCACCCTGTATTACTGAATTAGTCTGTTCGGTCTCAGGCTGACACGTGACCGTGTGCATGGGAAGTCGTGGCAACATGTACCCCATTTTCTTTTTACTATTTAGCATTAATTTTTTCTATCATTTATTTATTTATTTTATTTTTTTTTTAATTTATTTTAATATTCTAAATTGCCCAATATTCCAAATTGTTTTTTCTTAGTTATTTTCAATGGTCTAGACCATTGGTTTTTGCTTTATCTTTCGTAACTACCTTTCTTTCAATGATATATGGTGGGCGGCTGGTGATTCCTCAACCTGCTTTCTAATAATAGTATTTAAATAGCAACTATATATATATATATTTTTTTTTTTTTTTTTTTTTTTTTTTTTTTTTTACGTCTCAAGAATCTAATTCTTAGGGATAGAAATTTTCATTAAGTTGGTCCGCTGAGGAAACTAGACTAACATGTACTTATATCTGTTGAAGAAAAACAAAGAAGCTTCATTATGTCCGAGAAAAATTTCGGTAGCTCCCTGCCACCATCAAGAGGGAGGCTACTGTATAAATACAAAGATGTGCAAAAATATGACGTTAGTATTTTTCAACTGTACGATTTGATGGAAAGGTTTTATCAACGTAAGGCGTCAGGCAGCGATAAAGAAGCCAGAAATTATCAAAATGCCCTGGAGCAGAAAATCAAGTTGATGTCCAACAAATCAGATATTCTTACAGTAGATGACAAAGATGAAAACCAGACAGATAAAGATAGTGAAACTTTTGATGAAGAGGACCCACTGCTTAGAGGCCTCACTCAGATCGCAGATCTCTATAAAAAGAAACAAACAGACAAAAAAGATACCCTACAAAAATTGAAGAATGACTTTCACGAGGAATTAAGACATAGATTTATTACACACGAATATAACTTATTGAGTAAAGAAATAAAAAATTCAAAAATCAACAAACTAGAAGATCCTGATACTGGAAAGAATACCTCAAATTCCTTGATAGAGGAAGAAGACGTGATATTGGAATCTACACCAAGCATGATCCACACACTTAGGACGGATAGTTACTCTGCAAGAAAGAAAATAAACCAGCTAGAGGATAAACATAAGAAATCAGAAAAGGAATTAAAAATCAGAACAAGAAAATTAGAAGAGCTAGACCAACAAATAAAGAAAAAGAAAGAAGAATTGGAAGCAAAGGAGCAAGAATTGCTTCTCAAAAAGGAACAAATAGAGGAGTATTTAAACGAACTAAAGCAATATGAAGATAAAAGGAAATCAGACGAATCAACACAAACAGAGGATTCACAAAATGAGTACTCATTAGTTTCTGCAGGGAGTGATTACGAAGAAAACGAGGAATTAGACAATTCGAAACAAGAAATAACAAGAGGACACAAATTACTCGAAAAAGAGTTCATTAGACATGGACGTAAAACTTGGAATGACAAAGACGTAACAAATTTTCTAATAATCTACAAGAAACAAAACAGTACCTCACCGAAACAACAATCATCTCTTCAGCTAGACATGCAGAAAATAACAATAGAAGTAACGGCAACAATGAAAACAATATTCTCAATCACACAAGACCTCACTGAAACCTTAAACAGTTATCATGATAAAATCCTAAATGAATTAGAAACAGTACGAAATTCGAAGAATAAGTTCACATCGTTCCAGACATACCAGGAACAATATAAATTCGAATCGCAAGGGAAACTTCATAAACTACAACAATACTGTGAAAAACAAACAGAAACCTTACAATCTATCTATTACGAATCTCAAGAGAACCAAACTGAACAGTTAAGGAAACATCTGTTAGAAAACAGGGAGAAGCAGTTTAAAGATCAAACTAAAAAATTAGATGAAATAATAAAAGCATTACACCCTCAAAATGAAAGGTCACGTCAAGAACCAATGATGCAAACAAATAAAAATTAAAAAACTCATTCTGATACCGAACGAGAATATGGAAATTTCACAAGTCTCAAAAATAATACGAGAAGAGGCTAAAAAATCAGACAAACCTCCGGAAATCAAGAATATAAGAAAAACCACGAATAATAATATAGAGCTAAAATCCTCAGAAAAAGAAATAGACACAATATCTAAGTTACTAGAAAATAAAGAAGACAACTTTACAATCATACATCCGGAAGAAAGAACGATGAAAATATTACTACTGAAAATAAATAAAGACATCACTAAAGAAGAGTTAGAAGATGAATTAACTAAAAGAAAATATTTAGAAACGTTTACCATACTTAAATCAGTAGAAATTCAGAAAACATCGTACAACAATTGGGTAGTCGAAGCGCCAGCAGAAGGCTGTAGGAAAATGGTAAAAATGGGTAAAGTAAAACTCTTTTATGAAGTCTTTAGAGTTGAATTTTATATCAAAGTAATGCGATGCACAAACTGTCAAGAACTTAATAACCATGTCAAATCACAGTGCGAATTTCGGACAAGGTGTGCCAAGTGCTCGGGGAAACATGAAACTAGTGGAGTAGACAAAGTAACAAAATGTATAAATTGTATAAGATACAATAAAAACGAAGTCAATCACCCAGCGTATTCACCACAATGTCCCATTTTCCAATATGAAAAAGGCAAAAGACTGAAAGAATACTACAAATCAAAAGAAATCTTTCCGAATATGAAGACTCTAACAAGAGAAAACAAAGACGAAATTGAAAAAAATGTCAAGAAGAAACTATAAGAGAGAAGACCAACATATTGGAAACCAACCTTCTGAAAACAGAATTAGAGGAAATAGATATGAAAATGACAATAAATATGACAACAATTATACAAAAAGTAAAGAATATACAAATAACAGATATGGAAGAAGTGATAATCAGATAAAATATAAAGAGGATGAAGTAAAGGATAGATACGGAGAAACAAGAACTATAACAATGCGAACCTTCGAAAACTCGAACAGAAAGAACCATAATTATACATATCCAAAATATACAAGGGAGGCTTTGCCTCCCAGTCGCCGATAGAGGCACTTATAATCAAAACCAAACTTCATCATCACAATCAACGTACTTCTTTGGTGGTACACCATTACATCAACAAGATATAAAAGTAACCCAAATAAACTTAAATAATTGTCGTGCAGCAAATTTTCAATTAATTAAATACATGAACCAGAACAATATTGACATAGCATTAATCCAGGACTACCATAGAAGCAAAAACTCTTTTACTGGT
Source organism: Maratus speciosus (assembly GCA_963932465.1). Lineage (NCBI taxonomy): Eukaryota > Metazoa > Arthropoda > Arachnida > Araneae > Salticidae > Maratus > Maratus speciosus. Next base: position 33,597,817 of record OZ010787.1, on the reverse strand, counting down.
CTCCCGATTTCTTGGGCTTTATATCAATCAACATTAAAAACAGCGGGAATATTGATTCCCAACCCCTTATTTGTACATAATAAGATTCTGCAAACAGATAATAGTGTATTTATAAATGTAACAACGAAGTTAGAAAATTTTAAATTTGCTTCACAATACTCAAAGCCGAAAGGAGATCTAGCTAAAGATTTTGAGGACTGGTCAAATATCAATCACAATTGTACTAATTTAGTATTAGGAGGCGACTTTAATGCCAATCTGAGGGCCTGGGGTTACAGCAGAAATAACGCAAAAGGTGAAATCCTACTAGAGTATCTTGCAAATAGAGATCTAACAGTGTGAATGACCCACAAGTAGAAAAAACTTTTTTCTTGGGAAAGAAGAAAGGTAACCCTGATCTTACATTATGTGGATTAAGTACGAAGAACTTACTCGACTCTTGGGCAGTAGAAGTGGACTTTCCATCATTAAGTGATCACAGATACATAAACTTCACATTGAAATTAGAACCTCTCTTACGAAATCTGTACAGATTTAAAACCAAATATGAAACTTTTAAAAAATTCAACAAAGAATTTGATAAAAAGGAAGAAGAATTATGGACAACACTTCAAGAAACATCAACTCCTGAGGAGTTAGATACATGGGTAAACAACTTCCAAATACACATGGAAAATTTAATGAATTTGACACTTAAAAAGAAAAATCAAAAAAGAGACCTAAATATCAACTGGTACACAGACAAACTCAAAATTGAGCGTAGTAGACTTAACGCACTACATAAACGATTTCGAAGAGACTTAGAAAATCAACAGTACAGGAAAGAATATAAAAAAAGCATTGGTTGAATACAAACTACATATCAAGAAAGCTAAACAAGACTCATGGTATTCATTCTGTCAACAAACCACAAGTGTATATGGTACAGCTTTCAAAATAATGAAGGGAAAATACCTAAAAAATACCGATTTAATCCACACAACACTAGAAACATCAGCAACAGAGGACTCATTTCTTGATATACAACAAAATCTAATCTATCATCATTTTGGGAATTCAGATACAGAGCAAATCCACTCGAGAATAAATCGGGACCCTATTACAAATGAAGATTTTGACAAAATTAAAATCAATATGAGGGAACTCAAATATGTTATCAGCCAACAAAATCCTAAAAAAGCACCAGGGTATGATAGAATTGACATAAAAATAATAAAGAATCTAACTAAACGATATCCAAAACTGATGCTACTCCTTTACAATAAATGTCTTCAGATTGGCCATTTTCCAACGGCGTGGAAGAAAGGTGTAGTTATATTCTTTCGAAAGAAAAATAAATACCCAAGAATTCCAAAGTCATACAGACCAATAACCTTACTCCCAATGATGGGTAATGTGTTAGAAAGAGTCATAAAAATTCGTATACAAACTTATCTAGAAAACAGAAATCTCTTAGCAAACCAGCAACATGGCTTCAGAGAGAAGAGAAGCACACTAACGGCATTACAATCAGTAAAAGATCAAATAATGGAACTTCTCCAGCAAAATAAATATGTAGGACTAATATCATTTGATATCCAAGTAGCTTTTGATTCAATAGATTGGAATATGATCTCGGAACTAATTGAAGATTCAGAACTACCTAGATATTTAAAAAATTTACTCATAAACTATATAAGTGAAAGATTTATTGGAGCAAACAATTTTGATTTCATTCAGTGGATTCGCAGTTTCAAGGGATGCCCGCAGGGTTCATGTTTAGGCCCGCTTCTATGGTTAATAGTGGCAGATTTCATTATTAAGGAACTACTTAAAATATTTCCTGAACTAGTAGTCTATGCAGATGACTTAGTGGTCTTAGTAAAGGGAAATACAAGAACTGGCTTGGAAAAAGATGCTAACGATAAGATCCGAAGTTTTGAAGAAATTTGTAACAGGCTAAACCTGAACATCTCACAAGAAAAAACAAAAGCCATACTCTTTGGAAGAAATCTATTAAATAACAGACATCCAATTTTTAAATTAAAAAATAAAACAATTAAAATTGAAAAATCACTACCATACTTAGGAATTATCTTTGACCAAAAATTAAAATTTCAAATTCACTTAGAAGACTTAAAGGCAAGAATATCTCAGTTCGTGACCAGCTTCAAATTTCTGAACATCTCACAAGAAAAAACAAAAGCCATACTCTTTGGAAGAAATCTATTAAATAACAGACATCCAATTTTTAAATTAAAAAATAAAACAATTAAAATTGAAAAATCACTACCATACTTAGGAATTATCTTTGACCAAAAATTAAAATTTCAAATTCACTTAGAAGACTTAAAGGCAAGAATATCTCAGTTCGTGACCAGCTTCAAATTTCTGGGAAATTACCAGAAAGGAATTAATCCAAAAATAAAAAAGATGTGGTATACGACGGTAGTGGAAAGACAAATGTTGTATGCACATGAAATTTGGTTCCCTAATTTAAACAGTCGTGGTATTAGAACATTAAAGACAATACAAAGAATGAGTTTAATGAGTGTCATCAAAACCTACAGAAGTATCTCACACGAAGCATTAAATGTTTTAACAGGCATACCACCAATCATTACGAAAATCCAGAATGAATTCATGGCATACCAGACAAAAATGGGAAAAAGAAATTTAATAATTCAATCAATGAAAATAAATAAGGATAATTTAATGTTGAAGGAAAGTACGTTTGATTTTCCGGATTACTACAAAATCAATAACCTGAATATAATAGAAGAAATAACGGAGTCACACATTCGTAACAACAAATTAAAGATATATACAGATGGCTCTATAATGGAGCAGGGGACATCATGTGCCTTTACAGTAATGTTAAACGATGCTTTTATCCATGATAGTGCTGCACGGCTAAATCCTCATAATTCAATCTATCAGGCAGAGCTTAAAGCAATATTAAATTCTATAGAATGGTTTTCAACTTCCAGTTTCACATCAGTTCTTATATTGACAGGCCCCACCAGTGGCCGAGAGGTTCTGCTCTCGAAACTGGTAGACGGGAGGTGCTGGGTTCGAACCCAATCGCGCCCGTCGGCCTAACCGTTTCGGAGTTTTCGTGGTTTTCTTCGAAGCCTTGGATTTTCCATGCGTAAATACGGGCTAGGTTCCCTTAGAAAGACCCCCACGAAGGGCACTCCCCCTAGGGGCTATATCCCTCGAGTAGATAATCGGCCGTCAACAATCAACCCAACCCAACCCTTATATTGACAGACAGCAGATCTTCATTAGATGCCCTCAAAATTATTTTCCCAAGAAATATAATCATAAGACAGATTTATACAGAAATTCAAAAAATCCCGCAAAAATTAATAAAGATAGCATGGACAAAAGCTCATATAGGAACTGTTGGGAACGAACGTGCAGACACCTTGGCTAAAAACGCAATTAAACACGACCACTACGATGAAATTCAATATATATCATACCCAGATTCAATAATAAAAAATTATATACGGGAGAAAATTATCCTTGACTGGCAAGACATCTGGAAACACTCAGAAAAAGGACGTGATACATACAATATTCTAGATAAAGTAAACAAAGAATTTATCTGCATTTCAAGATCGTCAGTCTATTATATTAGTGGCCATGGCAGTTTTCCTGCATTTTTACATAAAATCGGCAAATTAAATTCGGACATGTGCTCCTGCACCAAAGCTAGAGGAACAGTACAACATTATATTTTTGGGAATTGCTCTCTTTTACCTAATCATTTCAAATTCAATAAAAGCAAAACCTTAAGGAAAAACTTCCAAAAAAATTTACTGGATCAAGCAAACTTTTCAGCGCTAAATGAAAACTACAATATTCTCAATAAACATTATTCCTTAATAAAAAAGATTTTATAAACAGTGTCATAGAATATTATAGAAAATAATAAAATGCCTTAAACAACCAAGATTATTCAGAAAATAGTTAAGTAATATCTTGATTTGCAAAAAGACTAAATTTCTGAAATTTGACAAAATCGTCAAATCTTTAAATTTTAAAACTGTGAAAAATGAAGTATGTCTAAAAACTGTGAAATATGTTTTTAAATCTTCAAACTGTGAAATATGTCTTTAAACAGAAAGCTGTAGTGCCTTGCTCAGTAAAATAATGCCCAAGAACAAAGAAATATAATATCTTTGATCCCAAATAGTGAAATATATGACTAAATCTTCAAACTGTGATCCAAATCCTCAAACTGTGAATTAAATCTTCAAATTTATAGTGCTCTGGATTGTAAAATAATGCCTACGAACTATGAAATATAATCCTTAGATCTGTAAAATATAATGATTCAAAATTGTGAAACAAACTTTATGAACTGTGAAATACAAAGACTTTCGAATTTAGAACTCTAAAATTAATAATAATCAATGATCTATATCTCAAATTTGTTTAACAGGCCATCACTCAGGAACATAATTAAATTCAGCAAGTTTAATATCTAATTTAAATATTATTCAAATTTTCAAATTCTTGCATTGATTTAATTATCTGTTTTATCCTAAATGGATTACTTATTTAGTTGTATTAAGAATTTATTAAGATTTATCAAAACTTCTATGACTTTTTAAGATTTAATGCTAATCTCCTTGATGAATTAGTTTTTTAAATTTCAAATTTTAAATTTCAGGCTTCAAGATTTCAACCTTTTAAGCTATTTCTATTAAACTTTAAATAAATCATATTCTTTCTACTCACAAGCAGTTTTCACAATAACTGATTGATGATCTGTAATATCCATACATAAAAGATCCAAAGTTTCAAAACATTGTTTAATTTGGGCTCGCCCAGCTTATGCAACATTGGGTATCTCTTGTGAGAAGATTGTACTACATCCTAAGTGAAATTTCAAAAAGAGGGGTCTTCCATCCTGCTGAGGCCTCTGGGCCCGCTCCGGTGTCTGGGGGTTTCGTGGGATGGGGGATATGGTTTTTTTTCCCCTCGTGGACATTTAGCTCCTATACCGCAAGGTTGGCTGTCCACGAGTGGGTGATTTCTGTGATTTCTGCCAACATCTTACGCTTTTTTGTACCACATAAATTTAATAGTAATTTTTTACTTATTTAAGCGGCAGATTACAACGATTTAAGAAGGTAAAATTAACTATTAAATTTTTATCGTGCAAAAAAGATTAAGAGATGACAGCTATAAGCGAGGTTCAAAACATCTAATTTGTTTGAGATTCGCATCTATATCTGCCATAGAAATTGATTCAGAAAGTCTTACTTTATAATCGATATTTTAAAGTATTTTTTTTATGCAGTTACAGCTTGTTTAAATATCAAATTAATCACTTCCTGTACGGCCTACTTTGAAGCCAAGTAACGATAAATGTACGATTTCTACTCTTTAATAATGAAACTATTTTTTCAGCACAAAACGTTGTATCAGATCACATATTTCCAGTAAGTAATGTTTCTTATATAATGAGCACTAAAAGGCAAACTTGGCTATTTGATCGTTTTTCTGTAAAACTGTGAAATAATAAACTAAAGCACCCTTAGTGACCAAACTATATTCCTATCGACTCTGACAGTTTACAGATGTCCATATTGGACCTACATGAACGTCCTATAGCAATTACATCAAAATTTAAAGAGTCGAGCAAGAGCTTCTAGTTCAGTTGACAAGGATATATATATATATAATCAAAGGTGATTCTATGATCCCTTTATATTGAAAAAGTGGCATTCATATTTTTGAAATGCATTAAAATTTGTTAAATAAATCTATATTTCTAACCTTGATCATTCAAAGAGTTGTCAAAGAAAAATTAATGAGAGGGGCCTTGATAAAATGACGTAATTTTGAAGTTTTTTGCCCTGCATAACCCCTTCTGCCACAGGTAAACGCAACGTCTCTCGACTGCCAGATCGGTTGCAAACGTTCTACACCATAAAAGGGAAGAACATATAAAAAAATGAGCCTTGATAAAATGACGTAATTTTGAAGTTTTTTGACCTGCATAACCCCTTCTGCCACAGATAAACGCAACGTCTCCCGACTGCCAGACCGGATGCAAACGTACTACACTATAAAACGGAAGAACTTATAAAAAAATGAGTTTTGATAAAATGACGTGTTTTTTTATGTTGCTAACTCTTACACTGTAAAAGTCAAATTCATCACGACACACCGTTTGACTACTTACTTTCTGGATTGCCAGTTTGGCGTCTGCTATCAATTTAAAAACTTCGAAACAAAACTCTCTGGTACCCTACTTGCATTGAGATTCAGGTTCAAGTAGTGATGAATTTATTGATTTCTGATCTTTAATTTTGCATTTATGTTTTTAGCACAAAAAGTTGTATAAGATTACATATATTGAAAAAGTAACGTTTCTTGTATCATGACCAAGAAGTTGAAAAACTTGGTGACTTGATCGTTTTTCTGCGACGGTTGAACCTTACAGAAAGATGCCTGGTGACCCACGTATACTATTTCTGACCGATTGGGGGCTAATTCTATGAAAACCTGTCATGTCTGTCACATACTACGATTTTTGGCTACCAGTATTTTAGAACGAAAAACGTGACTTGTTTTATCGGAGATATCTCATCAATTGAATAACTCGAAGCAAGTTTCTCGAAAATATGGTGGCCAACAAGCGTAGTGATTTTTCAGCTGTGTGACAGACATGACAAGTTTTCATTTAATTAGCCTTGGGTCGATCGGAAAGTCGTGTCGTGTTAGGAAAATAAATTCGCAACGAAATATTCTGCCCAGTAATTATTAGATATTAGATATCGGAATCAATGCCTAATAATTATATGATAGAATTTTTCGGTACGAATTAATTTTCCCAACTCGACACGACTTTCCGATCGCTCCAATAACAATGTGCAGGTGACCACCTGAGATTTATGCGTACAGTCGTGGAAAAAAAGTAAACACCCCCACTAACTCAGAAGTTAATTAACATAGAAGAAAGTTACTGGTACCAAACGATTGGAAATAAAGTCTACTTTTAAATGATGTATATAAAATTTGCTTAAGAGGCCATCTACAAATCAAAATCAGAATAAACTTTGTTTTTTTAATAGCAACACCCAATTTTGACAACATATTTTAAACCTTTGGTTCTAACTAAGCCTAGAAACGAAATTTCAAGTCATTTGAATGGTAAGTTTTTAAAATAGAAACATTCAAAATTTAGAGCTTATAATGGTAAATTACCTTTTGGTATTTTTATTAATATCTCTTGAAATTATAATCCTAAAGTGATAATTTTTTTGTGGATATAATACTAAAATACCCAAACATAAATGTGTTGAATTTGTAATTTTGAAAATTTTATAATATGAATTATGAAATTAATATTCGAAAAAAAAATATGCATTGCAACCTACAATTTTTTCATAGATTTATATTTATTATGTCCTGATTTATTCAGATTCTCAATTTCAAATTTTTATTCCAGTAGTTTTCAAATTATGATAAAAAACGTCAAAATGATGGTTTAAGATGATGTCTGTGATGTGAAGAAAAGCGTAATTTGAAAAAAGTATATTTTACGCATTTTATTGAAATATGTGGGTCGACAATAGTCAAAACATATTAAGCGAGTAACCCCCCCCCCCCCCCTGTTGACAAGAAATAATACATTAATACAAGTGACATAGTCATTCTGTAGCATTTCAAAAATCGAGTACCGAACTTCAATTTGGATACAACTCCTAAAATTGACTCATTTTAAAATAATAAATTTCTCCGAAACTAATCGTACAAATTTCATAAAAATTTGAATTTAGGCTAATTGAAAGGTGTAGAGTTTACTTATGATGTCAAACTTGGGTTTGCTATAAAAAAAAAAAAGTTCTGGTTCGTTTTGATGTGTAGACGGCCCCCTAAAACTTTTTTATATACATCATTTAAATGTAGATTTTATTTCCAATCGTTTGGTACTAGTAACTTTTTTCTACAATAATTTGGTGCAAAGTTAGTAGGGGATGTTTACTCTTTTTTTCCCCCACAACTGGACATTCTTTTTCGACTGCATAAAAATTGAAGGGGGTCGAGCAGAAACCATATCCAAATTTATGCCACTGGACATTGAATGACCCGTTAATGTGTGAAAAATAAAATAAATCATTAAAAAAATATATTTATAATGTTATTAGCGCTGCCTATAAAATAATCCAATTGATATTATTGAAATCCGTTACAATTTGATGAATAAATCTAAGTTCATGATGTATAACAAATTTAAAATACCTTCAAACAAAAATCAATTTAAGAGACAGTAAATTTACATCACAAATTATATTAAAATAATGCACTACAATACATCCAAGCCATTGCACCAAGCATGCGCCTTGTGGTTATAGCCATGTCCGGTCAGTACATAGCATTGTATAATTTGCATTTCATATACATGGAAACACAATGAATTTTTCGAACTTCTCCAATAAGTAAGTTTGATGCGCAAAGTCATCCTTTAACCCTTTCCGGCGCGGGGTATTTCTGTTTATAAACTGATGAAATAATGGACACATCAGAATTTATAAACGAAGTTATGATAAATAGGAACTTGCTTATTTTCTCGTACCTTATAAAAGATAAATTTTAATTAAATATTCTTGGTGCCGTTTGTCAGTTTTGGAATTAAAATTAGGTGTCCTTTCTTAAGTACACCGTCCTCGAAATGGTTAACGATGATATTTTTTTGTGTGTACATGTGCGCGTATTTCATAAATGAAAGGATTTGACAAATTTCAAGACAGTTCAACAGGACTGAAACGGATTTGAATATGTTCCGTTTTAGTATTATGAATTATGGAAAGTAATGATTTTTTTTTTATTATTTATCCACTTCATCACAATAACTTTTTCTCTCTGAAAAGCTATAATTTCTCCTTTTTTCAGTTTTCTCTGCATTCCCGTAGGGAATTTCTTTCTGTTGAGGTTTAGAGTGTCATACGTATTTGTTCGATATGAGACTGGTTTGTCTGCTAATTACGGCAAAGAACATTAACCCTTAGCACTCCTTTGCGCATCTGACGCGACATCTTCTTTTCAAAATTTGTTTTTGGCGTTAGTAATAAAGGAAAATAAAATTTGCCTTATTTAACCAGAGCATTTTTGAAATTGTGTACTTGAAGGAAACTTCGTTTAAAAAGTGGTGCCGACCGAATAAAATTTGTGTAAGACAGACTCCGGAGTGGAAAAGGTTAATTGTCTAAAGTAAGACAGTAATGAAGCAAGGCCACAATCATTATAAGACATAGCTGCCAACTTTTACGATTTCTTCGTACCACGATAACTTTATAGTAATTATTGCCTTATTTAATCATGGAAATCTCACGATTAAATAAGGTGAAAATATCTATTAAATTTTAGTGGTAGCAAAAAAGCGTAAAAGTTGGCAACTATGTTATAAGAACAACTTGTGATGAAATGCAGATATTAGAATACTCAGGTTTTAAAATTGTGCCTTTGTATGTTATATTTGATGAAACATCACTAGAAATTGATTAACACAACATAAAACATTTCATTCCAAATCTAGCTCATCTGAGTGGAATATAATGTTTCCATAATACAGATAATTATAAGACAGTTCTCAATCTGTATTACAATTTAGCTCATCATCTAACTAGCAAGTATTTTCGTCGTTTATTTCATCCATAATTTAAAAACAAATATAACGGTTTGAATTCACAAGTGTTGCATACATACAGTAGAACAAAAGTTTCATAAAGCAAAAATTTCCTCTTCTGTTCCAAAATTCCTTATAGAAAAACCCGGATGAAAAGCAGTTTATTGACACGGAAAAGACACGCCATTTGTTTAAAAATATTGATACTAAATATTCTCTTTACAAAATTATAAATACGGGTAAACAAAAAGGGAAGGTGAAAACATCAATGCCTGTACGCCGTACAGGCAAACAAGTCGGGGCCAAATTTGGGTAGTCCGTAAACTGCACGGGCAAACAGGTTTAGGTACTTTAACAGTTGGGTAAAGCCTCCTCTGTAAGTGGGGTGCTACATAAGGATTTTTTATTTAGAATTAGATAGGTCTCCAAAATCGTCCGTTTTTTTTTTTTTTTTTTTTTAACATTACCGACTTTTTTTCAAAGAAAAATCTTCTTTTTAGGTTTTTCTTGATCATTTTGTGGAAACATACCCCGAATGTTATTTCTCACGAAAATATTTTAGAAAGATACCACGAAAATGTTACTTAGGAAATATTAGTAATAAAAAATGACCATTGTGAGGCCCTACATAATAAAATATTTACATAATACGGCATAAATATTTCAAAAGAAAAACAAAAGCGAATTAATAGTACACATAAACAAATAATAATACTGAATGCAGCGCTGATTTATGAGTGCTGAGAAATGAGATTAAATTTATCTTAACCCCTTAATTATCGCTCCCGTGATGTTCACGAGCTGTGTCTTTCATTCAGATTGCTTGGTTCCCACCAGTTTTATAAAATAGTGTAATTGGCTTTATTATGGTACCATTTTACCTGTCATTAAATAAGGTGGAAATTACTTTTTCAAAAAAGTGGTGCCAATAATCAATCTAAATTTTTAAACTGCCACCGTAAATTTAATGCCACCATTGAGGGGCTATGGGATATATTATATCCCACCTAATTTCAATGAAGATTCGCACCAGAAGCTTTAAATTTAATTTTATTTTTATAACTTTGGTGGAAAAAAATTGTAAAATTGCTTTTTCTTATTTTGAAATATACTTTTTCGAAAATTCCGGTATGAGTTCACTACTACAGAAACTACTTTCTTGCCCCTGAAAGGGTTAAAATATTTAAGGTTAACCCTTTGTTGCATACTGTCCACTACAGTGGACAAAATTGCCAATTTTTTCTTATCCAACCTGTTTCATTCACAGTTCCTATTTAAAGCTTATGCTACTTTTTGACATTCATGCTTGCAGGGAAAAAATAGAGATGGCGAAAAAAGACGGTTAATTTAATTCTTGAGATAGAATTAAGATAGATGTCCCATCAGAATTCCTGTAAGTTGTTCAACATGAACTAAATGTTTCTAAACCTATAATAATATTATTTAAATGATACTTTGTTCATTAATTATTGTTTTTAGATGTCTTTGCCTAATAGACAATTGAAAAGCAAGTGTAAAAATACTTTTTTGTTTATTTTATGGAAGGTTTTACATAATGTCCACTATAGTGGACGCCATGCACAGCATCAACATTATGACATTTTACACTGGCAAGTTAAGTGGACGTCATGAGTGTGAACAGTGAAAATTTTAAAATATAATTTTGATGTGTTTATGTGATTTTAATATTATGCAGATACATTTTATATAAATTTTGATCTCTTTCACATTTTAAAAAGTTATAATTGCCTGACGTCATTTATTTATGCAATTTATTAGTTTTAAAAAAATCGCATATGTGTCCTGTTTGAAATAGATCCTTATGACAATATTGAAAAACAATAAAATAACAATAAACAATTTTAAAATTAATATGTATGGAATATTTTTTTTAAATATTTAAAATTTTTTTAAATGAAAACTTATTTGAATTAAAGAAATTTCCTTGTATAAAGACGCTTGTTTTCAAATTGCGACATGCAATTTGGAAACTTTAATCTGGCTCCCGTAAGTGCACTTATTCAGTCAGTGACGCGACAATCTGGTGAATCGCATTGGATTCCAGACTCTGAAAAATGCGATGTGCTGAAGACAAACAACTAAGACAATGGACCACAAGCATTACTGACGTCATACAACGTCACGATGGATTATAGCCAATCAGCTTCTCCTTTTATCCCACAAGTGCTCACCAAAAGCCAATCAAATAGCCCAATGCTTGTGGGAAACATTGCGAGCTCCACCCAGTGCACGTGACGCCAGACATGACAAGGTGGAACACTTTCCCCTCAAACATCCCAAAGTGCACAGCGATGCAAGGTGGAACTATGTAAAATGAAGTCAACATATTCACGTGTAAAATGTAAAATTTACCTTTACATCGATGCAAAAACTGATTGATTTTACAAATTTCACTATCAACGAATGCTTTCTCAATTTTAACCAGAAATATTTTTAAAATATTATAATATTCTAGAAGAAAACTATCATAAATCTTATTTTCCTAACAGCACTACGTTTCGATTCTGTGTTCATAGTGTCCACTATAGTGGACAAGCTGTAACTCAAATAATAAAAAAAATGTTACACAAAAAATAATTTTTTTCTTATTCAGTATGGTCCTTTTAGTAGAAAAATACTAAATTTAACATTGGGGATTTGCCAGTTTTAGAGTATGCAACAAATGGTTAATATTTTATTAGACGGTGTAGATTTTAAAACACTCTTTAATGCACTCTGTTTCAAATAAGTTAACAAAAAAGTTGGGCTAGAATAATACTTTAAAGGTTTCGTTTATTCTGGTAAATAACTTCATCTTTTACATAAAACATAAACTTGAGTTTACACCATGATGCTGCTCAATGAAATATATGAAAACATTGTAGAAAAAGTAAAATATTGTTTTAAACTATCCAGGGGTCCATAAACAGTGGTAATTATCTACCCATCTCGTTTGCATGTGCAGTAAAACGTGTAAACATGGAAACTTTTTTGTAACAGAATCCCGTTTTAACCCATTTATGCCTGAATTTTTGTTTTTTCAAATTTGTTGGTAAAATTGCTTTAAAATGTTGCAAAATGAACTAGATAAATACTAAAAAAAAATTACGCTAAAATACTTTTGTATTTATTTGATAAAATGTAAACGTACTTTGGGTCGATCGGAAAGTCGTGTCGTGTTGGGAAAATCAATTCGTACTGGAAAATTCTATCATTTAATTATTAGGCATTGTTTCCGATGAACTATTATTTAAAAACAATCAAACTGATTGGTAAAGTTATCATACGAATTCAATTCGTATTGTTTCCGATATTTAATCTCTAATAATAACCGAGCAGAATTTCCTGGCACGAATTGATTTTACCAACACGACACGACTTTCCGATCAACGCAATATATATCGGAATATGCATAATATTTATAATATTATAATATGTATAATTATATGTTTTGGCTAAATATATATAAAATAAGCTTTTAAATTGTATGTTATGTACTATAATTAGTATTTTTATAAACTACTAACAAAAACATATTTATTTCTTTACAGAGACTAATAGCATTTTTAGTATCATTATAAGTATTATTAATAACAATTTAAGAATAATCCTATTTGAGGCTTAAAAACAATTTATTTTATAATAATCTTGAAAAGGACTTTACATAAATAACTGTCCCCTGAATGGCTAATAGAAATATGCACTCATTCGGGCTTGCTGCCCTATATTTTGTACGTTACAAACATGCATAAAAAATAGGCTTGAACATATAATTTTAGAACTTAAAAAACGTATTTCAAGATGTCTACAAGCTAAGAATATGTCTTATTTATTTGAATCCTTGATAGGAAAAATACAAATAAACCTACTTTTTTCATTTCGCGATCTTGAAAAATGAAAAATCTACAAACACCGAAAAAAGCCTTCATTTAAACACATAAATATCCATCTTATGCTGTCATCTCTCGGTAACAGATAAAGACATTCATAGATAATTATTTCATTCAATTTTCACATTATAAAGAAGAACAAAATTGTACAAATACATTAAAATTCGAAACGTCCCAAAATGGGCCGCCAGGCACAAATGGGTTAAACGGATAATTTCAAGGTTGCGGCAAAAAGAACAGAATGCAAAAGATGGTCAACGGAATAACAATGGATGATGTATCTATTAACCCCTTGAAGGGAGGTGGCTCATTTTTGGACCACTTATTTTTAATCAATAAATACCACATTGACACGAGAATTTTGAAATTTAAATTTTCATTTTTTTACGTACGCAGATAAAAGTTTTTACTCATTTAGAAATAAATATGTTTATAAATTCTGGTGTTAATCAACATATTCAGCATTTTACGTATAGGAGTACTTTGCTCCTGAAAGGTTTAAGACGTAAATCTGTCTAAAACGGACATTTTATTTTGATTCTTTGCGTTTTAGTTTTTACATGGTTCATTGTACTAATTTTCTTAATCACCACATTACTTTTTCAAGAAAAAAATATGATATGAGAAGGGTCAAATAGAAAAATAGAACCCTTTTAATTTTTTTTTCATTTGGATTGTGTTAAGAAAAAATAATAGGATCTAAATTTAACTATTCCTATTTATTTGGTCCTTCTTGTCCTCCATTCTCTATAACGAAAATTTCTGTTTCATAGTTTAACGGCAGGAAATAACTGAATTATAAAGGACTATATTATAAACTATATTATAAAGGAAGAACGTGTCAGTGCGTAACGCTGACGTCATTTTGATGGTGGAACACCAGACGATTAAAATTATCAGTAATGCAAATTTTTAAAGTTCTAAACCTCGCACATTTTTAATTTTTACACCTTTGAATAGGGAAAAAAATGTACTTTAATATGAAATTTGTTTGGAAACTGTATCGCAATTTGTTTGAAAAATGTATCGTGATTTACTAAATTTTTATTTTTTTTTTAAATAATTTTAAAGAAAGATATTTTTAAAAGTCTATATCGCATATACACGATTACGAAAGGTAAATCCGTTTGCACTTAAATTGAAATAAATAGTTCAGCATTGTTTCCAGCTTATATTTTATAACAAAATTAAAACATTCATCAACGAATAAATAAAGCATTAAAATATAAATAAAGAACAAATTTAAGACATGTACAGAGCTGCCAAAGCCTCCGGCTTTTTGGATACCAGTATTTTAGTACAGAAAATGTTCTTTTATTTTCTTGGAACATTTGGGAGATTTAAAAGAACTACATTTTCTTTAAGATAATAGTGGTGTGCAAAAAGCCGGAGACTTGGCAACTCTGCATGTAATCAAATCACTCAAACCACTAAAATGATCAGAATCAAAAAGGCTGATGTAAATACCAACCTTTGGTGATTTTTTATTCTATTAACTCCTGGAGCGAAGCCAATACAAAACTATAGCTTTTAACAAATTTCATAACTTATTTCGAAGTCATAAATGCTATTTTTCATATAAATATGATTTTTGGTGTTGGTAAGGTGCAATCTAAAAAAAATAATGTAAAAAGTCTATTAGAGCTATGAATTAAAAAAATCGTTTTCGCCTCTATTTTGTATCCCAAGAAGACCGGGTATTCCTTTGTATGTAATAAAAACACTCGGTTATGATAAATTCACTAACCCTCTCGCTGCGTAATTGTTTTATCAAAATAGCTTCAAAAAGTGTGTATTTAAGAATTGTTATTCTTTTGTCACCGGTTTTTCAAAACAAAAATTTTTGACTAATTTTATCGGAAAAATGCTCCGATTAAATAAGGCAAAATTTACAATAAAAAATAATTGGTGGGAATAATCAAGGAGGGTTAATTAGACGGAAAAATGCATCCCCGAGGAAATCTCGGGTTCCGCAGCGAGAGGGCTATAACCCCTTAACAGTCGCATTAAATTACGGTTCAAAAATTCAAATTGCTTATTGGCACCACTTTTTTTTAAAAAGGAATGTTCACCGTGCTTAATAACAGGTAAAATTATACCATGACAAAGCCAAATGCACTATTTTATAAAACTGGTGGGAATCAAACAAATCTGAATAATCTGAAAAAAAAGACACAGCCCGTGAATATGACGGGAGCGAGAATTAAGGGGTTAATAGAGTCATTATAACCATTATAACTAACGTGAAAACATTTTTAAATTTTTCATAACGTTAATTTTATATAAAAGATTTATTATCCATTATCCTAACGCATACCTTGGCAAGAAATAAAAGAGCATAAAAAAATTCATCCGATATCTTAGGATTGGAAAAATAAAGGGATATTTGTTATTAATGAATGTATACAGTTTATCATCATTTTCCATTGTTCGAAGTGTAAAAAGGGATTTAATAAATGATTTAAACTTGTATTACTTTTCAGATAATCCGTTAACGGTTGAAACTTGTCAAAATTGACACAGTGTCGGCGAAATTAATTTTAAAAAAAATAGTATTTTAATAAGAAACTAAAAATTCAGAAAAAAGAAATTAATGATAACTTTATTTTCTCTCATTATACATTGTAATACATTTGGAATATTGCTCTTTTTTCATCCCACAATGTAATATATTAAAATCTGACTACGAGATACTATTTAAAATCTACTTCTGTGAGAATAAGATGAATTACAGATTGAAAAGAACACAATTTATTGGTAAGTATTCTAGGATGTCGTAATAACTCTCGAAATTTCGAAATACAAATTACTCTTTCTAATATTAACAATTTTGTTACTTTTAATGACACTTCTGTAATAGGTGCAATTATATTACTACATTATTCTCAATAAAAAAGGAAAACGGAAAATATAAGTAGAATTATTTTTTTCTCACTAAATTTGAAGACAGTCATTGTTTTTAGTTTGAATACATCAGGGATGGCATTTTGTAGCCCTATACATGAAAGTAAAAAAAAAAAAAAAAAAAAAAAAAAAAAAAAAAAAAAAAAAAAAAAAAAAAAACAGATATAATTTATCTGTTAAAATCATATTTTATATTTTTTTATGCTTTCAGTTTTTTATTATTAGATTTTTGTTTGTTTATTTCACTCCAAAAGTGAGTTAATAATCCTGTTTGATAATTGATATCATGAAAAACCAGAATTATGTTTTTTTCTTATGCAGTCGATAAATGTATAAATTGTAAATATATTTCTGTTAGAAGCTTTGAAGATCATTGAAAACTATTTTTTGAGTGAAATATAAACTAAACTAACTATTTTCACTTGAAGTTGGATGGGATAAAGTTTCGAATGCTTAAAATGAAATGATGTTTTTTGTTTAACGTAATCATAAAGTAAATTAATATTTTTATACAATTTAGAAAGTTTACAGTGCCTATTTAAATCGGACATTACGATTTCTAGTGAAGTCCAAATCACTGCTCAAGCACGACAAGCAGCTACGACATTCGGCCAGGGTTACTGATAAGCTCTGCTTTTTAAAAAAACGCCAACTTTTTCCCTGCCAAAAATGTGACTGTAATGTTGTAATTTTTCAAAATCAAATTCGTTGGTTCGTGAAAGAATTTTTAAACTTTTTTCAATATTTTATATTTATTATTGTCTAATTTGTGTTTTAAATGTTTTTCAAAAAAAAAAAAAAAATCTATTTTAAAAGTACGATCAGTGGTTTCGAAAATCGCCTTTTCAGAAAGTTATGCTATTGAAAAATAAACAAGAAAGAAAAATCATGCGTTAAGTATGAAACACTTTCCAACACTTACTGAATGCTTTAAAAAAGATTTCGTTACTTATTTAGGGAAATAAGGTAAATAAGATAACATTCGAAGACGAAAGCTTTCACACGATACCCCACACGATATAAAAAGAAAAGATTTTTTTTTTAAAGTAGCTTAATTAGCCCCTCTACCTTTTTCCTAAATATACTTTTGAATGTTTAATAATCTGTAAATATGTGGGTCAATAGTCTTTATTATGTTCCCCAATTCAAACTTTCCACGTACCATAGTTTACGAGTAAAATAGCTGTGACAGACAGACAGACACAGGAGTGATCTTATAATGGTTCCGTTTTTACTTCTTAAGTACGGAAAAATAAAAATTATTAAAATTTATTAATTATTTAACACATTCAATTTTTATGCATCATTCTCTTATCAATTATACGTAGAAAGTCTACATAATTATCTACTTATATGTATAAAATACAAACGGAAATTTCGTTCCGAACCTCTATATTTCGAGTTCTACTGCATGGATTTTGACGGAATGATTAGATACATAGATATAATTTCAGGGAAAGTTTTAAGCTGTAACGCATCGTTCTACGTAGAAAAGTTATAGAATTATGACAGAAAGTTCTGTTATTTTTGGTGAAAGGGTTACCATTATTTTATTGGCGATAAATTTCGTTGATAAATGAATTGAAATGGCTGTACATCTCGGAAAAAAGCTGTTACTAATTTTATTTAAAAGAAAAAAAAAGAAAAAAAAAGAGAGAAAATGAAAAACAGTTTTGACGAGTGGTAATATTAGGAAACGAAAATATGGAATTTAAACATGAAAAGGAATGTTCATAATGCTTAAAAATTTATTCAGTATCAAAGATTGCAGTTTTAAACTATATTTGGCAATTTATCCCTTGCTAAGAAATCCCTTGGTTAAGAAAAAGGTATCAGAAAATTTGATAACATAATATCTCAGTGACAATTTTGTTTTTGTTTTTGAATTTTTTTAAATGTATTTTTTATTTTTATTTAACTCATCCATCATGTGACTTGCAGAAGAAACTAGCAGATGTAATTATAAAAATGACGGTACTTGTGAGTAACATATTTTATGTTTATTTACGATTTCATTTTATCGCCAAACAATTTAATTTTAAGCCAAAAATGCATAAGCGTGGCATTGGTTTGAACGGCGTTCACAATATTGGTTATTTTTCAAGTAGACGACTGCATTTTTGGAAAAATCTAATTCTACTTATATATATATATATATAAATAATTCAAATGGAAATTTCATTCCGGCTGCTTAGAATTCGAGTTCTGCTGATCTTACACCGTTAGATAGGTAATTTTTCGGGGAAGATTTCAGTCAATGAAAAATTAGCCTTTTTAAGAGATTATGCCGAATGTATTTCGATGGAACTTGGATTGTTAATTACATAATTTTCCAGGGAAAGTTTCAGTATACAACATGTCCTTCTACGTTGCTCAGCCATACAGTTTTTGGAGAAATTCTGTAATCTGGTGAACTCAATTATCACAACAGCCTTTTTAAAAAGTTATATTAAACATTTTTTGACGGAATTTGCATTGTTAGTTTGGCAATTTTTCAGAGATAGTTTTAGTATATAATATATTGTTTGACACTGTTTAGTCATAGAGCAATGGAGTAAATTCTGTAATTTTCCAATATAGGGCCCTTTGCGAATTGAAAGAAATGGGCTTGGCGAGAGAAGGAAAGTTTTCGTGCATATTTTCTGTTCAATAATTATATAATTTATTTACTATAAAGAAAACATTTATCTCATTTTTATATAAAAATAGAAATAAATTGTATATAAATAACAAAAATATTAATATTCATAAATAAAAAGTTTATATATAGGAATACATATTTTAAAAAGCTTAAAGTTCATTTTATTTGTTTTCATAGCTGTGCATATCATTTGGCCACAAATCTCACTTTCTGAAGCCCGAATTGCGTCAAGCGTTTTAACATCTAACAGTAGCCATTGATCTTAAAATCAGGAAAATTGAAAAGTAGATGTAGTTTGTAAAGTATGCATTAATTAAGGAGATAAATTACGTAATAGAGACCATAGACAATTGGCATATTTGGTACGATAAGTTACATAATTGAGTCTACAGACAATTGGCGTATGTTACAGAGCGTGGTTTGGGGCACAATTAGCTTAGGAAAAAGTTTAAATTGAGTCTGTGTTTTTAAAGTGGACCTATTGTATAACCGAATTTACACAGAATTGACGTAATTTGAAAGAAAGTTTTTGGAGACCTTTTGCTACTTTTACGTTATACCAACACCATACCAAAATGTATGCTATTGCGCCATTTATTTCAATCCTAAACGTGCAAAGATTTTTTGGTATTTTTCCAGTATAGGGATCTTGGTCAAAAAGAGAAAATAACATTGGCGGAGAGGGAAATTTGGAAACATATTTTCTGGCAACATATTCACTGTTTCATTCCATATACACAAGCATTTTTTTTCTATGTTTATACAATTTATTTATCATAAAGATGCTATGTATCTAATTTTATATAGGAACAGAAGTAATTTGTATATAAAAAACATTAATAATATACATATATAAACAAACAAAAAATTTCATCAAGTTTGTTTTCTTAACTGTTTATATCAATTGGCAACAAATTTCACTTTCTGATGCCCGAATTGCGCCAAGCTGTTTAAAAAAACGCCAAGGCTCCTATAGTCGAAAAGTACTAAATTTAATTGCAAACTGTGCCAAACATTGTGGCTTGCTATTTAAAGAACGCGAAATTATTCTGGCTTTAATTATTATTCAATCGTAACACTACAAAAAATTTTAATTAACTATTTTTTGAAATTAAAAGTATTTTTATTATTAAGTAAAATTAAGTTATAACTTCATTTTTCACTGATTAAAAAATGGAAATGTTTACTGCAGTGCTAAGACACACATAGAATTTCATGTGCGTAGCTTAAATGGCGATTTAAAAAAATATATTTTTTATAATATCGGAGCCCAAACCAAATTGGTTCATTTTACCGAGAATGTTTTGGTACAAAATGAAATACATTTTTTGTAGACATAATCATAAATCTCAATACTCGCCGATTGAAAAGTCTTTAAAATTATTCAGCAGAGATAAGGAGAAATAGCTTGCAGTTTCATAAATTTTAAGAATCAATATTCTTATCAATCTATCTACTTCTGCCTCTACTATATATACGAGAGTAAAACGGAAATGGGATATTCGTCCCGACTGCATATAACTTGAGCTCACCTGAATGAATTTTGATGAGAATCGAAACGATAGATAAATTTTCAAGAAGATTTTAGCATATAACATATCGTTCTACGTTGCTTATACACAGAATTATGTTTTAAAGTTATGTAATCAGACGAACACAATTATGAAACATTATCCTTTTTAAAAGATTCAGCCGAATTGACTTCGATAGAATTTTCACTGTTAGATAATTTTTTAGGCAGGGTTTGAGTATATACTGTACTCTTCTGAATTGCTTAATAATAGAAGTGGTAGAAAGTTCAATAATCAGTTGAATCCGATTATGAAAGTTTAGCATTTTTAAAAAGTTCTACAGAACGGATTTTGATAGGAATTCCATTATTAGTTAGATACCTATTCAGATATGGTTTTAGTATTTTGCATATTGTACTATCATTCTTTACCAAATCCTACTGTGACTGATCAACTAAAAGTGTTAAGACATTAATAGCTGAAAATTGGTCTGCACATTAGAAAATATAATAGCACAATGACGTTCATATCGTTTTCAACAATACGAAAGGACATTCCAGGTGAGGTTCCATATTGCTTTAAATCACAATGTCAAATTCACTGATACATTTGGTTTGATTCAAGGTTCGTTTAGTTAAACAGACCAGCATAGCGGGCATAGCCTGCTAGTATGTCATGAAAATTGTTGAAATTTTTTCTCAAAAACAAAACTAACAAGAAATTATTGTGTTTTCTAAATTATTTAAGTATCTTTTTTACTCGCTTATTAGTTGTAAATGCATATATATATATATATATATATATATATTGTAAATCTGAAGTGTATTAAATTTAGAAAACAGAGAACTGTAATATTTAATTTTAATAACATAATAATCAATAAATATTTTTATTTCTTGCATATATTTCTACATCACGCAACTCCAATTCAGATTACCATATATAAACAATCATAATTTTTAACTACAGGTTACATTAAATAAACCTTTTCTGGAATCTGTTCTTGCTGAGTAAATTTCTACGTTATTAAAGATGAAATATTTATTAGGAGGGAGAAAGTACAACTTTAAAAATAAACACTTATTATCTACATGACGCTTTTTCTGTGTTCAATTTGACTACTGTGAAGAAACACGGTGCTTATTTTCTATGTAAATACTAAATTCATTTAGCCAAACGAGCGATAAAATTCCTAACACAGTAACTCACAGAGCTAGAGATGTGTCATTTGTTGAGGAACGACTCCAAAGGAACGATTCCGGCAGTGAAACTGAAGGAATGATTCCATTCTGTAAAAAGGAATCGGTCCTTTTCGGAACGAGTCCGAAAAGGAACGACTCCTCGGATTCGGTCCTTTTTGGAACGATTCCTCGGATTCGGTCCTTTTTGGAACGGTTCCTCGGATTCGGTCCTTTTTGGAACGATTCCTCGGAATCGGTCCAAAATGTACCGACTCCGAAAAGGACCGATTCCTCGGAGTCGTTCCGAAAAGGACCGATTCCTCGGTGTCGGTCCATTTCGGAATCGTTCCAAAAAGGACCGAATCCGAGGAACCGTTCCAAAAAGGACCGAATCCGAGGAACCGTTCCAAAAAGGACCGATTCCTCGGGAATCGGTTCTTTTCTTGTAGACTGGTCAGTTTTAATAAATTAAAATACGCTATTTTATTTCAAAATAACAGATTTTGATTCTATTAAAGCTGACTTTATTGCCAAAATATCCTTCTAATGTGTGTGCCCCTCCCCACCCCCCCCCCTCCTAAAAAAAAAAGAAAAGTAAAGAAAGAAAGGAAAAAGAAATTGAAGTGCGGGGCGGAGTAGGGCGTTTAATAAACATTACTATTTCATCTTCTTGTGCTAAATTAATCTGAAAGAAATAATTAAAAAAAATATTTTATACGAATTGGATTTTTTACACTTGAGTGAAAAAGTGCCCGAGATGGGATTCGAACCCAGAAACTTTACGTGCTTTACCGATTGAGTACCTGGACCCCGAGGGTAATGGAACACCATGTGTACTTTAATACATTTTCTAATTGGTAAATGAATACGAAATACGAAATGAAATACGAAATGAATTTTTTCTAAATGAATTCTTAAGGCTGTTCTCAAATCCAAAAGGATAAATTTGTGACAAAAGTTTTAATTTATTTTTATTCGGAAATGCATGAAACGAACAGGTGTTGTTGTTCAGAAACTATGTAATCGAGCTGTTTTTTCCGTTTTTTGCAAACGCAATAGGCCTTTTAGAAAATAGTGTCAAAGTGGGCGTTTTGAACCGAATTTCCGCGCGAAAGAGGCATAATTTCTCAAAAATGGGTGAAAAAACATGTTTGTCACGTGATTAAAATCGATTATAACTCAATAGGTAATTTACTGATCAAAAGATGGAAAACACAGTTCGATTCCAAATCGCTTCCATGGTCAAACATTCCAATTTTAAATCTTTCCGTTAAAAAAGGAATTTGTAAATGTGTCAAAACGTTTTACGCTTGTTGAGAAGATCACTTAAGAACAGCCTTAAGAAAAACAAAGAAAATGCTTGTTTAATTACTAGTGAAAAATATTTTATTAAATCTGACTAGAAACAGTTTTGAATAATGTAAGAAATATATCACTAGGCCATAAAAATTGCATTTTAATAGGATAATAATAACTGATTTTCAATTATTTTAATAATTGTAGAGTTACGCACTTTCATGCATATTTCACTATTTCATGTTTTTTTCCTCAAACATAATTTCAATTTGAGAATCCTCTTTGTCAAAATAAATATATGACCAGCTACGAGCGCTCGAGTACCACTTTATTTCCACAGTTTGGCGTCTTGTTTTTCTCTCCTGAAGATGATGATTAAAAAAAAATCTCGAAACTCCTTAAGATTGTTGTTTTAATCAACTTACATTGAGGTTTATTACATAGAGTAAAATCTGTTAGAACAAGGAATTTTTGTAAAACGTTTCTTTCTTTCTTAAGATAATGAATACTTCAAAAAGCATAATGTCTAATAATAATAATAAGATAACAGTAACAGTGGTGCGTGGGATTGAAATAATTTAACCGCGGTTCGCTCTCTTAATGGCTGTTTTGAGTATAAAAACGGGAAAGAAAAATCACGTGCTACATATAGATTATCGGACTTTCTGCAACACTGCGACATATATAAAGCTGCATATTTTATGCTTGTTTCGGTTTAATAGATTTATGTTAACCCTCCGCCTACCAGAGGGGTTCAATGGCCCCGACAGGTCCATTTATAATGATATTTCTAATTTATTTTAAAAACTGAAATTTCTGTAAATATGGGTTTTTTTCTGGGATGTTCTATTCTTTTGAGTAGAACATTCCAGAAAAAGTCACATATTTACAAAATTTTCATTTTTTTAAATGTGAAAAATCAATTTGAATGTATCTATCGGGTCTGTTGCACCGGTCTGGTATGCGGAAGGTTAATATTGCATTTAAAAAGTTTTACAATATACGAATTTAGTTATTGGTTTCCAAAGAATGCACGTTGTGATTTTGTACAGTTTTTTCAATTGTTATTTTACTTCTATTTCTTGCTAAATAATTAGAATTTAAATAACTGTGACTTTGTTTTAATTCAACGTAAAATAAAAGCAAAAAAAAAAAATCGTTTATCGTAATAATTTCTTATAATAATTCAGATTTCTTGATCGTTATTGATACTCGTAAATCCCGAAATCAATGCCACGATTAATGCCTGTTACTGTGGTGATGGATAATACATATCTGAGTTTAATTTCGATCAAATCGAGGCTCCCTTCATGCTAAACTAAATTTAATGTTTCAAGCCTAATACCAAATTTCCGTTTTTATTGAGGTAAAACTTACTGCAAATACGATACTAAATGTTATGTATTTTCCTTTCTTATTGTTATTCTTTTCACTTAGAAGATTTATTTATTTATTTTCTTTTTTTTTCTTAAATTACATAAAGTTTTCTGAAAAGTTCGAATTTAACAAAATGTTTTATCTATTTTAAATAGTTTTGACAATAAAAAGTTTAACTCCGAATAAAAAATTGTCAAATTCTCAAAAAATTAAGGTTGGTATTATCTATAACACGTTTGCAACAGATATCTTTCATTCAACGGCCGAAACATCGTCAAAAGGATAGTTCTTTATATAGTACTACACTCTGTAATAATAATGGACATACTTTTAATTTGTTTAATTTAATTAAACCAATAAACCGTTTTTCAGTTAAAATGTTAGCAAATTTCAAATTTAAAGAAATAGAACTTTGAAGTTTAGTGAATCACTATATCTTTTGACGGATATAATATGTACTATATATGAATAAAATCATATATATTACTATATATATATATATATATATATATATATATATATATATATATATATATTATAATATTAATGCATATAATATTATCTTATAAATATCACTAGCCATAGCCCTGCTAATGAATCTGTTTACAAATCATCTGAAGGAACTTCTACCCTTTCGTGTAACACAAGTGTTCCATGACTTTATGAGTTATGAAGCTCCAAAGATCCCAATCCAAACAAACATATTAGCACTGCAATTCACCCACACCGAACTGAGGTTCTGTATGATATAAGTGGAGAGAGGGTGACGGCGGATGAGGGTGTGAAATTAGAGAAATTCCTGTAGGTTCTGGTGAAATTGGAGATTCAAAAAGAGTTGTAAGTTTATTGAAATTCTACGTAGTTAACAGCAGTTCACAAATAGCGATGTTAGGGTAAAAGACAAGACATACATCAGTCACTCAGGAAAGACAGTGTGCAAAAACGTGCTTTACTTTTTAACT
Source organism: Maratus speciosus (assembly GCA_963932465.1). Taxonomy (NCBI): domain Eukaryota; kingdom Metazoa; phylum Arthropoda; class Arachnida; order Araneae; family Salticidae; genus Maratus; species Maratus speciosus. Next base: position 33,572,424 of record OZ010787.1, on the reverse strand, counting down.
CTTTCCAATAAAGTTAGTGTTTATGAATGCGGTTTGTCTGTCCGTCAGACCGTCTGTTCACTCCCTAAGGCAAGTCACACACTAAGGCGACACATAAGACATGTCGCTTGAATTCGCTAGAAAAACTGGTTTAAAACAAGTTTGCAACAACTTCGTTCTTTGTTTCGACCGGTTTTTGCACTTCATGTTGCGCTTTGTGTCGTTTTGTGGTCTCAGTGTGTAATATACCTAACTCCCGTAAATATACTCGGATTCCCATGCAATTGATATATGTTAATGATGTTTACCATGGGATGTTTACAGGGGCACTCAAAAGTATTTCGTTACATTATGGTCAACGGGAAAAAATCGTTTGCAGCGCTTTTTAATGACATTAAGGTATTTCATATGCATTAAAATTGATATATATCACTGAATTGCACTACAAGATGATTGCTATAGAATAGGTTGTTTCACTTCTGAACCAGATCCTGAAGGCGGTGATAATAATGTTGATGAATTATGCGAAATATCCTGTGTGCGTAAAGTTAGGGAGCTAAGGAGAAAGACGATAAAGGGCATAAAGTTATTGAAAGTACGGACACTGGAACAAAAATGTAATCTACTTTAACTAGTTACATATCCAAACCAGTAGGGCCATCCAAATGAAAAATGAGATTCAGAATGAAAAATGAAATTAAGATTACCTAGAGGTAGATTTTGAAGAGGAATCTATGAGACTAAATATTCCTAGACGCTGGTGACAAATATCAGAGCAATAATAAAATTTCCTATACAAGATGTTCACTCTCAACAATGTCCAATAGCTAATTCCTAAACCGTTAGTCATAGCCATATAGTTCCGATTACAAAAATGTTTTAAATGGGGGTAAAGAAGTATTTAAAAAGTGATTTGGGTCAATAGAATCATTTCTTGAAAAATTATGAAATTTAATTTTTTATACGATCTGCCGGTCCTTCAAGTTATAGTTAGTAAAACTTTCCTATTACACTTACAAGTAAGACAAATAAAAGTCCTATTATTCTACGACTAAAACTGACCGAAGTAATGGCTGTTTCAACTTGGAGCATATTTTTTGCTGCGAAATAGGGGTCATTTACAAATTTACTAGAAATATAAATAATCTTCAGATATATAAAAAATATAGTTGATAGTAAAATTAACATTGCATTATAAATTTGAAATCTATAATCATTCTGAAATATTAATGCAAAATATACAGCTTGTACTAAACATATAACAGGGAAAAAATAATAGAATTTTCGTTAAATAAAATGTTGAAAAGCAACACCCTCGATTCTTTGCACACTGAATCCAAAAATGGCCTTCATTTTTTATCACAAAGTACAGATTTTTTGCAAATCGTAAATTTGAAAGCTAAAAAGTGAAAAATTTTCGGAAATCTGATTCTGATAGTATAAAATAGATGTGATTGTTATTTCTTTAACTTTTGATAATTGATTTTTATGTATTTTTTACTATTGAATCCGAAAATGACCTTCATTTTTAACCATCACGTCAGGATTTTTCGCAAATCGTAAATTTCAAAGTTTAAATGTTCAAAGTTTTAACTGAACCTCTTTTCTTCCCACATCATCGGATCCCCGAGCTGTTTAGCTGTAAGAATCCCAGTATAAGCCAAAAATTGAGTAAATTCTTGAATTAAATAAAATTAAATTGAATAAAAGAAGTTTTACATCCATTTTATAGTACCAGATTTTCGCTATTTTTTAACTTTGAAATTTACCATTTACAAAAAAGTCTAACATGATGGTTAAATATGAAGGTAATTTTTAGATTCAGTGCTAAAAAGCACATACAAATCAGTCGTAAAAGTTAAAAAATACAACCATCGACTCTATTTTATAGTATTAGCTATTTTTTCAATTTTTCAATTTACTATTTTGAATTTTACTATTTGCGAAAAATTCTGACATGATGGTTAAAAATGAAGATAATTTTCGGATTGAGCGCTAAAAAATACATAAAAATCATAATTTTGAAAATACATAATTTAAAAAATAAAAAAACACAACCATCGCAGTCTTGTGTTATCTAATCTAAAACTTTTTAGAAAACTTGTTGGCAGTAATCTATCCGAAATTTTTTGTGTTACCCTGTAAAATAAGCACATAATGGTAACCACTGAAAATCATAATAATATTACATTGTCATCTGATTTACGTCAATATGTAAATTTTAACATCGATCGCATATTTTAAAGTGAGTTGAATTTCGAGTACAAATTTTGAACTGGAAAGACATATATACGATCGTTTCAAGTTAACCCGTTACCCGCTGGTGTTGCGTTCACGCAACGGTCAAAATAATTGCTCATGCTTACATTAATTACTTTGTCACCACTATTTTACAATTAAAAAAATTGCCTTATTTATTGGCAGAAATTTTGATATTTTAATAAAGCGGAAATTACCTTTCTGAATTTGTGGTGACACGCGACTTTCAACAAGAAATTTGAAAATTCCTACTTATAGTTTTGGCGGTTAATAGGTTAAATAAAAGTTTATAAAAATGGCATAGTTTTTGTTAAAAAAATCATGAAAAGAAACAGCTTCAAATCCTTACAAAAATCTGTCGTAATACGATTTCTTTCAAAGCTCAGCTACACATGAAATAAATCCTTCAAATACTTTAAGCACTTTGTTTACGACCCCTAGAAGCATGGCTAAACTCATGTGTATTCGGATGCAGAAAAGTGGCATAAGTCTTGCATTTCAAAGTTTCGTATAACTTCATGAATTTTAGTGTTAGATGAATGGGACTTTTTTTGTCTTTCTTTTAAGAGAACAGGAAATTTTTACTAAATATCTCTTATAGGGCGGAGGACCGTATAAAAAATTAAATTTCGTAACTTTTTTAGAAATATTTTTATTGATCCAAACGACTTTCAGAATAATTTTTTACCTTATTTAAAACATTTTTGTAATTGGAACTATAGGTCTATGACTAACGGTTTAGGACTTAGCCACTGAACATCGTTGAGAGTAAAGACACACTGTATAAAATAATAATATAAATGGACGGTCATTTGACGACATATTTTCAAGAGAAACCAATGATTACACTGAAAATCGAATAGACCTTGCACCGCCCTTAAATTTCCAAGAGGAATTATGCTTTATACCATAAATCATAAAGTTAGAAATAACTGCAAATTAATTGCACACACTGATCAATGAAATGAACTCTTAAAAACAAAATCATCTGTCCAAAACATTACAAAATTAAAGCGACTGGATGCCTAAGAAAATGGATGGGTACATAAGAAAATAAATTAGTAAAAAATATTATGGATTGCATGTGGTTCTCTTTATCTCGGAAGTGTTTTTTTCCCCTTGGAATCCTTTATTTTTCAAAATCGTTCTTTTTTTTCGGAATCGTTCCTTTTTTCTCGGAATCGCTCCGTTTTCTCGGTATCGTTCCTTTTCTCGGATTCGTTCCTTTTTTTCGGAACGATTCCGAAAGGAACGACTCCAATGAAGTCGTTCCTTTCGGTGAACGATTCCTTAAAAGGAACGATGTTGCCCATCTCTACACAGAGCAGTAACCCATCGGAGATCTGAGTTGAGGGGGAAATTACAATGGGGTCCCGTGACCTACACGAACCTACGAACCTACCTCTGGGTGAATCTACGCGATCAGGAAAACCTGAAAATGTGTCACACATACGGTAATTTATATTCATACATTACGGTAATTTAATGCTTTAATCCCTAAAATAAAAGTATTTTTTACCTTATCACTACAAAAATGAGAAAACAAATACCAAAAGTATAAAACTTCATCAAAATTATCACAATGTCTTTTATTTCCAATATACGCTCAGAAAAATAAAGTATATTTTTATTCCGGATATAAGCGTTTCAGAGCATCCTATTCCGAATCCTTCAAGTATATTAAATTATGGAAATACTATATTTTTATGATTTGAGAGAAAGAATTATTACCGATTCCTCTCATTTAAAATACATTAACATTATCTTTATTCAGACCTGGAGTCATTAATTCAATTATATTCTGTCATGAGATTAGTGTTATGTCAGGAAACAAGAGTTTTAAATTCTGCAATAAAGAACTTATTGTGTTTTAACCCTTTATCTACCGACGGTACTTATAAGTACCACTCACTTTAAACTTTCATACCATAGTGAATATTACTAATATTCTAATAGTACTTTTCACAAACACTCTTTTAACTCCACTTTATCCGAATGCATGGCAGCAGTAGTTCTAGGTTTGTTATTTTAGAGAGGAATGAGGCTATCTTTGAAGCAGTCGATGTGTTTTGTGCCGACATTTTGTACAGATTGCAACGCTCGTCTCTTTATTGCTGGAAACACAGTAAAGGATAAAAGATAAGTGTTGGAATTTTTTTACGTGTCCATTATGATCTTAGAATACAATTTGACTAGCTACACTGCTCAAAACAATTAGGGGAGCACATGGTTTTAACGAAATGACGCAAATATTTACACCGATAAGTAACGGAAAATAAAAAATCCATAATTTAAAGTGTTGTAAAAAACAGATAAAGAAAATTTGCATGTAAATTAAAGTTTATGACGTCAAAAACTAAAAAAAGGAGATAAGTGCAGAAATCGGGATTTCTCAGAAACGTCTGTTTCACTGCCTCAGTTGTAAAATTCAATTGCTCAGCTTGTGTTTTGAGAAAAGGTGGCTTGAAAATGTCACAACGACCTGATTTACCGCAATCCATGGCTTGGCGTGTTATCGGGACAGTTGAATTTTGGGAAACACAATGAAGTGTATTGGACGCTGTTGGAGTCGCAAGAAGTGTCCATGAAAGGCTGTGGAATCGATTCCAAGACACATGGAATGGTAGTCATCGACAAGTGCAAGGTCGAAATGTGCTAACACAGAAACTGATGACCGATATATCCTGTTAACAGCTCGTCGAGACGGAAGGGCAATGCTACTCAGCTGTAAACACATTTGTTCTTGGCCACAGGACGAAGGGTGTCCAGCCAAACAGGCCGAAATAGGCTTCATCAGGGTGGTCTCTATGCACGTAAGCCAATGGTCAGTATTCCGTTGACCTCAAGCCACTGTGCGGCCCAAAGAAGATGGGGAACTGAACATCGAGTTTGGAGGCAACGTTGTTGGAGTCAAATTCTGTTTACAGACGAGTCCCGATTCAGTCTGGATGTTACATCTGATGTGTTTTGGCATGGAGAGAAAGAGACACTTAAAATAACCCCACATTCATTCGTGAAAGATCACATTACAGACGAGGTGGGTAGATGCTATTGGCTGGAATCAGCATAGGTGGACGTACGGGCCTGCATATCTTTTGGAATCGCACTTTGACGGTTCGAAGTTATAGAGACGAGATAGTGAGACCTCATGTCATATTTTATGTTGCAGCAATTAGTGATTTCTTTTTTTCCATGCATGATAATGCCAGACTTCATACAGTTCGTCTTGTGCAAAATATGATTGAAGCTAAAACAATACAGCGTATGGAATAACCAGCATGCTCTCCTGACCTAAATACGATCGAGCATGTTTGAGACATACTCAGACGACGCATTGCTGCGCGACCGAGGCCTCCTTTTACTGTCCGGGGCTTGGGGATTGCAATTATTGAGCAGTGGAACAGTATTCCTCAAAGTCTTATCGATAACCTCATCGTATCCATGGAAAACAGGTGTGCAACAGTCTTATCTGTTCGAGGTGACCACACGCCATATTAAAATTCTTGCATCATTTCTAAACAATAATTTTTTTTTTTTATCATTTACATGAATCCAAATTGTTACCCTAAACCATCTTTTCAAAGAATAAAAGCTCCCTTATAATTTTTTTGCGTGTTTTTTCTGTATTGCGCATTGATACACGAGTACTATCCATTTTATGCCCATACGTGGCTGTCTTGCACTGTTCTCTTCACTTTTTTGCTTGCTCCCCTAATTTGTTTGAGCAGTGTATTTTATGTGAACGGTGTATGTATTTTATTTAACAGTTGAATTACTCTGTGGATCGTATACATCGTCTGTACACTGGGTGTTGGAGAAAAATTCCTTGTTTACTTTCGTCTGTGTATTTATTCATCGTTTCATCTGCTTTAAAATGTAATTACTAAAATGCAGTGCAGTAATGATTTCCCTGGCTTTTCTTCTCTGTTTGATTGTTATTTTTTATAGGAAATCTATCTTGCATATGCGGAGATGCGAGAGAACATGTTGTCCCTGGAATATAGACGTCGCATAACTAAAGGACTGCTAACAAGATCGAAACCTAAAAAATTGTTTTTTTTTTTTTAAACCCTTTCAGGAGCAAAGCATTTTCAATTCTAAAGTGTTGAAATAAATGATTGGCACCGGATTTTACCAAACGATTTATTTGTAAATAAGAAAAAGGGGGAGGGGGGCTATATTTCACATACTTATTAAATCTAAAATATTTTCTGGTGCCAGTTGAAATACCTTGTGGGTTTTCTGTTACGATATTTTAGTCGTAGTGTACTGACGGTACTTTAAAGTACCACTTTAATTAATTACCTCTAAATAATTAAATTTCTCACAGGTGAGTATTTTTTTATGTTTATCCTTTAATTTTCATTGTAGTAACTGAAAAAATATATTACATGAAAAAAATTTCAGTAGATCATAATGCCGTAGATAAAGGGTTAAAATAACATTATTTATAAGATGTCCTTCTTGAACGTCCGGATCAAATGGCATAAAATTAAATGGATTTTTTTATTCGTTCTGTATGTGTGTGAGTAAAATTTACCGAAAATTTATTTTTCAAATTGTAAAACCAACTTTTGATTATTTTCTTCAGTTCCTTGAACAAATTAGTCAGAAAATTAAAATGAATGTTAATACCTCGTGATAAATTTTAATTATATCTTCTAAAACAGTCATCCGATTGATCTATTCCTTTTTTATTAATATACAATATATCGACACAAATATAATCTTGGCATTCATTTATTCAAAAATATTTTTTTAATTATGAGAATTATTAGTAATAATTTAAGACTATAAAATAAGTCATCTTTATAATAACTGAAAATTTATATATACAACCAAAGGGATTAAGTGCCCCAAGGTATTATCAAAATTTTTAATGACATTATTTCTTTTTCATTCATTTAATCTGACAGTTATATTAAATTTCTATTGCTTCGTTTATGTTCTATCAAATATTTCAATTACCACCGAATTAATTTAAAATAAAAGAAACAGACAGTTTCCATTTATTAAAGAAAAATGTTATTTTATTTTTTACCTTTGTATTAAATGTGTTTCTAAAGTTAGTGAATAAATATTAATTAAATTTTTATAGCATCAGATGAAAAAAAGTTTGAGGTACGAAAACTAAAATAGACAAATATATCAACCCTGAAATTATTTGCATACTCATAAAAGAAGGAATGTATTTCCTTCGAAAAATATGAAGCATTTAAAAACGTGAAAAATAAGTGTTTTTGGAAACCATTTATTACTTTTTAAGAATTTTATTTATTTATGTTTTTCAATTAATAAAAGGCTTCGTATGCCTCAGGGAATTTGAATGCAGATTTTACGTAAAGTAATATCTATCTAATTTAATGAAAAAATTATATGTTTAATATGGCGACCATAACTTACAAATTCTGGTATTCAAATCCCATGTACCCCCTGATGCGTATGAACCTGAATAATTACATATTTATAATATAAAAATGAAGCCCAGTAGCGTAGTGGTCAGCACGCCTGTCTGCCACGCTGCAGGTCACGAGTTCGGCTCCCGGCTGGGCAAAGTTCACTCAACCTTTCATCCCTTCGGGGTCGATAATAAATGAGTACCAAGCTTGTTTGGGAACTAAACACCGAGGGTCTCGCGTTGGGCTGACCACCCGGCCGGGGCGCATGCTTAATGGCACCTCGGGGCCCTGGGTCAAGTAAACAGACTTGGGCACTGTAGGCCCTGATCCTTCATAGATCGTAAAGCCACAGGTTTATTTTTTTATAATATTAAAATTACTTTCTCTCTAAAACGCTATTAAACTTTTAAATGATCAATAACAAATCATAGAATTTTGAAAATGGTAATGAATACTAGATGAAAATTATATAAACTATATCAAATTTCTTCAATCCTTAATTCACCTTATTGTAATAAGTCATGTGAAATATTTCGTAAAACAGAAAATTCCACTTAAAATTACTTAAAGGTGTTTAAGTGAAATATATACATTGCACAACTAAAATATCAAAACAAAATACTTTCGAGCATCTGACGTACTCATCGTCTGGGTTAAAATCGTTAAAATACTGAGGTTGAGATCTTTCATTTGTACTTTATGGGAAATCCAACATTCAAATTGAAAATGGGGAAGGTTAAGTTGTTTGGACCAATGATGTCCAACCTGGCGCCCGCATGATACTAGAAAATTCTTACAGAAATCAATACATTATTCAATCGAATATGTTCAGAGATTAAATAAAGCAAATATTTTTGTAAGAATTTTCTGGTGTTTCGCGGGCGCCAGGTTGGACAGCCCAGGTTTGGACTGTTTCAAAATTCAAACTGAAGTGGGGAGGAAGTTCATGTTATTCCTTTCAAATTATGCCAAATCTTGGGAATAGTGTATGATAAATGGTGTATCATTACATATATAAGTTTTTTGACATAGAATTTCAATTGATTCCATAATTAATAACTTTTGATATCATGATAAATTCTTTATGATCTTAGCTCTCTTAAAATCCATCATGATCTCCTGCTTTTCATGCAGCTTAGAAATTGTCGTTCGACAACATCGGTTTGGTTTAATATTTGCAGTGTGTTCTGACAAACTCTATTTGAACTTTCGTGATGTCATACCGACATAATATTTTTTCTTCTTTTTATCCATTATTGTAGCAGGGATTAAGTATTCACCTGCGGAATCTTCCATAAGGATAGGATCGATACTACTTTTAAGTGCCGTTAAATTTAATAAGAGGGGAAGCGATTAAATTTATATTGTATTTCTTTAATTTATACCTTAACCAATTAACCGCAAAAACTATAAGGTTGAAGTTTTCAAATTTTTAGCTGAACTTAGTTTTCCACCACAAATTCTGAAACAAAATTTTTGCTTTATGTAATCTTGAAATTAGGTGTCTTTAAGTAAGGCTAATTTTTTTATTGAAAAATAGTGGTTGGTAGGTAAATAATTTAAACATGCGCATTTATTTTGACAGTTGCGTCAACGCAACATTAGCGGGTAATGAGTTAAATATTCAACTATATCCGGAAAATATTGAAATTTGTGTAGTTTTATTTCATTAAATTTAGCATTGTTATTATTTCCATATTGAGCTTGGTTAATAAACGTAAAACATAACGAAGTAAAGTTAAATTTAAGGAATTAAAACTACACAAATTTGAATATTTACCGGATATTTTTAAATATTTAAGGTATAAATTAAAAAAATATATAATATAAATTTAGTCGCTTCCCTTCCTATTAAATTAAAGTCAAGACTTCACATTAGTATTGGTCCTGTGGAAGATTATCTAGATGTATATTTAATCCCTCCTACAATAGTGGATAAGAAGAAAAAAGTGGATTATGTCGGTATGACATCATGAAAGTTCAAAGAGCATATGGCAGAACACATTGCAGGTGTGGGGTATTGCTAAACCAATGTCGAACGACAATTACTAGGCCGCATCAAGAGTAGGGGATTATGAGTGATTTTAACCCTCTCTCTTCGCAACCCGAGATTTCCTCAAACATGCATTTTTTCCGTCTATTTAACCCTCCTTAATTATTCCCACCAGTAATCTTTTTATTTAAATTTTGCCTTATTTAATCAGAGTATTAAATTAGACAAATATTTTTGTTTTGAAAAACCGGTGACAAAATGATAAAAATTCTTAAAAGACTCTCGTCGCGAAGAGGTTTTGGTAAAACAATTTCGCAGCGAGATGGTTAAGAGAGCTACGATCATAAAGAAGTTATCAGGTTGTAAAAAGTTATTAATTATGAAATCAATTAAAATTCTATGTCGAACTACTTATACGTGTAATGGTACATTTCCATACACTAGGAGTAACATGAACTCCCTTTCCACTTCCATTTGAATTTTGGAGCAGTACAAACAACTTAACCTTTCCCCATTTTCAATTTGAATGTTGTAATTGCCCATTAAGTATAAATGAATGAACTCGATCTTAGGTTTTTAACAAACTTAACCCAGATGATGAGCACGTCAGCTGTTCGAAAGTACTTGGTTTTGATGTTTAAGTTGTACAATGTATATACAGTCGGACTTCTATTTAACGAACCTCTATTTTACGAATTTCTCTATTTTGCGAACTTTTACTTGGAACCAAGAACATTTTGCAAATTTCTTCGTAAAATAACCTCCAAATAGCGAAGTGAATTCTCTATTTAACGAACTTTTCCTTGGGATCTAATTTTTTTTTTCTCACTATTTCTTAAAATATTACTGGACATTTCAAACTTATTCTTTCTTTTAACACATTTTATGATGATCAATGATCATGAACAGGTCTTACCAGGCACCTAACTGACCGAGAGCAGTAAAATCGTTATGATTCTTTGCTTCCCATCCAAGAAGTGCAAACTTTCAATATCCCCCTTTAACCCTCAATGGAGCTGCCCATTGTCCTTAAAGTATAGTTTCCCCTTTTCTAGATTGTTGATCATGATCAATCGTGTTGGTAATTTCGGTTCTTGTAGCTCAAAAATGTCAAAGCGAAAGTGCTTGAGCATCAAAGAAGCAAAAAATTATTCTTGATGAGGTGGACAAAGGCGTGAAGAAAAATAATATTGCTTTAAAATTTGGTATTCCTCCAAACAGCTTATTAACCTAATAAAAAATCGTGATTTTAATGTAAAATTATTTTTTTAACTGAAAATACAATGTATTTGACAATGCTTTGTTTCATTCTTATTTCCCTTGCATATTTCTTTTTGATGGTTAAAATAAATAAAACAAATAGATAAAATTTATAAAAAAAGTGTGACTAATTACTTTTTTTAATTATATTTAGTGTTTATGGATTTACAATATGTTTTATGTAGTTTAAAGTATTTTAAAATGTGTCTCTCTATTTAACGAATTTTCCATATAACGAACTTTTTTTCGGGATTTAGCGACTTCGTTAAATAGAGGTACGACTGTATTTTAATAAAGCACTTTAAGTAATTTTAAATGGATTTTTTTTTGTTTTACGACATAATTCATATGGTGGTAATAAATTTAAAAACATTTGAATTATAAAACTTTACGTATTTTTTTTTTAGAAAAATTCTTTAAACAAAGAGATTTTCTTAAAACACAAAAATTCATAATATTTATTATATAATATTTGTTTAAATAACTATTATTTATTTAAATAATATTTTCATTAAAATGCAGTTTTTCATGAATTCATAAAATTGCAAAATTCATCTATAACTTAAATATAATATTCTCACTAATTGAAAAAAAACTTTGGTTAATAACGAATTTAAAAATTCAGAAACAAAACCTTTTAATTCCACGGAATATAATATTTCGGAAAATAGTTTACAAATTACGTTCATAACACTGGTCAACAAATTTAACTTTTGTTCTGTCCTAAAACAGAAATTAGTTGTTTTTTATGCGGTTTTTTGTGCTGATTCCGAATCTAGTTTTAGATTTACTTCAACACGTCAAGTTTGAGACATATTTGCATATTTCAATTTATGCAAATTTAGTAAATTTTATCCAATTATTTGGAAATTTAAGGTATAAAGCAATATCAGACAGGGTTTTTTGTTTTATGTTATGATTACTACCTAATTTACTTCACAAAAACGTTGTTTCTGAGATTATACTGACTTGTGACTGTGAAATATTGTACCTAATTTGCATATTTTTCATGTTTTTCTAATAATGTTTCTTGACGCTCAAATATTTCTGCCGCACGAGTACGCTAATCTGTTTCTAAACCAGTTTTTTGAGCTGATTTCAAATCTTGTATCTGTTTTCTTCTATCATGTCTAGTTTTTGAAAAAAAGTGAAATTTTAGTTTTTGGTCAAAAAAGCCAGAAATAGCTTTTTATGATACTTTGTATGATAAACTTCAACTAGTTAGGATAGATTCTACTTCTTATTTTTTTTTCGATTATATAATTTTTGTTTATGTCTCTCATATGAATCTGACCCTGTTCACCTTCTTGTCAATGAATTACACACCCCTAAAAAGCATCTTGTATCAAACCTGTGTTAATGCCGTGCAAAAGTAGAAATTCATCTTACTCAAAAACTAGACATGACATAAGAAAACAGACTGCAGATTTGAAATCAGCATAGAAATATAGTCTAGAAAAACATTACGTCAATTCTGTGGCAACTATTTTAAAGTTGATAGTGATGTAAACATTACACCATTGAAAAATATGTAAATTAGGCTTAATAACTGATAAATAAATGTTAAGAATATGCAAATCGTGACATTTATCTGAAGCAAATAGTCAAGTAGTCATTATCTAGAAAACGTATTTAAATGTGACATATATTGTATCTAAAAATTGCATAAAATAGCACAAAAAAAGCTTAAATTTGCATAAATTTAAATATGCAAATTTCTCAAAACCTGGACCACCTGGCGGTAAACGGAAAGCATATTCGGAATCAGCGCCAAAAACTGATCTAGAATCAACTAATTTTAGTTCTAGGACAGAACCACGATTGTGCAGTGTAAACAATAATAAAAAGGTGTATTTAGGAAAAAGCAAAAATTTTATTCAAATTCTTGTAATAAGGATATAGGGTCATTCCATACAAAATGAGCAAATCACCTGTGGCAAACATGTCACAGATTTTAACGAAAATCATTTTGTAAGTAGATCATATCTATTTATGAGTAAATGTAAAATAATAGATTTTAGGATTGTTCATTTAAGTATTAAAATTTATATTAAAAGTGGATGCAAAATCGTGGTTTTGGCTACATGCTTGAAGTTCAATTTTGGTTATTAGCCTTAAGAATGCAAAGACTATATTAAAAATTATTTATAACTAGGAATGAATGATAAGTAACAGATTGACGTAAGTTAGTAATTGTATTTTTATTCCTTAATGAGAAAAAAAAAATTTTGAAAAAAATTGAGGGAAAATTCAACGTTTCTATTGAGATGAAGGGCACCTCTGACAATATCAAAATTGCTTGATGTTATAGCTAAAAGTATATGTATTAAATATTTAAACTTTCATTCTTGCCTTTTTTATTCCTTAATGAGAAAAAAAATAAATAGTAAAAAATGTTGAGGATAAAATGCAATATTTCTATCACTTATTTCGACGTGAAAAAAAGCTTTTTTAAACTTTTAATACTTTTGATTTTATAGATAACAGTGTATATTTAAAATATAAAAACTTTTATACTTGCTTTCAGTTTATTTTTTCCTCAAGAAGATTTTTAATTAAAGTAGAAAAAAAAAGCTCAATTGAACAGAAAATTATATATTAATTTCTAAACCCACATACAGAAAATAGATGGCAGCACTAAATTTTTTCACCTTGAAATCGTGCAATATTTTAAGAAACGCGCGCGAATTTAAAAAAAAAGCTCATGGAATGTAGTTAATATTGCCTTTTTTAACCCAATTTTGTGACGTTAGGAATCAAAAAGGCATGCTTGAAATTTTTTTAGCAGATTATGGACTTATTGATCTTTATGTCTGTGCAATAACTGTAATGTGGGACATTTCCTTCATTATTTTTTTCCTGTCAATGAGAGGAAAAATTACGAATTTGTCATTTTTTTAAATGTTTCTAAAATTTTTTAAAGGTGAAGGAAATACATGGCAACTTAAAAACTTTAGTAATTCGACCTTAATATGTAAAACTACATCAGGCATTAATTTCTCAGATGTTTTTGAATTCCTTTAATTTTTATTACGTTTTTAATTTTCTCAAAATTTGCAAATTTTCAATTTTTACAACCAATTAAAGAATAATCATGCTGTTACCAGATTATTATTGCTCAATAAATAAGAAGATAATTTTTCAGAGGTTACATTATTAAAAAAAAATTCATTTCAGTTAAATAGTTTTCAAGATACAGAACTTCAAACCTGCAACTTTGGACGATTGCACACATGCCATTCTTTATCACAAGTTTTTTAAATGTCCAAAACTGCTAAAATAATTTATTTTTTGTGAAGATATTTTGCAGAGCTCTATTTGAATATGAATTGAACCTGTATATCAAATTTTATTAAAATCTGTTACTATGTGGCCACGACTTTTTTTAAATTTTTGCTCATTTTACGTGGAATGACCCTATAATCATTTTAGAATCTATTTTTGAATGAAAATTCCAAAAACTGCATTTTTCGAATTGTGTGATTTGATGTAATTATAATAAAACGTGGAGTTTTTCCGTTTGAAAATGCGCGATTTTAATATCGTCAATTTTCAAATGTGACGTCATTATTAAAAAAAAATTGTTGTTTTTGCCTCTAATCGCCATGGAACTATTAATACAGGGGAACTGACATATCCTTAAAATAGTAAAGCTTCAACTGTAATTGCTTTGCAAGGTTTGATTACTGATCTAGGAATCTTCCACCAGTAAATTCATATAGAAATTTTCTCCTTTTTTTAACACCTTATTAATGCAAAATTTCAGTCATAAATAATGGCAAAATAATAATTTCATTTTTACTGGTGGATGTTTACTTTGTCGGAAGTCAGGCCCTGTGTGTCCGCCATATTGCGACAACCAGTGAGACAAACTGACTATTTTACCAAATAAACTGACGCCAGTAAGGAAAAATCAACATATTTATGAGAAAATATTTCCACGAATAAGACACTTAAATAAGACAAAAATTTTCATTGGAAGTTTGTCCCGGCGGTAATCAGAAACTATTGATTCGATTTTAAAAAAGCAGCCGCCATTTTGTGTCAACTTCCGCAGTTACTTCACTCACAAGTGGTAGACAGTACATTATACAGGGCTGCCACAGGAAACTATTTTTATATTCTGTTTGCACCACTATTTAAAAGAATATATACATTTTGTAGTACATTTCTCTTGCAAATGTTGTCAAAGCATATGTAAAAGATTTCTGTTTTGAAAAAGTGGTGCAAAGTAGAATTAAAAAATAATCGCATGTGGCAGCCCTGATTATTTGTCTCCTTCTCTTTATTCATAACTCCATTTTAATTTCGGATCTAGTCAAATGTAAATGACGTATAAAAACTTTCTTTAAAAAATGATCTCACTTCTCATTCTAATTCAAATTTTTGGACTCTGGAGGAAATTTTAGAACAAGTATCTAGTTATAAGTTAAAATATTTTTCTTTTTAAATTTCACTTTCATTCACTTTTCGCGACAAAAACATCACACACATGCACATAAAACCGAAGAATGAATCGTTTCCGATATGAACGGCAATAATGTAGGCGATATCATGAGATAATAACCCTTTGCACTCGAGAGGTGACTCGCACTCAGAACTAGTGCTGCCAGGTGTCTTGTGTAAATCGGAGCTCTAAATGCTCTGGACACCAGTATTTTAAATACATTTTCTTGGTGTTATCTAATGGCAGAATTATTTGCGATTAAAGGTGGCGAAATAAACTATAAGAAAAAAGTGGTGGCCAGAGAATTTGGAGTCCTGATTTACGCGTGAAACCTGGCAACACTAGTGGTGAGTGAGAGTCACCTCTCGAGAGCAAAGGGTTAACCTTCCTACCCCGTTGAAATTATACTCGACCTTGATTAAAACATTTAACACCAATATTTTTATACAAAACGATTTATGTTATTCATTTAACTAAGTTATCCGTGGCTTTTATTTTACTTACTTTACGAAGAAATTTCTGATTTGAATCGAATGATATAAATTACAGACAAGGGTCGATTAGACCCATTCAGGAAGGAAGCTTCAGAGCACAAACGCGAAATATAATGTTACTTCTTCAAGGTCGGTGGTACATTTTTGTACCATTTAATTTTAATCCCCAAGTGCCACCAGTATTTTGTAGTAATTTTTTTAATTTAAAATGTACTTGAATAAATGCTTTTACATTTTTTCAAATAAACTTGTTGTTAAATTCTGGTTTCCATCAATTGTTTCAATTTTTTTTTACCCCTGCTTGGCTTTACCCCTGCAAAGGTTAATTAGTTAAACTGTTCTATAAAAGTAATTAAACATTATTTATAGAATAATGTAAGTCGAATGCAGTTGGAATGTAACAACCAGGGTTGCCAGTTTGGCCTCTGTTTTTAATTCGAAATTTCAAATTCATACCGGAAATTTCGAAAGAAGGTGTTTTACTTTATGTGATCGCTAAATATCTCTTATTAAATAAATTATTAAAAAAAAATTCTTTGTTTATGGTATGAACTGTAATTTTTTAAATAAAAATGGAGGCCAAACTGTCAACCCTCGTAATAACTATAACTCCTCATTAACAACAGTTTTTAAAGAAATATCATTAAATAACACATTAATAGCACGTTCAACAAAGTTTAGTAAGATTTCAAAAACGCCGGTAGAGTGACAAAAACAAAACAAACTAGAGTAAATGAACATATTGCTGTTTTTCAGAAATAAATCTAACAACTCTATCTTGATTGAGACATAAGAAATTCTTCTTATGAGTTTATTTTATGATTATTGGTCAATGTCTTTTCACTGGTTGCAGATAATGGATTTGTGAGTAAGAGGAGTAGACATATGAAGTTGAGTCTACCAGTTGCGAGTGAAGTAACTGAAGAGCTTGTCACAAGAAGGCGGCTGATTTTTTGCATCGTATTACCAGTTTCCTATTACCGCCGGAGCAAACTTCCACCAGTAAATTTTGAATAGAAATTTTTGCATTATTTTAGTGGCCTATTCATATTGTGAGTATGTTCCTCCATTTTTATAATCCCAGACTTTCGAAAACAGAAAAGAACTCCTTATAGCGTTTGCTTATAGCGAGTAAATAACAATGACAACTTACTCCCAAATAACCATAAATACAGATAAAGCATCGGAGAATTGTTATATATAGCGACTGTCGCAAGACCAGACATTCTAACTGCGTTAAACTTACTCAGTCGGAAGAATGAAACACCAACATACATAGATTGGAAAGCACTAAAACGCGTGATACGACATTTGAACGCAAAGAAAAAAAAAAAAAAACTTAATTATAAACATTGAATTTGCCCCAATCCTTGAAGCATATTCGGATGCTAATTGAGCACAAGATTCCGACACTCGGAAGTCACCATCAGGAAATGTCTTTTTGATAGGCAAAAATCCTACCTACTAGCTATCCAAACGCTAATCATGCATAGCTTAATCGTCCGCTGAGGCGGAATATGTAGCAGCTGCAAGTACTGCAAATGAAATCGTCTGGCTAATAAGACTTCTAGAAAATCTAGATTTATCACAAAAATATCCTATATCACTTTTTGAGGACAATCTTTCAACGCCCAATGCTGCTGTTCCATCATTAAGAGAAACAAAATTAGTACAAAAGTTTTCCACGATAAGGTGTTTTTTGTCGAATTACACACTTAGCATACATTTACGAAATTTTACGAATAAAAATTTTATTATAACCAAACATGCTCCACATGACGGTCATAATTTCCAGATACCATCTGGAAACGTAAGATGGCGTGATCCATAGTTGAAGGTAGTGTGTTCTGGGAAATGCTAAGAACATGTCATGAAATGCTGTCTTTAATATCAGGTAGTGTTAATAAATTTCTAAACGATCTTAAATGTATGCTAAATGTCTAATTCATTAAAAAACGCCCTCTGGCGGCCGAACTTTTAATTTTGTTTTCTCTTAAACAAATTCACATCCCTTTATTATATGTCTTTCACAAAATTTTACAACTTTATGAACAATAATTTCGTCTGTAGACAACTTTAAAGTAGGGTCATTGAATTATGGGCACCCTGTATATATTTATATTAAAAGCAAAAGAATCTTTTTTAACATTTTAATTAAAACATTGAAGAAAAATTCTTTTTTATAAAAGTGTAATAAGTTTACTAGAACATAAAACACTAAAACATTAGAGTCATTTCATTTTTCTGATTGTATTAAATACCGAATGCGTAGATTTGTAACGTTCAGTTCAAATACAAATTCTCAATAAAATGCTTACTGTTTAAGAGTGTTTATATAAAACGTTATATCCATTTGAATTTCAACACATTTAAGGTGTTTAAGCGAACAAATCTCACGAAAATGTAATGCATTATTCACATTCACATATTTAAAAATATACAAAAATTTGAAACACTTACGTAAATGCTTTTCCAAATAACATTTTCTTTACTGGACAAGAAGAATAGGATAAAGTTTTCATACTTATTTTTTTTTATTTCCTTTTAAAAACCTGTAAGGATTAAGTAATCTTTAAACATTTAAAGTATTTCAAATGGAAAAACACTACAATCTGAAAATCTTTCTATTCAATTTTTTCGTTAAAACTATTCCTTTTATTGTGTAATAGATTTCAGTTCCTCTCCAATCCTAGTTATAGATAAATTTTTTCTGAGAAATTTATTTAAAGGACTATAGAAAAATTGTTTATTTTTTTAGGAGAATTCTTTTGTTTTCACTGTTTAAATATGTTTTTATTGACACATCAAAATCTGTTACACGCAAAGAAGTCGAAAAAGATACTTTTCTATTGTAGCAAAGTACAGCTACAACTACTTTATCCAAAATGTAATTAACTACAACTGTAACTACTTCATATAAAGTAGCGACTACACAGCTGCCATAGGCGACTATGTTTATATTCTGTTCGCACCAGTATTATTTTTATATAAAGTATATTTCTCTTGCAAATGTTATCGATGTATGTGTGAAGGATTTCATTTTTGAGAATGTCGTGGTAGGGCGTGTCGAATTTTTCAACTTTCTTTTTCAATAAATGAGGGGGGTCAAAAAGTTGTGTTTTGGTTAGCTATTCACAAATATATTTACATGAACTGGCAATTACATTGGTTTGCTTGGTAAATAGCTACTTCAATTTCGTGATATTTTCCTGTTTCATGTAAAAATCGCAGCAAACTGTCTTATCAAGTGCTTTCTTATCATTATTTCTGTTTGTACTTCTGCTCTAAGGTTAAGAATATACTTCTATAATACTATAACATCTGTAAAAAAAATTATTCCACTCGTAAAAGTTTTTTAACTAGCAATACATTTGCAGCTGAGTGTATTTTTATTAATTTTTATTAATATCATACAAATGGTCAAAGAGAGAAGTTTGGATCTGTTCGACAGCATCAAATTCGATTACCAGATCTACCTGGGCACAGAAGACAAATTAAAAAGCAGAAGAGGCAAGAAGATGAATTAAGAAGAATTTCTGAATATGAGCAGAAAAGAGAGGAAGAGTGAACATTACAAACAAATGAGGTTTTTCTCTCCGACGAATATGAAGAGCTAAGTGATTTTACAGATGAAGAATCTGAAGATCTTTTACAGATTCCATGTGATGATTCTGATGTACCTTCTACTTCAAGTACAAATCAGTATAATAGATTAAAATTGTGCAAAGTTGCATTGAAAAGTATTAGGTATGGTGTCAGTCTACGTGCTACAGCTGCCATTACAACAGCTATAATTTTGGATGCTGGATCAATTACTAAAAGAGACAGAAGACTTGTGGTTGATCACAACAAAGTAAAAAGGGCACAAGAAAAAATTATTAAATTACTTAATAGGGAATTGCATTTTCGATGCCGGACAGGCTTGAATGTATCTTTTTTGATGGATGCCAAGATTCTACTAAAGTTCTGTTACAAGCAGATAACTCAAGTCATCAGTTTCCAAGTATTATGAAAGAAGAGCATTACACTGTTTGCAGTGATCCAAGGTTCAAGGTATCTTTGCCATTTTACTCCAGAAAAAGATTTAACGAAAAGGAAACCTGTTGAAGTTATTGCTAACCATCTTGTGGATTTTTTTAAAGAAAAACAGCATTGATAAAAGTTTGCAGGCTATTGGTGGTGACTCATGGAATGTTGACACTGATTGGGAAAGAGGAGTAATGCATTGGGTTGAGTCAAAGCTGAAACGTAAACACATCTGGTTGGTTTGTGCTCTTCATACTAATGAGCTACATTTGTGGCTCTTTATTATAGAGTTGGATCGAAAAACTTAGTCTAATAACAAGTGTAGTGGTAAAATTGGCAATATATTTGATGCTGCAACAGAACTTCAAATCGATCCCTCATTTGTCACAATATCTTTTCCAAAATCTTTTGTTGCATTGAGTGACACTGTTGTCAAAGATCTCTCTACAGATCAGGCTTATGGTTACAGGATAACTCAAGCCATAAGGCCATGTGTACTTCCAACAGATCTGGCATTATTAAAAATTGGTCCTGTAAACCACTCTAGGTGGTTAACAACAGCAAATAGGATTTGTCGCATATGGGTTTCAAAACATGGCCTTAAAGGCAGCAATTTGAAGAAGTTACAACTGCTTGTGGAATACATTGTTGGAGTTTACTATCCCTGCTGGTTTACAATCAAATCGAAATTCTCTTGGGTGGAAGGAACTCTCCACATTCTTTCTCCTAAAATATCAGAAGAAGGCAGTAGCAGCTGTTGTTTTTCCAACAATTCAACGTTTATCGTGGTTTGCATTTAGTGAAATGGTGCTTCAGACACTTTTATGCTCGGAAATCCAAGAAAAAAGAAAAGCTGGGGCCCAGAAGATAATTGAATTAAGGAATGAAGGTAATGATATACCAGGAAACCTATCTGTTTGGCCTAGGAAAACACCTGCAGTTAATCCAAATGCAACTTCCCTTTTGAAACTGATAGACTGGTCAGAAAAAGTATGTGAATTCCATTTACTTGTAAACTCAAAATATCAGAAATAAAAAAGTTTGTTGAAAAGCCAATCCAAGTTCCAAAGTGGCCATGTCATGGACAGTCCATATAGAGGTATGTGAAATAAGTAACAGAGGCTTCTGGCAGAGCATACACTCAAAAGAAACGAGAAGGATTCATTAGAGGCCAGGAAGAAAGCAGAAAAATGATGTCTAGGAATGAATCAAAGCAAGATTTGATGAATATTGTTGATTGAAGCTTTTATCGTTTCTTAGAATGTGTTTTTAGTTTTTCATAAAGACAAAATATAAATAGAATTGTTTGAGTTCATTAAACTAAATTTTGAGCAAATTTTGATGGAATTTATAGTAAGTTGTCCTCTTTTTTCGGAAATTTCATTACAGATTATAATCAAGTGCAAATTTACCAAGCTAAATCTTTATGAATAAGGGAAAATATTTTAAATTAATATATTACATATCAAAAGGCAATTTTTTGGACGCCCTCATTTACAAAAATCACGAATTTTTATTTTTGCCCTCCAAATTAACACGCCCTAATGTGGTGGCAGTTAGAATTAAAAAATAGTCGCCTGTGGCAGCCCTGCGACTACGATTTGCTTTTAGAAAGTTGTTACTGCTTTGCTACTTTTAGATTTTGTCGAAGGATTCAATGTACACTGGAAACTGATGACACGGACTAAATAATACAATGACCCACCGTTATATTGCGTCTGGATACAATCAAAATTGGATAATATATTAAAAGTGCGATATAACCGATAGTATTAAAATATTAAGAAAGATAACGTACAAGAGAATGCTTGTGTTTGTCTCCCAATGTTAGTTTATAAACATATTGCAATTTTGTTAATCAAATTAAGAGATATATCCTTAATACAATAAACATTTAAATATAGTTACATAAAAAATGCAAGTAAACTACAGCTTGTCTTTTCGAGAGGTAGAAGCACAGAGCTGTATATCTGAAAGAGCAATATAACGAGAGGCTCTCAATGTATATAACATATTTAGGCACAGACAATACACTTGATAAATTTTATTTACTACTTTTACAGTTACTATTGAAATGGGGCATAACATTACCGATGATTCAAGCATTTACAAATAGATTTGGATACTTAAGAATACAGCACACTCTTAATGTGTTAATTATATGGAGTTTTATTGAGAGTTAATTACACTGAGCTTTCTAATATTATAATCTAGAAAATTACAGCAAATCATTTCTAAATTGAAACTATTAAAAAAAATGGATCAATTTAAAATTAAGAAACCCAGCATTAACCCCTTGAGGGGCAAGCAAAAATGACTCTAAGTATTGAATTCTCACCGGAATAATCGATTTTTTTAATTTTTAAATAAGGAAAAGCAATTTTTCAACGATTTTCCTCCAAAGTTAAAAATATAAAATTTAGTAACAATTTTCTGGTTAGAATCTAGTTTAAATTAGGTGGGATATATTTTATCCCACCGCCCCTCAAGGGGTTAAAACATGAAGACCTCAAGTAAATAGACAAGTGTTACCAACAAAAAAATTTCTTTGCTGGGTGAGAATTTGGTTTTACCAGCAAGTGTCAATGGAAAAATCTAAGATTTCATGCGGTGTGTTGGCAAGCATTAGAGCAGTGATTTCTGATAATGACAAAATGGTTGATTTTGTACCAAAGCACGTTTTGCACATTTTGTACCAAAGAAGTAAGTTACGATCACGTGATTTAGAGAATATAATATTTTTTCCCCTGAAGAAATGTTAAACGTAGCGTCAGGGCTCGCTGCAAACCACTGATTTTTTACATTGCTCTACTCGCTATATTACATTGATGAAAATGTCGATCACTACACTACAATCTACTGAAAAAGTAGCGACTCCTGTAGTTTCTGTACTTTTAGATTGCTACTTCCAACTGTTGATGTAAATAAAAGGCGTTTCTTTTCTTCTGCTTCCACTAGCTAATCCGCAAATTGTTTGTTGCCAGAGTATATGTCTAGTTGTAAAAACGTTTTAAGTTTCTTCATTCATAATTTTCACTCTTCAATTCTAAACAATCTCTCCTGGTGGCGCCTGCCTACCTCGCCGTAATTCTGGAAACAATATACCATAGGAAAATAATTGGCTTCTGAAGAAAAAAGAAGGCGTTCAAATTTAACAAATATCGCTGTTAAAACCAGGTGCTTTTTATAACTTTTCAAAATTTCCGTGCACGTTTTACTCGTAAAAGGTGATTACTGAATTTTTACGATTATTCGTTGTTTGGTATTTCCACAAGCACTTGTTGTGTATGTCACCTACTATGCTTGTTGGCCACCGTTATTTTATAAAAGTTTGCTTTGTCTTTTTCAATTAATGAAATATCTCCCATAAAATAAGTCACATTTTTCCGTTCTAAAATACTGGTAGTCAAAAATGATAGTATGTGACTTACACGACAAGTGCTCGTGGAAATGCCCTGTTATAACATTCTCATAAATCTTGATTATGTCAAGGAATCGTCAAAGGTTTATTGTGCTAATGTCCAATGACCAGCGAGTTTTAAACACTAAAACAACAACAACAAAAAATATTAAAATTGCAGGTATTTGTCTTATTTAGAGACAGAATAAGTATAAACGATTTAAAAAATGAAAATTGTTAAGGTAGATTTTACGTAGTAACTAATGAACTAAAAGAGAGTTAAGTCGATAAGGTCATTTTTATACGGTCCCCAAGTGAAATACCTTATATTTAAAATATCATTCCTTATGCTCTAGGAAAAAAAAAAGAAAAGTTATATCAAACGAAATTTACCATGTTATTTAGCTAATAAATGTGAGAGCACCTTCTGTAGGGGAAACCACTAATAAAAATTTTCACTTTAGAGGTACGGAAGTTATTTGAAAATGTGCTATAGGTATGATTGAGTTGGGCGTAGTTCATGTTGTTGTTACCTAACTTTACCCTTTCTTAATTTTCATTGGTGAAAAAAAATAATCCTGCGATGTAAAAGGCAAATTTTGTTATATATGATTGTTCTTAACATATTAACACATTGAAGGGCAGTGGTATATTATATATACCACTTAATTTTAATCCTCAAATGTCACTATGCAATCAGTATTTTGTAATAAAATTGTTCATTTTTAATGCTTGTGAATAAAAGCTTTTATTTATTTTGTAACAAATTTGTCCGTAAATCAGGGTGTCATTTGATCATTTAAATATAGCAACAAGAGTACTTTGCCTTTGGAAGGGTTAAGTAAAATTTCTGTTCCGTAATGAGTTACAAAAAAAAAAAAAAAAAATGAAACGCAGTAGCAAATTAACTGAGACAAGTTTGATAAATTTTTAATTTCAGACATATTTTCTTTAGTTTCTAAAATGTCATTACACAGAATGTTCTTGATATTTTTTCCATGAAAAGAAGTTGCCAGAATTCACACTTTCCAATGAAAATTCAGCGTTGTGAGTATTTAGGCATAACTGTCAAATTTTCCGATTTGTCTTACCACAAAAACTAAATTGTAAATTTTGCCTTATTTATTCGGCAAAATCTGCTTAAATTTTAATATTATAAAAAAAGTGTAAAATTTTGCAGCTATGACTTAGGGGCCAATGTAAATTCTAAACCGGGGATGGCCAACTGTGGCACGCCGCATATCACTAATTTTTTAAAGAAATAGACGACTTCTTGAATCGCAGAGATTCGATGACTACACCTCAGCAAAAGTTTAGACACTGGTGATTTTTAACCTTCAAATAAAAAATACGAACACTTGGGTTATACAAATGACTGTACGTATTTTTAAATATATTTTAAACGTTTTAGGACAGAAATAACGGTTTTAATGTAGGATATTATTTCATTTAACTGAAAAAAGTGAAATTTGCATACTGCAAAAGTTTAGACACTTTTGTGATTTTTTGGATATTGTTCACCGAAAACCGCATATTTCAAACTTATGACGTCACATGCATGAAGTATTTAAGTGCACCTCACGATAGCATCGGTTAGTGAAGATGCGCGAGCAAGAAATTTTCAGTCAGATGAAATAATTAAAGCACGGAAGCTGAAATCGAAAGGGAAGACTGTTGCGGAAATTTCAGCTACTTTCAATCGGCCAAAGAAGTCTGTCTATTAAGTACTGTCTAAGGGTGACTCTTTCAAAGAAAAACATAGATCTGGAAGGACTCATGTGGCCAGAAAACGAGATTATAGAAGGATCCATAAACTGACATCTAGAGAAATGATGACTGCTAATCGCATTAAAAGTGAGTCAGAGCTTTCTGTGTCAACGAATAATTTGGTAGATGCATTAAAGAAAGATGTACATTAGTTTACATGAAAATGATAAAACAACCAGCCTTGAAATCTCACAACAAATTGACCCCTTTCCTGTCGAGGAGTAATTCTTTTTATAAACTGATGAAATAATGGACTGATACCAGAATTTATAAACGAAGTTATTAGAAAATATGAAATTGCTTATTTTCGCGTATATTATAAAAGGAAAATTTTAATTACATATTCTTGCCATTTTTGGAATTAAAATTATGTGTCCTTTGCCCTCGAAAGGGTTGATGACTTGGGCTTCACTTTGTTTTAATTCTCAAGTATCTCAGGAGTTTCTCAGTGGTCGCCAAGCTGCGTAAGACTACATACATACATTGGAAATCTATTTACAGCCATTTGGTAAACTTTTATCTCTTCCAAAGTATGTATTTGAGCAAGATAATGCGTCTATTCATGTTGCATACAAATCAAAAAATTGGTTTAACTCTCAAAATATTACTGTTTTCGACTGGCCCGCGTGTAGCCATGATCTGAACCCAATCGAAAACTTTTGTGGCATCATATCTCATACGGTTTATGAAATTTTTTAACAATACTCCTCTGTAAATGAACTTCGATCAGATGTTGAACGTGTTTGGCACGAAATAGACCCCCCAAGTGATGCAAGATTTAGTTTCTTCGATGGAAAGTCACATTTTTGCATTAATAGCAGACAATGTAGGTGCAGTTCGATTTTAATTTATGGATATTTTTCTGTTAACAGACAGATTGTCTATGCTTTTGCAACAATTTTAAATTCGTTTTTTTGTCATTATATATTATGTAAAGTGTATAAATTAAAATTTATTGTTTGTGTATGAATGATAAGTCCCCAGTAATATATGACAGTTGAATTACAACAATTCGTTACATACTTCTCAGCCCAGAAGCATAATAGATCATTGTCTAAACTTTTGCTGAGCACTGTAGATAATCATTGGTACCAACCTCAAACTAATCTTCCGTAATACTTGCGTTAATTTAAACTTGGTCTAATATGTTTCGAACCAGAATTTTTTTTTAAGAATTGAAATTAATTATGTTCCACGTAGAAACCTGTAATTAAATAAGTAAGCATTCATGAAATAAATTTTCTGGTTCGAAACGTGGTTAACCTGGGTCAAATCATTCCAGAAATTACGGAAGATCAGTGGAAGGTTGACAGCTATGGGTAAGGCAATAATTACTATAAAATTTTAGTGGTGTCTAGTGTGCCACAGTTGGCCACACCTCTCTAAACCATCTCGTGGGTATAATCATAGCTGCCAACCTCAAACTAATCTTCCGTAATACCTGCGTTAATTTGACCCTAGTTTAATATGTTTCAAACCAGAAATTTTTTTAAGAAATGAAGATAAATATGTTTTATGTAGAAATCTGGAAATAAATAAATAAGCATTCATGAAATAAATTTTCTGGTTCAAAATCTGGTTAATCTGGGTTAAATTAATCTAGACATTACGGAAGATTAGTGGACGGTTGGCAGCTATGTATGATAAGCTAATTTCAGTTACTTTTTGAAATGATTTGTTATTGAATAATTCTTTGGCTCCTAAAATACATGTGAAACGACTTGTCATTGAAACACGTGAGGTTAATCAGAGGTTGTACTTGTCCTGAAACTGCGAGACAAGAAAATTCTTCGGTACTAGTATTTTTTGTTTTTTATTTTATAGAAAATCTCTTTTTAAATAAAGCGAAATTTCGCGCGTTTTACCTAGATTTGTTTTTCTATAAAATAATACTGATTTTTGACCTGAAAAAATTCCCTGAAGCGTACGACCCCTGGTTTAATACATTGTCTTCCATGGCACGTGAATGCGTGTGTTAGCAGCATTTCACGGGGCATTATACCTCACAAATATACCTATCATCAATCTTTTCATTGAAGAAATTTATCGCTACGAATCGGGACTATTGATAATTAATTCCATGTATGTAAATTAAGGACTTCATGCCACCCCCACCCCCAGGCATGTTTAGTGATTTTAGTTTTGTTTTTGACGTACAAAAATAACCAAAATTTAACACTCTTTAATTAAAAGCGTGTAAAATAAAAATTTGCGTAATATTAACAAACACATAGGTGCCAACCTCAAACTAATCTTCCGTAACACTTGAGTTAATTTGACCCTGGTTTAATACGTTTAGAACCAGAATTTTTTTTAAGAAATGAAAATAAGTATGTTCCACGTAGAAACCTGGATTTAAATAAATAAGCATTCGTGAAATAAATTTTCTGGTATGAAATGTGGTTAACCTGGGTCAAATTAATCCAGACATTACGGAAGATTAGTGGAAAGTTGGCAGCTATGCAAACATTGCCGCGATTGAGAAATTCAAACCGACCGTATAAACACTTAAAACCGCTTCTTCAATGTCTACCGAAAAAGGCACTTCGCCAGAGTTTGCGACGGTCAGCGTGTTGAAGAAGTTTTTTATATATTGGAAGATGATGTAAAATTAGTTTTTTACTTTTTATGAAATTCAATAAAATGTCTGAAATCGAGTTAATTTCATGCAAATTCTAAACACAATCTTCGATATAGTAAGCTGAATTTCAATTAATTTTCGAAATGCTATAAATATTTTGTTAGCTTCTTCAAAACATACGAAATGGATTTTTTATTCAAAATTGTCGGTTTAAACAATTTTCTTTTACAAGATGAAGAACAATTCGTTTGATACTTCTTAAGAAATTCGAAGAAATATCTGAAATCGAATGTTCATCCTACCTGTCTCAATTTCCATTTGCTTTGCACACTAACATATATTTCTAAACAATAGAGCAATGAATAAAAAGGAGGAGACAGATAGTGCAGTTTCTACCGGCTGTAAGTGAAGTAACTGAGGAGGTTGTCACAAGATGGCGGCTGTTGTTTAATTACATTTGATTAGGGCTTGATTAACGCAAAAGCAAACATCCAACAGGAAAAAGGAATAGAAATTTTTGCTTTATTTATGACAGAAACTCTATACAAATAAGGCGTTTAAATAAAGTGAAATTTTCTATTAAACTTTTCTAGTGGAAGTTTGCCTTGGCGGTAATCAAATTCACTGACATTGACATGAGGATTGTTTGGGTTTAAAAAATGATGGAACCACAGGGCTTGAATACCGCCGGAGCAAACTTCGATCAGCAAAAATGAATAGATATTTTTATTTTAACTATGACTGGATGATTTTGCATTAATAAAACGTTTAATGAATGAGGAAATTTCTATTCCAATTTGCTGGTGGAAGTTTGCCTCGGTGGTAATCATACTCTGTGGAACCGGTTACAGTTAAACCTTCACCATTTTGAGGATAAGTCAATTCCTATTTATTCATATTTCCATGTTCTAAACCACATACTAATGTGTAATATCGTATATTAAATACTCGAAAATTTGTCTTCAGTGGTGTGATGAGAAAAGTAAGAGATTCTGATTCGTAAATTTTAAAGTCAGTGTTGCCAGTGGGCTACTTTAATAAAATTTAGATTTCTTGATTGGCACCATTTTTCTGAAATGGCAAAATTTCCCTTGTTTTCGCCTTAATTAATATATCATTAAATAAGGAAAAGTTTACTATTTCAAAAAAGTGATGCCAATAGAGAAATCTAAATTTAAAAAAAGTAGTCCACTGGCAACACATTTTAAACATTAAATGTGCGATTTTTTATTTTGTTTCGGAAAAATTATATATGATTCTCTGAAAGGTTTTTTACACGGGAAAAACAATGAAAAAAATCAGATAAATTTTTCATATAATGCGTCAGTTTTTTCTTCTGTTGCACATCTGCAATACAAGTAAAAACTACTAGTCTAAAAGCTAGCAACGTCAAAAAGCACATCATTCTATCAAGGCTCATTTTTTTTATATGTTCTTCCGTTTTATGTTGTAATACGTTTACAACCGGTCTGGCAGTCGGGAGACGTTGCGTTTACCTGTGGCAGAAGAGGTTATGCAGGTCAAAAAACTTCAAAAATAATGTCATTTTATCAAGGCTAATTTTTTTTTATATGTTCTTCCCTTTTATGGTGTAGTACAGTTGCAACCGGTCTGGCAGTCGGGAGACGTTTCGTTTACTTGTGGCAGAAGGGGTTCTGCAGGTCAAAAAACTTAAAAAATAGCGTCATTTTATTAAGGCCATTTTTTATATGTTCTTCTCTTTTATGCTGTAGAACGTTTGCACCCGGACTGGCAGTCGGCAGACGTTGCGTTTACCTGTGGCAGAAGGGGTTATGCAGGTCAAAAAACTTCAAAATTACGTCATTTTATCAAGGCTTATTTTTCTATATGTTCTTCCATTTATGGTGTAGTACGTTTGCAACCGGTCTGGCAGTCGCGAGATGTTGCGTTTATCTGTGGCAGAAGGGGATATGCAGGTCAAAAAACATAAAAATAACGTAATTTTAGCATGATTTTTGTTTATAACATTTGTTTCTACAAATTATTTTTGATGTTAATCAATTATTGCTAGACGTTGCCAATGTTGCTAAGACCCTGCTAGATCCACATTTATAGGTAACATATTACTTTTTGGCTATCAGACAATCTATAATTAATTTGCAAGACATAATTTCGGTTGCAAAGTTAATGCCAGACGGCATTAAATATGGCAAAGAAAGTGCCAGTTTCAAGAGCGGTTTATAGTTTAAAAATTATAAGTGATCTTTACGTCATTTTATCAAGCTTAAAAATTACGAGACATTAATCTTTGGCTATCATACAATCTATAATTAATTTGCCAGACTCAAATTCGGTTGCAAAGTTAATTCCAGATGGCTTTAACCCTAGAACTACCGGAAATTTTACTCAAGTTTTATAAAAACATTCTACACCAGAATTTTTACTTAAAACTATTTAATTTGTTTATTTAACTTATTATTGTCTGATTTATACATTTAGTTTGTTTTGAAGAAATTTCTGGTTTTAATAGATATTTTGAATATACATGTCGGGTCCATTGGACCCTTCTGGTAGACAGAGGGTTAAATATGGCAACGAAAGTGCCTGTTTCAAGAGTGGTTTATAGTTTCAAAATTATAAGTGATCTTTACGTCATTTTATCAAGCTCTAGAATTACAAGATATTATTTTTTGGCTATCAGACAACCTATAATTAATTTGTCAGATACAAATTCGGTTGCGAAGTTAATACCAGGTGGCTTTAAATATGGCAGTGAAAGTGCCTGTTTCAAAAGTGGTTTATAGTTTAAAAATTATAAGTGATCTTTACGTCATTTTATCAATCTTAAAAATTACGAGCTATTACTCTTAGGCTATCAGACAAAATATAATTAATTTGCCAGACTGAAATTCGGTTGCAAAGTTAATGCCAGACGGCTTTAAATCTGACAGCGAAAGTGCCGATTTGAAGAGGCCCCACCAGTGGCTGAGAGGTTCTGCTCTCGAAGCTGGTAGACGGGAGGTGCTGGGTTCGATCCCAATCGCGCCCGTCGGCCTAATCGTTCGGAGTTTTCGTGGTTTTCTTCGAACCTTGGATTTCCAAGCGTTAATACGGGTTAGGTTCCCTCAGAAAGACCCCCACGAAGGGCACTCCCCCTGGGCCTATATCCCTCGTGCAGATAATTGGCCGTCATAAATATAACCAACCAACCAACCGATTTGAAGAGTAGTTTATAGCTTTAAAAAATATGGCCTCTTCACGTCATTTTAGC
The DNA here is from genome assembly GCA_963932465.1 of Maratus speciosus. Lineage (NCBI taxonomy): Eukaryota > Metazoa > Arthropoda > Arachnida > Araneae > Salticidae > Maratus > Maratus speciosus. The sequence continues at coordinate 33,541,587 of OZ010787.1, read as the reverse complement.
AAACTTGTTAATTGCAACATATTATTCTTTGGCTATGACATAACTTATCATTTATTTTCAAGATGCAAATTCGGTTGATAAGTTAATGCCACATGGATTTAAATCTGCTAGCGAAAGAGTAATATATTGCAATTGTAAAGCTTGCTAAAATGACGCGACGGGAACATTTTTTTTTACCTACAAACCACTCTCCAAACAGGCACTTTCGTTGCCATATTTAATGCGGTCTGGCATTAAATTTGCAACATAATTTGTGTCTGGAAAATTAGTTATGGGTTTTCTGATAGTCAAAGAGTAATATCTCGTAATTTTTAAGCTTGATAAAATGACGTAAAGATGACTTATAATTTTTGAACTATAAACCACTCTTGAAGCAGGCACTTTCGTTGCCATAATTTAAACCGTCTGGCATTAACTTTGCAACCGAATTTGTGTCTGGCAAATTAATTATGGGTTGTCTGATAGCGAAAGAGTAATATCTTGTAATTTTTAAGCTTGATAAAATGAGGTAAAGATGACTTATAACTTTTAAACTATAAACCCCTATTGAAACAGACACTTTCGTTGACATATTTAAAGCCGTCTTGCATTAACTTTGCAACCGTATTTGTGTCTGGCAAATTAGTTGTGGGTTGTCGGCTGGCCAAATAGTAATATCTCGCAATTTTTAAGCTTGATAAAATGACTTAAAGATGCTTATAATTTTTAAAGTATAAACCACTCTTGAAGCAGGCACTTTCGTTGCCATAATTTAAACCGTCTGGCATTAACTTTGCAACCGAAATTGCGTCTTGCAAATTAATTATAGGTTGTCTGATAGCCAAAAAGTAGTATGTCACCTATAAATGTAGATCTCGTAGGGTCTTAGTAACATTGGCGACGTCTGGCAATGATGATTAATATTACAAATAATTAATAGAAACAAATGTTATAAACAAGAAGCATGCTAAAATGACGTAATTTTGATGTTTTTTCACCTGCATAACCCTTTCTCCCGCTGGTAAACGCAACGTATCCCGACTGCCAGACCGGTTGCTAGCGTACTACACCATAAAAGGGAAGAACATATAAGAAAAATTAGCCTTGATAAAATGACGTTATTTTTAAATTTTTTTGACCTGTATAAGCCCTTCTGCCACAGGTAAACGCAACGTCTCCTGACTGCCAGACCGGTTGCAAACGTACTACACCGTAAAAGGGTAGAACATATAAAAAAATTAGCCTTGATAAAATGACGCAATTTTGAAGTATTTTGACCTGCATAACCCCTTCTGCCACAGGTAAATGCAACGTCTCCCGACTGCCAGACAGGTTGCAAACGTACTACACCATAAAAGGGAAGAACATATAAAAAAATGAGCCTTGATAAAATCAGGTGACGAAAACGTTGCTAGCTCTTAGACTATACTGTCGTGTGGCTGTTTTACACTAAAATATTCCAAATTAGTAAATATTTTATTAAGTGTGTCTCCAAACACATTATTTTGTATAATTATTTATTTTATAAAACTTAACCATTAACCGTTTAATTCCCATGATAGAAGATGTTCTAGAAATTACGTAGTTCAGAGAATCTGACTTTACGTCTGAAAGTTTCAATAGTTAATTTCGCTTTATTTAAATACGGAATGTCTGTTATTAATTAAAGCAAATATTGCAATTTAAATTTTCTGGTGTGAATTAGGTATATACGAATAAAAAAAAAATCTATTAAATTCAAAACACTGTTGTTTGCATATATGCAAATCTGCTCACTAAAGGGTTAATGTGGGTTCAAATTTTGATTGAGTAAGTTTTTAACAATAGAAACTGTGATTTAGAGTTATATAACATATTGATGATTTTTTATTTAGAATTGATAAACATGCGCAAAATATTTTGTTGGCTAATTAATTTCAGAGAATCAGTTAATCATTAGTGAGAAAATAGAAATTTATAATTGTTTTAAAAAAAAAAAAACTTTTATTGCAAGCACAAATAAGAATCTTTTGCTAAAAATATAATCTAAAAATCCAGGTACAATGGATATTTAATTAGTAGAAGAATAGGAGGCATTAAAATTTTCACATTTTAAAATATTAAAAAAAAATCTGAAATTAGAGCATGGTCATGTACACATTTATGTTCAAGTTTGTACATATTTTCAAATATTATACAAAAATGTCTTGAATAGTAACTGCTCTTAACGTTGCCTTATTAAAAATATCTAGAGAATAATAACATTATGCTATATTTTTCTAGAAATTATCATTTAATTCCATAAATTAAAAGAGCAAAATTTCCTAAATATCTAACACTTTTCCGTGCCAACACATTATATTCTGTTCAAGCAAAAAAAAAAAAAAAAAAAAAAAAAAAAAAATATATATATATATATATATATGATAACAATTTTGAATAGAAAACTCTTAACATTGTATCCTGCTGGCAGCTGTTAGAGACAAGTTAATCTACATCTTCATGTCAAATACATATGCTTTAAGTAAATCAGTGTCATTATGTACTTGCTGCATTTTTTCGGAAATTTATTTCTTTCACCAAAAACATGTTACGTTTTGGTAATATTTTCATGAAACATCTTCTTTAAATAGCATTTTTGGAACGAAAAGAAGATTTATATATAAGAAATATTTTGCGACAACATTTTCCCAAATTTGTGAGTTAAAAGAGATATTTTTTACAATTCGAAAAAAAAATCTTTCTGTCAGATGCAAGAAAAATACAGAAATTTTAATACTTTAAAGTTTCTTTATAAATATATATAATTTATTTTAATAAAGAAACATCGACACAGTAGCAGTTCGTCATGGGGATTACTACTACTTTACTACCACTATTTTTTAAAAATAAATTTTCTTTTTTTAATAGCAGGACATTCTATGATTAGATAAGACCGAATGTAATATACTAAAATTCTGGTACAGAAGTAATTCTGAAACCTCTGACGCGCCGCAGCTGCATCTAGCGGCATCAGTATTTTCGTAGAGAAAAACTGGTCTTTTGTAATTACGCGATTATATATGTCGAGTTCTTTAACATAAAAATACTTGTATTTCAGTGTTGTTACACTTTCAGCTGAAATGCCAGTGCTTTTACGTAGAAAAACTCGACTTCTTTAGCGTGATTGCAAAAGGAGAGTTTTTCTCTAAGAAAATACCTGTGTTTATCCGACCTAAAAACAGGGTAATTTCTAGACAGGACCGTATTCCGAGCAAGTGCAACATGTACAAACTTCCACCAGTAAAAAAATTGTAAGTTTGGTCTTACTAAATCGAAGATAAGTAAAAGCTAAAATTACATTTTTTAGTTACTGGTACACGCTTGCGTATGCTGTACGTGTTCAGAATACGGACATGGGTATATCGTCGGTACCATGTCAATCTATCCGATATGAAAACAGTATTACCAGCGGGCTATTTTTTTAAATTCAGATTTTTTGTTTGCCAAAATTTTTTGAAATAGCAAAATTCGCCTTTTTTAATGACATATTAATTAGGGCGAAAACAAGGGGGGGGGGGGGGTACCATTTCAGAATAGTGGTGCCATTCAAGAAATCTGTATTTAAAAAAAGTAGCACACTGGCAACACTGTTTTAATATTGCATAGTTTGACATGGTATATAAAAAATATATAAAAAATATATATAAAATATATATAAATATATATATATATAAGCCAAAAAAAGCGATATATATAAAAGCCAAAAAAAATTACAATACCCTGTCTTTAATGCATTTCATAATAAACATTATTCTTCTTTAACTGCAATTATTTTTGTCTATGCCCATCAACCATTTCACAATCGTTATTGGTATACATAAAAATATATATATATATACCAATTCCTTCTATCTTCGAGAAAGAAAATGTCTTTTCAGAAGTTAAATTCAAAGAAATTTTTAAGAATTAAAAAAAAACAACATCACTCAACACATGTACTCAGAATGCAAAAAAGGGACCCCTGCGCCAACCCACATTTGTTTAGAAAGTTACAGTATTTGTTTTGTATAGTTATAGTTAATCGAAGAAAGAAATATCGCCTTTTAAAATACTTCTAACAAAAAATAATTTGAAAAAAAAAGTATTTTCTGATCATTTCAATGTTAACGTTTTCTCTACAATTGTTATATCTGAAATGAATCATATTTTTAAATCTAATAAAAGTATCCAAATAATTCTGAATATTTAAAAAAAGTTTTCTCGTACTAAAAATAACAATTTAGAATACTTTTTAACGACAATTTCAAATTGTAGTTTTTCGAAAAAAAAAAAAAAAAAAAAAAGACCTAAGAAGGCATTTTGTAAATTTAAGATTTTTTTTTTTTTAATCATTGGCATGAATGATAAACTTCCATCTTAAAATATTGTAAATATTTTTTTTAAAAGATTTTTACACATAGTTTGTATTTATTAAGAAAGCTTTTATGTGAAAACAAATTTAGCTACCATAGATGTTTTCAAAGTATTTGAATAAGAAATTAAAAATAATTTTTTATCTATAAAAAATCCTTAACAAAATTCAAGTAAGACACGTAAAATAATATTATGTAATATCAGCTGTTGATTGAAAAAGAACATTAATGAAACGTAGAATGACATACTGATTACCCCATAATCTTCTCATATGCATCGTTAATATTTTTAAATTAAAATGTACGGCTAAATAATTAGATTTTTAATAATAAAATTTGAAGAAATATTAATTTATTATTTAAAAAATGCCCCCGTTTTTTATTAAAGATGTTTTAGTAAAAGTGGCATATTTACACAATTTTAAGGTAAGTAATATGTAAACAAGTAACATTTAACTGGAACTTACTTTTAATCCTTTTTACTTGTTCTATAAAAGCGCAACCACGGTTTTTTAATAAAAAGAAAGTTTGGAGTTATTCAATAAAAGCTGATTTTGGAAATAATTTAAAAATGGAGCATGTCTTCAAACTTGATTAATTTTTTTTAGCCGACAAGGCAATTATAGAGCACATTACATCCGAAATTTTAAGTAGTTAGTACTAGCATAGTACCACTATTACGCAGTGGCGTAGACGCAGGGGTCGCTTGATGATTTTACTACCATTATAATTAAATACTAAATTTGGCCCTATTTAACCGTGTAACGTTCAAAGGTTGAATATGACAAAATTTAGTATATAATAATACTGTTAATAAAGATACAAGGCGTCCCCTGAAGCTATGCCACTGCTAATAACCCCTTGAGGGGCAAGCAATTACGTTTGTGAAATGCTGAATTCCCACCGGAATCTTTGGAAAATTCTATTTCAAAATAAGTAAAAGTAATTTTACGGCTTTTTTCCACCAAAGTTAGAAAAGTAAAATTTAATAAAATTTTTCTGGTGTAAAACTTCATTAATCGTAGGTGGTATATAATATATACCGGTACCCCTCAAGGGGTTAAGAACCTACTGTAATCATCCGACGACCACCGCCTCCTGAATATTAGGCCTGAGCACTGACACAAAAATGGCGGCTGTCGTAGGCAGATATTTTTAAGCGTTTGTACGGTCCCTGAATTTCGACCCTAGTATTTTTCAACAGTTTTATTTGACAAACTTAATCTTATAAATATTTAAAAAAAACTTTAAAATATTATTGGTATTCAAATTCAAGGGACCATACTAACGCTGAATAAAATCCGCCTACAAAAGTCGCCATTTTTTTGGTTAGTGCACAGGCGTACTATTCAGGGGGCGGTGCAACGATACTCACGATCAAATGTGCAACTTACGGCAGCGTTCTTTTCAAATTTCTCGTTTGAATTTCAATATTTATAAATAGTTTTTTTTTTCGAACAGGGTAGCTGAGGTCTATCTCTAAAATGACTTTTATTACTTTTTCGATTCCGGTTGCAGTTTTTTAGGAGTTCACTTTCTTTCTCGGAACCCGTTTCGAATGTGAATATACCACCATTTAAAAAAATCTGTTGCCAAAATCGGAAAGGTAAGGAAAGGCCTGTTAAAGATCGACTTCAGCTATCCTATGCTACAAAAAGCATTTAAAAATATTGAAATATAAACGAGAAATTTGAAAAGAATTTTCCCATAAGATTAACACTTGCTTTGTTGCGTGACTTGCGTAGGATCACAAGAGTACACGCATGTTATTGTAAAATTAATTAATTAAATAAATTATGTATATTTTTAGATAATTACGTATAATTAACAGTATATATGGTAAGTTTTATAATTCAGACAACTTAGATCAATACAAAACAGTTCAAATTATAAAAATTATGTGAAGTATAGCAAAACAATAGTCTTTTTCTTATTATTAAAAAATACTGAATTGCATTCCAAATTATTAATAATACATTTTATTCTTATAAAATAACATGAAAAATTTAGAAAAGATAAATTTGGAAAGTAAAAAAAAAAAAAAAAAATTACAGATTCTTAATATTATTTATTATTAATATTTACCAAATAAATACAAAGTTCTTGTCCTTGTGTTTTCTTGCACATGTCTATATCAGGTTGGTCACTTTTTATTTGGTACAGTCTAAATATTCTGGTTTCAGACAATTTCTTTGAATATTTAAAAATATCTTATGTGAAAAATTTGTTCACAGAAAAATTTAGTCCGCATGTCTTTAAAAATATCTGTGTGCCAAGTTTGGCACGCGTGTCGCATGTGTCCCGTCCCCTGATCTATTCTTTCATACTTTAATTATTCACTTCAAACTATATCATTGGTTTGAGAGCAGTGCCAGAGTTGGGGGGTCCAGGATATCATTTTTTTCTGAATATTAATCTTATTTAATCGCAGAATTTTTATTAATTTAAACAAATGTTACCATTCGGAAATAGTCGCATCCTGAATCCCACCCCTCCCCCCCAAAGTTTCTTTAGAGTACTACAATGTCTGACAGATTACTGCATAAAGTTCCCCGATTATTACAAACGTTGTATTAACACTAGAACGCCCGGAAGGAGTCGATCCGACTCCGACCATGTGATTAAATGTCAACTGGAACCAGAAATTCTTTCATAAAATAAGTTAAATTTAAACCATGAAGATTTACGTTAAATAAATCAGTCAAATAATTTTAAATAAAAATTCTGGTGTCAAATATTTTTTATGAAACTTGAGTAAAATTTCAGGGCGTTCTAGTGTTAACAAAATACCGATGGGCAATTTTTATCAAATCTGAATTTTAAAACAGTAGAAGCTCCACTCTATTCTGAAATTCTTTTGTTAATTGGTGTTCTAGATAGGTTTCCCAAGTTTATGCATAGGTAAATATCTTTCAATGTACGAATTTAATATAAAATGTCTTATAATCTAAAAAAAAAAAAAAAAAAAAAAAAAAAAAAATATGGGCCAACATCATATAAATGCATTTTCTGTAAGGTAGAAGCCACGCCCTTAGTCAATGATGTTTTTTGAATGAAAACGAGAATTTTCTTTTCCCGTCGTGATCGCGAATGTGTTAAGAAAAACATTTTCAATCGCCAAAATTTTAGCGGTATTCACTTTTCTCAATTGCTACATGTGCCATTTTACAATTTCAAAGGTAAACTGACAATATGGTCATTATGTCGAACAGCATTTTAATAATTTTAGATGTCTAAATGGTTGATAAATAGGGAAATTATTGATAAAATAAAAATACGTAGTTTAGTGGCGATGTTTGAATTATTGTTTAGCTAAATGTCTTGCCCATCCCTTTATTAACACTTTGTTGACCGATACGAGTAAAGTCGTCACTAATGTAGCCAGCTCTTTCATTCAAAACATCTAATAGAATTAATAAGTAGTGATTATTGATTTTTTTTAATAGCGGGGAATCCGTCATTAAATAAAGCAAAAAATACTGTTATAAAATTCTGCTAGATAATTTGAATAAAAATAATCTGATAAATTGCAACTGTGTTGTTCAACAATGTGTTAAGATATACGTAGTTTCATATTATCTTATGAATAGTTTTATGACTGCATGTAGCTCTAAATAGCTGAATTTAATAATATTTACCATAGAAAACAGAATCTATATGGAAAATATTCCTTATTTTTCTTCTTGTGACAATAAAAAATCATCCAACCCTTATTTTTTTCACTTTCTCTTGAATATATATCTTAAGAAAATTTCTCTTTTGGTCGATAGCAGCATTTTATCAACTACTGCATTTTTCTTGAATATAAATAAGCCTTAGAAATCGACAAAGAAATTTTAAATTAAAATTCTGCAGCAGGTTAGATAACAGTCAAGTTTCGGTGTTTTGTTTTGAATTGACGAAACGCGAATTGGAAAGACATATGTTAAACTCGTTGCTTGTGAAATTTGTCCTTCGAAAATTTCATTCTTTTCAGACATTTTCTTTTCAAATTTAAGATTTTTCCTTTAAAACGCTACGTTTCTTTCAAACATTATCTTATTTATTTATAAAATAATTTAACTGTTATGGTATTAAATGGTGTTTCATGAAGAACTGCCTAATTTAAAAATTCATTAATGCATTAATTATAATAAATGTAACCATGACATAAGTGCCATGTTTACAAGCTTCTTATAAATCTTCGGCCCCCACCAGCGGCCGACCGGTTCTGCTCTCAAAGCTGATAGACGCGAGGTGCTGGGTTCGAACACAATCGCGTCCGTCGTCCTAATCGTTCGGAGTTTTCCGTGGTTTTCTTTGAGCATTGGATTTCATTGGGTGTATACGGATTAGGTGCCCTTAGAAATACATCCATGGAGGGCACTCCTCCCCCCCTTTGGATCCATACCCAGATAGCATTTTTAATTTTCAGAAAATTTGCAGCAGTCTTGCTTTGAAAACCTGCAAAGTTGCAACAAGCTCAGCATGACAAGACTGAAAGTTAATAACAAGACTGCAGCAAGATAACGCAAACGCCGAAGTCACTATACTTTGAACTTGCAGCTAACTTGTCGTGCGAGTTACATTCATGCTGTATCAAATTTATTTGAAAATAACGGCAAACAAGTAATCAAAAGTAGTGCAAACTTACTGACAAGTAGTAGTTTTTCTATGCCCCACTATCTGATCACAACTGTTACACTGTAAGTTTAACCCATTCGAAGAGGTCCATAGACCTGGTCAGGAGGTGCGTGCATTGTTTTTATCACTAAAAAGAAGTAAAAGTAATGTTTACATTCTTTTGATACGAGCCGTTTTTGCTATTTCATAATTATAGCGTTTAGCTAAAGCGGTGCCAACCGAATAAAATTTCTGCAATTTCTGCATATGTGCTGATTGTCTATTCTTCAACAGAGAGATTTTTTTTTCTTTCGTCCCTTTCGTAAATTAAAGACTGTATTGCCATCAGTTTCACAACAAACTACTCATGCATGTGGGGGATGGTATACCTTGCGGGAAATTTGCTGCGAATTTCTCAATTCAAATTTGTCACGGCAAGATAATGTGAGAAAAAATCGAACTTGCTGCTAATGTTCATGCTATCCGGGTTGGCCGTCATAGACAACACACCCAACACACACCCATATAAATTGTCTTTAGTAAGTTGATATGTTAAATAAACTTTCTTCTTCAAAACTGAAAAATACTGTTTGGTAAGGATATCATACGAATTGACATGTCAATTCTTATATTAAACAGTTAAAATTTTTGTCAATAGATTGTAATGCATAGTCTCAACTGTAAAAAAGGAAGAAAATGTTTTGTTAAGCGTCGGCATGATATGGCCATATTGCTGAAAAAAGAGTGCAAAACTTTTGAGTTGAAAATACCTGATTTTATTTGAAATCCACCGTAGTGGAGATTGCTTTGAGGCCTATTGCAACAATGGCTGTCGCCTCGAATGATCCATATTTATACACAGATATTGTAACACCTTGAAAATGACTTCAATTATCGTTCTAGTACGACAAAAACTTTGAAAAGACTTATCCTGCCTATCAGAGCGATCACTTAGGGAGTGCGCATTACGTGTTAAATTTGTTAGCGTACACTAGCGCCACTATTAGGGTGGTGCGAAAAAAGTCAAGTTTATATTTCCGAGTCGCTATAGTGCGGAAAAGTTGCGATTGGTAAATACAAGAAAAGCAAAAAAGAAATTTTTCAAATAGGACTTTATCTTCCAATCCCGCAAAGCGGCTAAAAATTCAAAAAAATTGAAAATTTTCGATTTTTACAGAATTTTTTAATTTTTTTTATTTTTTACGTTTATATATTTTTTATCGCTATAGTGAAAAATATCTGCAGACTGTACTGTTTAATAATAATAATTAAAAAAATTGTGTTTAGAGAATATCTTCCGATCGCGCAAGCTCAATCAAAAATTCAGTTTTGAGTGATTTTCATGCATTAAGAATATAATCAACTGAGGTCAGTTTGCGGTCTCAGGTTAAGATTTAAATCTTAAATGATACTATTGAGCATATTAGGTCATTTTTAAACAACATAGAGTTTACCACGAAGAGTTCGTTCCAGGCCTGAAAAGTTTAGTAGTTCACCCAACTGCCGCTAGCCACGTTGCAAACTAGCGCTGTAGTCGGCCTACGCTCTCCCATCTAATCTCAGTTAACTCCATAAAATTTACAGCAAAGTTAACTGAATTCAGATGACCTGTACATGGCATATATTTTGACGGAAGAAAGGATGTTATAAGGATGTCCCTAGTTATAGAAAGGATTGGATCAAAACAGGTTCGTCGAACTATTAAAGAGGAACACTATTCTCATAAAAGAACGTGGCTCAGTTTATTTAGGCCATATGTCTCCAAACTCCGGATCTGCTAAGGACATTGTAGCTTTCATAGTATCATGTGTAACTGAATAAGGGCTTTCACTAGAATACGTAGATTCTGTAGGCTGTGATGCCAGAAATACAAATAATGGATGGAAAGATGGTGCTAACAGACAGCTTGAAGTGCATCTCGGAAGACCACTGCAGTGGGTTTTTTTGTTTATTCCACTTTGTTGAATTATATTTCCGCCATCTTTTTCAACATTTGGATGGTTAAACAACTGGTTCAAGATCATTTATTAGACCAATTGGGCAGAATTTCATTGTTGTGAAAAGCTCTCGGTGATAAATTTTCAATTGACTGATTGTGAAATTCCAGAAGTGGACAGACAACTGTTGAGCAAGCACCAAAGATATCTTTTTGACGTAAGTCAAACAAGTGGCAACTTTCCAAATGACTTATCAAAGTGTGACCCCGGCCCAATTTCACATGCCAGATGGCGCATTTGTACAAATAGAGTTCTTCGAGCATGGAAAACCCATCGAATGCCTTAAATGCCATATTGACATTTATTTTAAAATCGTACATGCCAGTTTCGTTTGAAATAAAATGCAGCAAGTACACTACAGACGGGCCTATTTATCTGTACAAAGCAATAGAAACATCTCGATACTAGCGTGACTACCTGAAAAAGTCTAGTCACTGAAATTGAACGAAAATCGTTCTTTGCTCAGCCGGAAAACCTTCTGATTGCAATTGTCTTTGAAAAGTTGTGGCACATAAGATGGCAAAGGCTAAGAAGAGTGTTAACCCTAGATCTACCGGGAATTTTATTCAAGTTTTAATAAAACGTTCTACACCAGAATTTTTATTTAAAACTATTTAACTTATTTATTTACCTTATTTTTGTCTGGTTTATATACTTAGTTTATTTTAAAGAAATTTCTGGTTTGAATGAATATTTTGTATGTACATGTCGGGTCCAATGGACCCGTCTGGTAGACGGAGGGTTAAAAGCCAGGCAGACTGTTTCAAAAGGTAAAGACATCAGAATCTTTATCATTCCTACTTTAAACTTCGATGCCGCAGACTATACAGAATTAATTGATTGGAATGTAGCAAAATTATCATCTCCACCTCTTTTTCGGAGAATAACCAATGAAAAAATACAATTCTTCGTTCAATCAGGTGATATATCAGACTGGGATGACAAAAAGTTTCCATACCATACCCAAGCTGTCAAGCGGTGCGTCAAATTGGTAACGGAAGCATCGTTTAAAGTATGTGGGCGTGGGCCCCAATCAAGAGATGGATTCATTAAGACCACGTTGAAATCAATGTCCATGATACCAGGCATAACCACCAAATCGCAGTACAAAGTTGCATCTAAAAGTCAGACTCAAACAGATGAAATAACAAATTGTATATCTTATACTGTCATGACACTAATTTTTTAATACAGTGTTTTGACTCCATTATAACAAATTGTGTATTTAAGTAATGTAAATAGCAAACACCCTCATTGGTTGGATGAAGGGAAGGGTGTGGGTTGAACTCGAAGTTCAGCTACCTTCCCGTGGTGAGTTTTGGGTTGTTTAAATATTATCAAATATCTAAACAAGCAAAGAGCTATACAATTTATATGCAAATGTTAATATTGGAACGCAAACTGGATTCAGATGAATATTTTCTTTAACCATCAAAATCGCTGAAAATTGAATTTTTACCGATTTTTATTGAGCTTGCGCAATCGGAAGATATTCTTTAAACGCAATCGTTTTGTTATTATTATTATTAAACATTACAATCTGCAAATATTTTTCACTATAGCGATAAAATATATATATACGTATTTTTTTTTTTAATCCTTAAAAAATCTGAAATTTTCAATTTTTTTGAATTTTTAGGCGGTTTGCGGGATCGGAAGATAAAGTCCGATTTGAAGAATTTTTTTTTTGTTTTTCTTGTATTGACCAATCGCAACTTTTCCGCACTATAGCGACTCGGAAATATCAACTTGACATTTTTCGCACCACCCTAGCCACTATCCTCTTCTGCGCCCGGTTATAATAGCAAAAGCGTGCACCATACGTAAATTTTGTTCACACAGATAGCGCCACATTCATTTTCTGCGGCGAGTTCTCTGAACAGAAGATCGTAGTAATAAGAATAAAATAACAGGCTACTAGTAATTAATTGGTTCCATTATTCGTCGTATACATTTATCCAACGCACTGACTTGCGTGCATTTTCACTTCAGAGAATTTGACCTAGTTAACCACCTTCGTTTCGATTAGTATTTTTAAATTTTACTTTGTAATTTTTCTGGTTTAATCATTTCCTTTTCTAGAATTGCAAAGATAATCAGTTGTAAGAGGGCATTAGTGTCAACCATGGAACTACTAATAAAGAGGAACTGACATATACTTAAAATAGTGAAGCTTCAACTGTAACCGCTATTGCAGGGGTTGGTTACAGCCGGTGGAAACTTCCACCAGTAGATTTATATAGAAACTTTCTTCTTATTTGAAAGCTTTATTATTGCAAAATTTCAGCCATAAATAATGGTAGAAACAGATTTTCATTTTTACTGGTAGAGATTTACTTTGGCGGTAGTCAGGCCCTGTGTTTCCGCCATATTGTGACAGCCAGGGAAACAAACGGTCAGCTGTACAAGACAAACTGACACCAGTAAAAACAAATAGAAATTTTTACGACATTTGTAAGAAACAATTCCCATGAATAATACGCTTAAATAAGACGAAAATTTTTATTCAATTTTCCTGGTGGGACGTTTACCCTTGCGGTAATCAGAAGCTAAAGATCCAATTTTAAAAAAAGCAGCCGCCATCTTGTGACGACCTCCTCAGTTACTTCACTCGCAACTGGTAAACTGCACACTATATGTCTCCTCCTCTTTATTCATAACTCCATTGTTTCAACTAACGTCATTCATCTGCTCAGGCTTATCCCGTTAATTCTCGCTCCCGTCGTATTCACGGGCTGTGTCTTTTACTCAGATTGTTTGATTCCCACCAGTTTTATAAAATAGTGTAATTGGCTTTATTTTAGTATCGTTTTACCTGTTATTAAATAATGTGAATATTTCTTTTTCAAAAAAGTCGTGCCAATAAGCATTTTGAATTTTTAAACCGTAATTTAATTCGAGCGTTAAGGGGTTATACAGGGTGTCCCAGCTAAAATGTTACAAACTCCGAGGGAAGATAGGGCACACGCAGTGTTACCAGTGGGCTACTTTTTTTTTAAATTCAGGTTCTTGAATGCCACCACTTTTTTGAAACTGTAAAATTTCCTTTGTTTTCTCCTTAATTAATATGTCATTAAATAAGGCGCATTTTACTATTTGATAAAAGTGGTGCGAATCAAGAATTTGAATTTAAAAAAAGTAGCCCATCTGGCAACACTGGGCACACGTAGACGACTCGAAATCACATAGGAATCCCGGGTCGGAAACGCCTTCTTGACACAGCAATGACATTAACAGTGTGGCCATTGGGCTACTTTTTATTAAATTGAGATTTCTTGATTGGCATCACTTTTCTGAAATGGTAAAATGCCTTTTATTTTCGCCTTAATTAATATGGCGAATTTTACTATTTTAAAAAAAAACTGGTGCCAATAAAAAACTCTGAATTAAAAAAAAAAAAGTAGCTCACTGGCAACACCGGACAATGAAAAGGCTGGATCCCACAAAGCTGATCTTTCGCCCTTGCAGAGTTGCCAATGGGCTACCTTTTTTAATTCTGATTTCTTGATTAGAACCACTATTTTGAAATCTTAAAATTCTCCTTCTTTAATGATATATTAATTAAGTTGAAAACAAAGGCAATTTTTACCATTTCAAAAAAGTGGCAACAATCAAGAATCGGAATTAAAAAAAGTAGCCCCCTGGCAATACTGATTCAATGCCCTCTACCGCGTCAGGAAGGCGTTTCGGACCCGGTATTCGTATGTGATTCGGAGTCTTTTAGGTGTACCCTACCTCTCCTCGAAGTTTGTAACATCTTACATGGACACCCTGTATAATGGGTTTACCGCATATACTGCTCTGTCATCGAATCCGCTATCATCGATCCATGCTGCTAATTTTGTGCCCACTGGGCTAACTGGGTCCTTCAATTTGTAAGAATGTATAAACTTTAACACTTTGTACACGAAAAGTATTTCTCACTCACCACTAGTGTTGCCAAATGTCCCACGTAAATCAGGTCTCCAAATGTTCTGAGCACCGCTAATTTCTTACGTTTATTTCGCCATATTTAATAACAGATAATTCTGCCATTAGATAAGGTGAAAAAAATTACTTTTAAATACTGGTGTCCAGAGCGTTTGAAGCCCCGATTTACGTGGGACACCTGGCCACACTAGTGGTGAGTGAGAGTCACCTCTCTAGCTCAAAAAGTTAACATTTATCTACTGACAGTACTTATAAGTACCACTCACTTTAAACTTTCATCCCATAGTGAATATTACTAATAATCTAATAGTACTTTGCAAAAACACACTTTTAACTCCACTTTATCCGGATAGATCCATCAGTAGTTCGAGGTTTGTTATTTTAGCGAGGAAGGAGGCTATCTTTGAAGCAGCCGATGTGTTTTGTACCTACATTTTATACAGATTGTCATGCTCGTCTTTTTATCGCTGCAAACACAGTACAGGATATAAGATAAATGTTACATTTTTTTAAATTTGTTCAATATGATCTTAGAATACAATTTGACTAGCTATTTTAGGTGAACGGTCTCTGTATTTGATTTAACAGTTGAATTACTCGGTGGTACTTATAAGTACCGTCAGTACACTGGGTGTTGAGCAAAAACTTGTTGTTTACTTTTCGTCTGTGTAGTTATCCATCGTTTTCATCAGCTTTAATATGTAATTACTAAAATGTAGTGTAGTAATAATTTTCCCAGTATTTCATTTCTATTTCATTATTATTTTTTATAAGAAATCGAAAAAGTTGTGGCATCGGCTCTTTTTTGCTATGCTAGAAATAGCATTTGTAAATTTATTTATATTGCAGATGTGCAAATGCGAGAGAACATGTTGCTCCTGGAATGTAGACGTCACATAACTTAAAATACTGCTAAAAGATCGAAACCTAAAAAAAAAAAAAAATAGTTTATTTAACCCTTTCAAAGCATTTTCATTGCAAAAGTGTAGAAATAAATGATTAGAACCGGAATTTCCGGAAAAATTTATTTTTAAATAAGAAAAAAGACTATATTTCACATACTTATTAAATCGATAGTATTTTACCACAATACTGGTGCCATTTGAAATACCTTGTGGGTTTTCTGTTACGATATTTCAGTCATGGTGTACTGACGGTACTTTAAAGTACCATTTTAATTAATCACCTCTAAGGAATTAAATTTCTCACGGGTGAGTATTTTTTTATGTTTATCCTTTAAATTTCATTGTAGTAACTGAAAAAAATTACATGAAAAAAATTACAGTAGATCATAATGCAGTAGATAAAGGGTTAAAATTTTATAATACAAAAGTTTTTCCATTTTCAACTGTTAACTAGAATAACAAATAAAAATTGAAAGACATTTGATGCAGTTTTACACGTAAGTTTGAGCAATCATGTGGTATGAGACAGCGAGAGCAGCCTTTTCTGTAGTCAAAAGTTTGAGCTACATTTACAGTGTAGAAAATTTATGAGCTACCTGATAAACATGTCATTTATTTAATCTTTATATTTCTAACATTTGACGCAATACTGAATTCTTAAATTTGAGAATTTATGAAACATCCTGTATATAGCATTTTCTGTCGCATATTTTTTTATAGGTAGATGGAATATCGCAAAGTGTATGCGAATACTTTTAAAAACGATGTTTATTTTTTTTTCCTGTTAGCATGTATATTGAGGATATATTATTTATTTATTTTTTTAAATAGTAATTTAAAAGCATTTTATGCACGATAGCTATTTTGTTTTCCCTGTTAGAATGTATGTTGAGGATATTTTAGTATAAAGAATTTTTTTTAATGAAAAAAGTAAATTAAAAGTATCTTTTGTACAAAATGAAAATTCAAAACAAATTAATTAGCGAAAGTTTACTTTAAAAAAATGTACCTGTTTTTTTTCTTCGTCAAAAACACATTCCAAAGTACGTCTAAATTTCATCTTCAAGAAAGATACGAGTCCTTTTAAAGAACTTTTAGTAAATTTTCTTCTTTTCCTATTGAATGAAGTTTGTGAAGAAAAGATTTCATATAAGAAAGTTTTATGAAAACATTTTGTTTTTGTGTAAAAAAGTAATAAATGCATGCATCTGTTACTCAGAATTTTTTTATGCGTTGTCACGGCAAATTGTAAGAAAAATTCGATGAAAATATTTGGATTGATTTGTTATTACTGTGATATATTGGTATAGAATAGAGAGTGGAGGTGTAGAATTTTGAGAATGAATAGATATTATTAACCTTAGGGTAACTTAATAAAAATAACACTTTGTTGACCGGTCACGAGTATACTCGTACTTCTAAAACGATACTTTGATGATTAAAGGCGTGCACTGGATCGGGCTCTGTTGTACCCTAGGGAGCCCCAGGATTTTAAGTGGAATCTAGAAACGGGAGAATAACTAAAAGGAAAAATTATGAATATCGGATTAAGAGGGGGCTATTTATGGTGCAAAACCTTCTAGGGGCCCTGTACTGGACCCCAAAAAGCCAGGGACTTAACTGGAATGTAGTTGAGTATAAATATATCTTTTAGTGATATTTAAAATAATCGGAGGATGCTGGAACTACGTTAAAGAAAATTGCAAGCAATTCGGATTTTTTTTAAAGAAGCTGCACCAAGGGCCCCATGAAGGCGATTAATATTCAAAATTGGTGGTACATGAAGTATGAGAAATTTTTTTGTCGTTCATTTAATAGCTGGAGCCCCCAAGAAGTTGTTAGAAAAAAAGCTAGTGAATCGGACCATTTTTGAGGTAGCTATAATAGGATACCCAAAAGGGCTAACTGATTAGATCTTCAATTAGTCAAAATTAAACATAGTGTATGAATTATTCGTTAGAATAATATTTTAAACAAATGCGCAAATAATTGGGAAAATGCTTAAAAAGGCCCCAGGGCCTCGATAAAAATATGAGGTGTTGGTCCGGGAAGAAGAGCCCAAGACTCAACTTTAAAATTATGCACCGAGAAGGTGAGAAAATTAGGGGGTGAAAAGTACGTGGCGCACAAAAAGTTCAAAGGGCCTTGGACCGGGCCCTATAGAACCCTAGAGGCCCCAGGGTCTTAACTGAAATGTAGAAACGTGAGAATAACTAAATGGGAAAATGATCCCAAAAATGAAGATCGTATTAAAAGGAAGCAATTTATTAAAAATTTAGGGCGCAAAAACTTCAAATGGAATGTAGAATTGTGGGAATAACTAAATGGAGATATGGTCCCAAAAACAAAGAAGATCGGATAAAATGGGGCCAAGTTATTAATAATTTAGGGCATACAAACTTAAAGGGGCACCCGGGGCTTTGACCCTTAAAAAATAAAAATCTGTGCCATAGGTGCATCAGGACCTGCCTTGGACTATTCTCACCTACATTTTCAGATTTCTACGTGTGATAGGTTTCGCTAGCCATCGCAAACAGACAGACACACTCACACACGTGCATTGAGCGAAACTTTCTTTTATTAGTATAGATTAAATAAGGCAAAAATTACTATTCTGTTTTACTGTTGGGAGTTTGCTCGTGTTCAGAATACGGCCCTGATCACAACCCTGCAATAACAACCAGTGTTGTCAGTCAGCTACTTTTTATTCAGATTACTTGACTGCCACCACAGTTTTGAAATAGTAGTATAAATCGTAGAAGTATTATTTTCTCCTTATTTAATAAATCCTTAAAGAAAACAAGCATTACAACGTCAGTGTTGCCAGATGGGCTACTTATTTAAAAATCCGATTCTTGATTGGCATCACTTTTTTGAAATGGTAAAATGTGCCTTATTTAATAACATATTAATTAAGGCCAAAAAACAAAGGGAATTTTACCGTTTCAAAAAAGTTGTGTCAATCAAGAAATCTGAATAAAAAAAGTAGCCCACTGGCAACACTGTACAACGTCAAAAATTGATCTCAATTAAGCAAAACAATGTTGCGGACTGACGACCAGAGGTTACAGCGGTGAGCAGGATCTATTATTTTTATTTTCTTAAAATATTCTTAAATCTTTGGTCGCGGTGAACCGCCGCCAATCGCTGAACAAGTGAAATCGCTGCCTCGGCCTCTCTACCCCTTCCTCCCTTAAAGATGATGGAAGATCCCACTTGAAAAATTAAAAAGCTAAATTCAATAAGTTTAAGACACTGACAAGCGGGTTCGGGGAGAAAGGGCGGTGGGTAATATAATATATAGGCGGCTTTTCTAGGATATTAATTTGAACCGCTCTTTAATGATTTTAAATTGCGTGGTAAAAATATCAAAAATAAAAAACTCGAGAAGTAATTCATCGAGTTTGGTGTTTTTTTTTTCATTTTTTTTAAGAGAGGAAGAGAATGAGATAGCTTATACAAAACTCAACACTAAAGGTCGCTGTTTGTTAATTAGCTTCGTGTGAAATCAATGTGACTGATATTTTAGCCATTACCAGCTCGTTACAAAATGTGACCTATGTGCTTTCCAGTGCATGGACACGACCCTTTTTCCGAGTCAACGCGACGAACATATGTAAAATAAATGTTGAATTATGAGGGTCATTCAACTGAAACCCGGTCAGAGCGTGTAACTTTGCATTAGACGTAAGTAGGCGCAACGTAACTGCGTGTATGGTGGCACCATCTACTGGTAGAGAGACTGACGCATGCGCAATGTTTCACGTTGCATAGCGACAGTGTGACTGCACGCCGAAGAGAAGGTAGTCAGACGGGTTATCGTCCACTACTGAACATGCAGGTGAGTAAGCAGGAACAACGAGGAGGGATTCGATTTTTAGTGGCGGAGGGAGTTGGGGGCCGTGAACTGTATCGACGGATGAAAGATGTGTACGGTGAGTACAGTCTGAGTCGTTCAACTGTTGTGGAATGGCGCAAAAGGTTCCTTGGCGGGCGCGAGTTACTGGAAGACGATGCTCGTCCTGGACAGGCTCATCGTGTCATCACACCGGAAATGATTGCGGAAGTGAATGATTTAGTCTTGGTCAACCGCAGAACAAGTGTGGAAGAGATCCATCGGTTACTGGGTATTAGCGTGGGCACCACTCACACCACATTGCATCACCACTTGAACTTTCGAAAAGTTTGTGCTCAGTGGGTTCCCCACCAACTGACCGCCGAACAGCGCAATACTCGAATGGCGCTGTCTTTGAGTCATCTTCAACGTTATCATGAGGAGGAATACGACTATTTTTGAGTTTGTGGACTGTGTTTACCTACATTTCTGTGTGTTATCAAAATCGTTAGGCACACTACACATCAAGGAGACATGCGGCAGAAAAGCGTGATGCATGCGACAATTTCACCCTGTTAACAAAGAAAAAAACGGTTTGAACAGCAGAATTTGCCTCATGTCTCACGATTATTGCCGCGCCTTACTGTACAGTAGTGACCGGGTTTCATTTGAATGTCCCTTATAGATTAACCCTATCACTATGTCCTGGGGTCCACGCGGACCCCAAACACTTTCAACAAGTTGTCAAAAAATATCTATCCCTCACTGAGTAGTTTCAGCCGGTGACATCTCATATCATAATGTTTCTAACACACGGTACAAATTAACTGTACAAATATAAGTGGTACTTGGTATTTTTTTAATTTGAAAAATAGATAGCATATTTCTATGTCCTGGGGTCTGCGTGGACCCCAAGATAAAAAATTCATAGAATATTACAAAAAATGAAAAAAAAAATCTTTTAGAACAGCAAATACTTATAACATGGCTCTGAAAATTTTGTTTCACAGACTGTTACTCCCAGAATCCGATAGATGGCGGTAGTTGTCCGCAATTGCGTTCGTTTCTTTCTTTATTGTTCTCCTGTATGAAGGAAATTGTCACTTGAATGCGCTTTTCAATTGAGACTTATGCTTTGATGCATCAAAATGTCACGAAAACGGATTTCGGTAGATGACGCTTTGCGTATGATACAAGAAAGTGATAGTGATGACGATGTAGTTATAGATAGCTTCGGTGAGTCATCTGAGTTTGAAAAGAGTGACGAAGATAGTATTCAAGATCCGAACTTTGAAACCAATAGTGAATCAGAAAGTGATGATTCTAGTGACTCTCAACATTTTCCTTGTAAACGAGCTCGTTACACCAATTTGGTAAATCAATCACAAATTTTTGAATCACAATCAGGACGTAAGTTTGCGACAAATAACCCTAATTCAGCCCAAACATTGTCAGCTAATATTTTACGAGAGACAAGTGGATTAGCAGGGAATGCTAAGAATGTAACTAACAAATTTGATTCCCTAATACTGTTTATAACGTCTGAAATAATCCATGTTATTGCCCGAGAAATTAACAGAAGGGCAAAAAAGGTGATAAAATGTTGGAATCGAGAACATCCCACAAAAAAGAAGATCTGGAAAGAAACCGATGAAACAGAACCCTATGCTTTTATTGGCTTACTCTTACTTAGTGGTGTCTACAAATCTGCGAATGAAAGTTTGGAGGAAATGTGGTCCACGGACAGTGGAAGGCCAATATTTCGTGCTACTATGTCAATGCAGCGTTTTCAAAATCTGCTTCGATTTTGTAGATTTGACAATGATGCAACGAGAAATCAAAGATTGCAGGTAGACAAATTAGCTGCCGTTCGTGACGTTTGGCAAATGCTGCTCGAAAATCTGGCAAAATATTACAAACCTGGAACAGATCTAACAGTCGATGAACAATTAGTGGCAAAACGTGGTCGATGCAGTTTTCGAGAATACATACCGAGTAAGCCCGGAAATTATGGGATAAAAATATTTTGGTGTTGTGATTCAACTACCTCGTTTCCTTTGAAAGGAGAAGTGTATGTCGGACGACAACCTGGTGTTGCATTTGGAGCAAATAATATTTCGAAAACCGTCAAACGATTAGTTGACCCTCTGAAGAACAAAGGTCGCAACGTTACCATGGACAATTACTTCACCAACGCGCAGTTAGCAGAGGATTTGCTAGTTGCAAAAACTACAGTAGTTGGAACAATTGGAAAAAATCGAAAAGGAAGCTCCTAAAGAATTACTGCCAAATCGTCAGCGTGATGAGAAGTCTTCTATCTTTTGTTTTGATAAAGAACTCACTCTAGTTAGCTATACTCCAAAGAAAGGGAAGGCAGTCATTTTACTATCATCCATGCATCATGACAAGGTGATAATTGAAGAGGAAGATAATAAGCCAGAAATTATTACTCATTACAATGCAACAAAATCTGGAGTTGACAACTTTGATCATTTATGCAGATTCTATACTTGCAAGCGAAAGATACGCCGTTGGCCTATGGTCTTCTTGTTTAATATGATCGACAGTGCAGCTGTTGCTGGGTTCATTATTTGGATTTCAAAGTATTAGATTGGGAATTTGGAAAGCGCCATCAAAGACGCTTATACCTGAAAGATCTCGGGAGAGAATTAGTAAATGATCAAATTCAGAGAAGACTGCAGAATCTTCAAACGCTGCAACCTGGAGTTCGCCTTTCACTCAAATCATTAGGGATCGAAATTCCAAAACTGCATACTGAAACTACGGGATCTGGAATTCAAGAACCTAATAAAAAGGCTAGATGCCAGCTATGTCCACGTTCTATGGATAGAAGAGTGAAGACCCGCTGTTCTAGTTGCCATATCCCTTGTTCCCGGAAGACCAGAAGACAGTTTGTGAGGTATGCTCAGCCAATATTTAGAATATGTTAAAATTAATGTAAATTTAATATTTTTGGGTATAAAAAATAAAGTTTGTTATGAAAACATCAGAATAAGCGTTAATTTTTTTAAATTTAACTAAATAAATGAAAAAAGTACTTTATAAGATATTTAAACCATATTAAACATGTGTAACATGTGTAGCATAGTATGGGGTCCGTGAGGACCCCATGTCACAACAGGGCATGTTTTAATAGGACATAGTGATAGGGTTAACGTGTTTTCACATTTTCATGAGGTCGCACTGGCCTAACGGTGCTATTAGGGAAATCTGGTGAATAAAAATTTCATTTTATCTTAATTGCAGCCTTATAGGAACTTATTTATTTGATTTTTTTTCACTGATGCATTTTCTTCATGAATATGGAACAGCTAATGCTATTTTTTAGTCTCCATCGTAACGTTTTGTTACATTAATGATTTTAAACTTTTATCAAGACGTGGAGCTAAAAAAATTGCCGCTTTTAATTAGACAGTTACAAGAATACTAAAGAGTAACTATTGTGATGTTTGAAAGTTGAATAAAAAAGTGCCAAAATTTTATCACATACTGAACTCTGATGTCTTTGTTTTTAAATTCATGATGAAATTACCATATTACCAGAATTAATTATATCGAAACGATTAAATTAGTGAAATAATTTATCGTACATTTATATATTTTTTTTATTTGAGAGAAACGGTTTTTATTATTTTAAACTTTCATTGTTTTAATTTAGTTTACTGCATTTAATATTCTGGATCGGTTTTTGCACTGATAATTTAAATTTTTCATAGATTTTTCATGTGTGGAATTGTAATGTAGATTTATATGAGAAAGCAATAATAATTAAAATAAGCATGAAAAATATACTGAAAGATAAAGCATACTCATCTAATAAAAAAGAAAGCAATAGTACACAGCAAAACAAAACATGTTTGCTTAGAACCTAGCGTGAAGTCTACCTATTCATTAAAAAATACAAGGTGTCTCTACCTAAATCGAACACGAATATTGGTTAATAAATTTAAAAATAATGAAGGCACTCTAACAATATTTACTTCCTTTTATCTATACAAGAAGAAAGTATTGGATTCGTAAAAGATTTCGACTTTCGTTTTTTTTTTTTTTTTTTACAGATTTATACGTTCTAGAATGCCCTGAATACGATTTTAATGTTTTTATAAAATGTCTGTAATTGACATAAATTTTGAGGGCGCTGTAACTCAAGAACTGCAGGGTAGAATCAACACCCACTTGATATAGTACAAAGCCTTCAGGCGACTCCTTCCTAGGCCTCTATCGTCAAAGAATAGTGGGCCGATTGCTGAACTGGTTTTCAACCCCAGAGAAGCTTTCCTTGTCTTTCACAAGAAATGAAATTGAAGAGTCTGCCATGTTGTTTTAACCGTTTTATATCATATTATGGATAATCCAAAATAGGATAATGTAAATCATTTAAAATAAGGTAAGTGTTTTATATTGATATGTCTTAAATATGTGTATGGATTTGCTTATTTATATTACTTTCTTCTAAAACTTTTGCGCGCTTCTGATATACTAAATATAAGCTATGCCTTATACGTGTTTCGAATTCGAATGCATTGTAATATCTATTTTTCAATGATTATATTTTTTAAAAACATAATTACTGCTTTGGATTTGGAATGCATTTATGTTTTTAAAAGTGTTATTTCTTTCGGTAAATTTGTGTTGTTTAATTATGTTATAGAATACATTCTAAAAATAGATTTTTAGTTGTTAGATAAATAAATTTAATGGACATTATATTTTTCTTTTAACAATCAAATTAAACTTTGAACTATATTAAAGTTGTTTAATTTTACTATTGTAATTCATTTGTTTTACTATATTTAAAAAAATTAAATAATAATAATAATAATAATAAAATTGCAAAAAAAAATAATAATATAGTTTAAAGTTTAGTTTCATTGTGAAAGAATTTATTGTGTTTTTAACAATGGTTTGAAAATTAAGTGAATGATGTTTAATTTGGCTTATTATTTTTGTTCTTTTAAATCAGCTTTAGAATAAATATGCTAATAATAATCAGATAAATAAATCTAGCGGTTTTTTTAAATAAAATTAAACTATATTAAATAGCAAATATTTTAGTATTGATATTTGTTTATTTTATTAATTTTTAAGTTCACTAAGCGCTTCATTTTTAACTTGTTGGTATTTTAATTTACAAATTTTAGTGCTGGACGTATTTTAAAACTTATCGAATGTAAATAAAATTTATTATTTTAGTATATATATATATATATATATATATATACACATATATATAATACCAAAAACCACACACTACACATCCAATCCCAAAACTACTGAACTACAGAGAAAATTAACAAAATAACCATGGAAAAAACTTACAAACTAAATCATGAACGAAAAGAAAACAACCAGTGGAGACAGATTGCAAGGCTAAAGACTTGCATGCTGGGTTTTACCGGCAATTACTCATGAAACTTCCCCCATATCTGTCAAGACCATACTGGCCAAAGAAAACTTTAAAACTGTCCATCCAAAGCAGCAACCCAATTCAAAAAGAACGACGCATCCAGACAGAGCTCCTTATAAAACCTACGATTATTTGGCGATGTTTTTAATCGCCAAAAGTAAAGCGTCGCAGTAATCTTTATCCTTGACGAAATTGTTTACCAAACTATTTAACAAACCAATAGGAAAATTCTGATCCATTGCATCTTGATAGAGATTTATAATGTCATTTATTATACTATTATGATTAGAATTTAACTTTACTATCCTTATTAAACTATTGATAATGATATTTCTGAAAATGGAAATATGTACATTGGAATTAAAATTTAATATCTTAATAGTTTCAAAGTTGTAATCCTTTCTCTTATCATAAATGCTAGTCCGTAATCCACCCCTCTCAATGTCGATAGTGAGATCCAAATAATTTACATGCTTTTCGTCATATGAAGTTTTTTTTAATATCAAACCTTGGGGATAGTAGTCTAAATTTAAATCGCTATTGGAATCGTTAATCCTTACTAACAATACATCATCAATATATCTGAAACTTAAAAAATCCTTATCCGTTGTCTCTTTAACCTCGTATAAAAATAAATAAATATCTGCAAGTACCGAACTGCAACTACCCCCCATAGGTATACCCCTTATCTGCTGAAACACATGCTTACCATCGAATAAATAATTTTCATTAACTACGAAATTAAATAAATTTGTCAAATGATCCAAATTTTTACCCAAAATATTGTACCTCTTAAAAAATTCGAATATTTTATTTTTAAGATCATTTAAATCAATACTGTTATATAAATCTTCAAAATCATAAACATATAGACCTTTAATATTACTCAAACCTTTCAATCTATTAAGTAACTCAAAACTATTTTTTATAATACATGTGTAATTTTGTTTTAATGCCGCTTCAAATAAACTCTGCAAAATATCCAAAAACTTTTTATTAGCTACTTCCAAATAAGTGCCAAAACCACATGTAATTGTACGAAAGGCAATGGGGTCCTTATGAAATTTAGGAATCAAAACCATATAAGGCAATTCCTTACTACGTTGTGTGTATTTTAACCTTTTATAAAAAGCAGCAATTCTACTTACTATCTCTTTTACACTGGTATTTAACAACCTATAATTATGTGTATTGTTATAACATTGTCTTAATTGATTACATTATAGCTCTTTACAAATAATAGCAAAATTTGTATTTGCCTTATCAATATATGTTATAACAAAATTACTCTGTAAATCCTTGATAGAATCTTTTAATACTTTATATTCTTCCAACGAAATCCCCCCTGTTTTACCACAGTAAATTGAACTCAAATCCTTTAATATATTGTGTTTCCATTCCAGAAAAGTTATTTCTGGTAAGCAAAATTTGTTCATTAGTTTATGCATAAACATATCCACGTTGATTTTTAATCGTTTTTTTATAAAATCCTCAGTGTTTAATCTTTTTAAACGAAATTTTGTACCAAACCGCATATAATCTCTCAATGTTCTGTCCTTGACAATGTCTAAATTACCGGTCAATACATGACCGTGATCCACATCGACATAATCACGATAAACCGGGTCATGACAATGACATAAATTATTATCGTTGTTTCTACCAATTTCTTTTGAAAAATTATTATAATTAAAAACCATACGACCTAAAGGTTTATCGTATCTATAAACCTTGACAATCTCCATGTTCTTATCTGGAAGCAAATCATTGTATTTATTTAATACCTTGCCCATATTTATACCATGTTTTTTAATTTCTATGTAATCCATTACAAAATACATTCTATTAACTATATTGTTGTTATTGTTGTTACTTCTGCCCAGATTTTCCTTCAAATGTTGTGAACTAATTCTATACCTCAAAATGTCCAAAGCCAAATCTATATTATATTTACTCTTATGTGAATACAATAAGTTTAACAAATCACCTATAAAACGTTTTTTCACGTTAAATATAATAAATTTTATATTTCTTACTATTCCCACGAAATCACTCTTGAGAATTGAACTTTTAATTTCATTAATATTGTCATATTCCATTGCTATTATCTTGTGGTCCATCTCCTTATTGAATTTATAATTCATGGGATGTTCAATACGTTCGTATATTGAAACTTCTAATAAACTGTTTCTTAATTTTTTCATAACGTTAGTTCCATTGAACATAACATTAAACCCGTATGGGTAAATCGTACCACATTTAATCATCATGTCACTACTTTCACATAATATATATATATATATATATATATATATATATATATACACATATATATAACTTATATTGAGTGTATCGCTAATTTATAGGCATTGATCTCTATAGCTTGCAGATTTTTAAATTATAGAATAAATACTGATAACAGTTTTTTAGTCATTTAGGTAAATCTTCAAATAATGCATGATATTATTAAAATGTTAACTATTTATTAAGGTTTAATTAACTATTAGTGTTTAATTTAACAGTTCCTAGTACTAT
The DNA here is from genome assembly GCA_963932465.1 of Maratus speciosus. Lineage (NCBI taxonomy): Eukaryota > Metazoa > Arthropoda > Arachnida > Araneae > Salticidae > Maratus > Maratus speciosus. The sequence goes on along the minus strand of OZ010787.1, from coordinate 33,514,003 downwards.
AGTATTATTAAAACTCAAATTTAATGAAAATTTAATATTATAACTTCGGGTTATAAAAAATGATTGTCTATAGAATTAAGAGTAATAACCATAGCAATATTATTATATTACCTTAGATATTTTTAGATAATTTATGTTCAGTATTATCAAAAGCAAGTAAAAATATTTGAAGAAAGTGATATAAATGAATTACACAATTTTTTTTTAAAGAATTATCAAGATAAAACACTAATCTTATAATCAAAATGAACAAAATTAAATTTTTAATAATAGATTTAAATATTACCTTTCAGAGTCGAATGAAAATTATATTTATACATAAATAAACAATCTTAGAAAATTAAATAAATTGAAATTATAATAATTTTGCAAGAGAAAAAAATGTTCAAAATACAAATTATTTTTCGCAAAAATATTATTTTTGAACCAGTATTTTTTTTTGGAGGGGGGAGGGAGATATATTTGCTCTAGAATTTTTATTAATGAATTTACAAATTGGACTTAATTAATTAATCTTTTAAGCTATACTTTAATGCATTATTGTTCTCTTTAATCATTAATTAGTGATTTAACTTCTGAAAATAAAAATCTACTTTCCAATATATTTACTTTCTACTTACTTAATATGTATTCAGAAAAAAAATTATTTATCAGATTTGAAAAATAATGAATAAAGAATTTTATTTAAACATGAGCAAAAAATCTTAGAAAATTAATAAATAAATTGTACTTTTTAACAATTTTGCTACCCCTCCCCCCCCCCCCCAAAAAAAAAAAAAAGGTGAAAATACAAATTATTTTGACAAAAAGCAATTTTTGAAAGACATTTTTTGTCAGATTTATCTGGGCTAAAATTATTATTAAAAATAAATTTACAAATTAGCTTAATTACTCTTTAAAAAATTCTTTAATGCATTAATGTTTTATTAATTTCCTCTTAAAACATTAAATGATCTGATTTACCTAGTATAAATAAAATCTGTAACAAAATATTCATATATTTTTTCTTTTTTTTCTGATGTATGTTTGGTAAAATTGGAATTTATTCGTTTACAAAAAACTTTAAACAGGTTGCTATACAAATATATATATAAGCATTAATATCTCCTTTTGTTTATAAAGTAAGAAGAAAATGAAAAGGGAATGTTTAACTTGTCTTTGAAAAAAAGATCAGATTGTAGGAAAATTCGTGATGAGAGATATTCATTTGAGATATTTAAAGCTCACATATATCGGACAATATCAAAAGCAAATAAACATATATGAAGAAACTGTGTAAATAAAGGCACAAGAAGATTTGGGAATTTTCAAAATAAAATATTTATCTTAAAAGAATAGATGTCCTTCTAAGTAATAAGAACAGCACTTTTATAAATGTTGCTGAACAGCTGAAAATATAAATTATTTTTATAAAAATGAAGCAGATTATTTTCCAAGATAGGTTGAATTGTTACTTATCATAAATAAAAAAATCTTAAAAATTTAAATAAATAAATTGTACTTTTAACAATTTTACAAAAAATAAAAATAAAAATAAAAAAGATAAACGAAGTCGAAAAATTATTTTCACAAAAAATTACTTTTGCAAGACAATTTTTATGATATACATCTGGCCTAGAATTAGTACTACATTTACAAAAATTCAAATTCTTTAATGCATTAATGTTTTATTATTATTCTCTGCAAACATTTATTATTTACTAATGTGTATTTGGTAAAATTGGAAATTATATGATTAGAAATCTCTTTAAACATATTGTTAAATTAAAAATAATAACGATAATTTTTTATTTTTAAAGTATCTTTTGGTTTACAAAATAGGAAGAAAATGGAAAAATAAATGTTTAACTTAATAGTTTTTAAAAAAAGATCACGTAGTGGAAAAATTCGTAATATAAGTAACAGTTAGTAATTTTTTAACGTACAAGAAAAGAGCAAAGTTCTATCGGGGAAAAAGATCTCCGGTCGTCCACCGCCCCCTGAATACTAGGCCTGATCGCTGACACGAAAATGGCGGCCGCCGAAGGCGGAATTTTTTCAGCGTGTGTAGGGTCCCTTAAATATTCGTACCAATAATTTTTTAAAGTTTTTTCCGCTTTATTTTTCTGAGATTAAACAAGTCAGAGAAATCTTTTATAAAATACAGGTGTCTACACTTAAGGGACCGTGCCTATGTTAAAATAAATCCGCCTTCGGCAGCCGCCATTTTTGTGTCAGCACCCAGGTCTAGTATTCAGGGTGCGGTGGGTCGTCTAAGAGGGACGTCACAAAATCGCCCAAAGGCTTTATGTCAAGACGGTGTTGGTAGAATAGGATAACATTTCATATGCAGTTCTGTCCTTATGTGAACTAGTGCTGATTGGTTTTAAGGCAAAATCTCCAAAGAGAGGCTTCCGAAGATCGATAATTTGTTCAATTTACGTAATTTGTATCTCATGTTTATGTATTAGAGAATTTAACGAAATATGAAATTTAGGATCGTCATTATAGGAATAGATTGCAATTCAGTTTTGATTGCGGTCATCTAAGGAGGAGCTGCCAAAATTCGATGATTTGTTCAAAATATGCGATGCTTATATCACCAGCTTAACCCCTTCAGCTCTAGCACTGCTAGTGGATGTATGTCTCTAGCCTCCAGTGTTGGCGCATCTGGCAGATTTTTTGTTTATAGAAATTTTGAATTCACACCACAAAAATTTAATTGGTAATTTTCTTTTACTTTATTTATGGAAAATCAATCATCTTGTAAAGCAAAAATAAGAGTTAAAACCTTCCGGTGGTAATTCGGAGACTCTAATTAAAAAATCAGTCAGATATCATGACGTATGCTGCGTTTTCTTTGACTTATATAATCTACGAAATATAAAGAAAAAAAAACTTAAAAAAAATATTGGTATTCAAATTGAAGGGACCGCACAAACGCTGAAAAGGATCTGCCTACGACAAACGCCATTTTTTTTGTCAACGCCCAGGCCTTATATTCAGGGGGCAGTGCACAGTTCCATGGTTTAATTATCCTACAAAATTTGGCCGCTTTCTCACAATTAGGTCAAGATACAGAACACCCTGGGTACTGTCAGATTATTTATTTCCATCTTGTATTTCTGTAAGCGCAGATCTCAAAATAAGATTATTCGGAAATATTGATCGCATTACTATGTATTATCATACCAATTTATCAATACTGATGTCCCCCTCTTCTCAAATTCGTAAACGTAACTCAAATAAACTGGCAGAGTTTTATTTTGAAAGTCTTAAAATCCACAGAGAATAATCAGATGTACTTGGAGACATTCTTTTTATAAAAGATACTTAAAACAGCACTATCTCCACAAATCCCATACATTTAAAATAACTTTGATATTAAAAGAACGAAATATGATTTCAAAACATTTTGTACTAACAGAATCTCTAACTTTATAATATTCTACATGCACAGTAAACATACCTTGGAACTATTAATAAAGAGGAACTTACCCATACTTAACACATTAACCCTTTATTTACTGACGGTACTTACAAGTACCACTCACTTTAAACTTTTATACCATAGTGAATATTACTAATATACTAATGGTACTTTGCAAAAACACTCTTTTAACTCCACTATATTCGAATACATGGCAGCAGTAGTTCTAGGTTTGTTATTTTTGAGAGGAAAGAGGCAATCTTTGAAGGAGTCGATGTGTTTTGTGCCAACATTTTATACAGATTGCCGCGCTCGACTTTTTATTTCTGCAAACACAGTAAAAGATATAAGATAAGTGTTGGATTTTTTTCTGTGTTCATTATGATCTTAGAATACAGTTTGACTAGCTATTTTAGGTGAACGATGGATGTAGTTGATTTAAGAGTTAAATTACTCGCTGGCACTTATAAATACCGTCAGTACACTGGGTGTTGGAGAAAAGCTTCTTGTTTACTTTTCGTCAGTGTAGTTATCCATCGTTTTCATCTGCTCTTTAAAATGTAATTACTAAAATGTAGTGTAGTAACGGTTTCCCTGGTATTTCTTTTCTGTTTCATTGTTATTTTTTATAGGAAATCGAAAAAGTTGTGGCACCGGTTCGTTTTTGCTATGCTAGAAATGTCATATGTAAATTCATATATTGCATATGTGGAGATGCGAGAGAGCGTGGTTTTCCCTGGAATATTGATGTCGCATAACTAAAAGACTGCTAACAAGATCGAAACCTAAAAAAAAAAAAAAAAAAAAAAAAATAGTTTTTTTTAACCCTTTCAGGAGCAAAGCATTTTCAATTCTGAAGTGTTGAAATAAATGATTGGCACCGGAATTTGCCAAACGATTTATTTGTAAATAAGAAAAAGGGGGCCTATATTTCACATACTTATTAAATCGAAAATATTTTCTGGTGCCAGTTGAAATACCTTGTGAGTTTTCAGTTACGATATTTTAGTCACAGTGTACTGACGGTACTTTAAAGTACCACTTTAATTAATTACCTCTAAATAATTAAATTGCTCACGGGTGAGTATTTTTTTTATATTTATCCTTTAATTTTCATTATAGTAACTGAAAAAAAAATTACATGAAAAAAATTGCAGTAGATCATAATGCCGTAGATAATGGGTTAAAGGCGAGCCTCTTTTACAATTCTTTTAATTCTTCGACACCAGTTTTTTCCATATTGTAATTTTTAATTATTTAATCGCTCAAAATTTGGGATTAGATAATGTGAAAATTTCCAAACTAAAATACTGGTATTCAAATTTAAAAGTTTTGTTCACCTTACATGGCAAGTTTTCTTGCCAACCGGCTTTAATGAGTTAAAATAGTGAAGCTTCAGTGCAACCGCTATCGCTTGAGTTGTTTACCGCCAATGGAAACTTCCACTTGTAAATTTATATAGAATTTTTCTGTTTATTTAACCCCTTGAGGGGCAAGCAATTACGTTTGTGAAATGCTTAATTCCCACCGGAATCTTTGAAAAATTCTATTTCAAAATAAGTAAAAGCAATTGTACGTCTTTTTAACACCAATGTTAGAAACGTAAAATTTAATAAAATTCACCTGGTGTAAAACTTCATTAATCGTAGGTGGTTTATAATGAATACCAGTGCCTCTCAAGGGGTTAAACGCCTTAATGTTGCGAAATTTCAGTCATAAATCATGGCAGAAGCAGATTTTCAATTTTACTGGTAGAAGTTTACTTTGGCGTTTGTCACTCCCTGTATTTCCGCGATATTGTGACAACCAGGGGAACAAACTGACAATTTTACAATGCAAACTGACACCAGTAAGAACAAATAGAAATTCTGGCCACATTTGCGAGAAAAAAAAATTCCATGGATAAGACGCTTAAATAAGACGAAATTCAATTTTTCTGGTGGGATTTTTCTCCCGGCGGTAATTAGAAACTGAAGATAGGATTAAAAAAAAAAGCAGCCGCCATTTGTGACAACCTCCTCAGTTACCTCACTCGCAACTAATATACATTACACTATATGTCTCCTTCTCTTTATTCATAACTCCTTTAAATAATATCCATTACATAAGATAAACCAACTCGAAAAAGACATCCTTCGATCTTCGGCGAACGTCTTAACCCTTAACCCTTTCAGGGGCAAGGTACTTGTCTTTATAAAATGTTGAAAAAATTTATTGACACCAGTATTTACATGAGAATTTATTTGTAAACAAGTAAAAGCATATTTTCGCATATTTAAGAAAGGTGAAATTTTCATTATAAAATTCCGGTGCCAATGTGGCAATCAGGGATTAAAATTATGTGATGCCGTGACGGCATCACCGCCCTTCAAGGGGTTAAATGCATGAATTATTCTTTTGTAGTTGAGTTTCTTTTTTCTTATATTGAGGATGAGGAACCAGAAATTTTAAGATAAATTTTTAACTTTAGTTAGTAGCATATTTTTGTTATTTTTACAAGATTAATATTTCTATATTAATATAGTGATTTCTAAGAACTTAATTTATTTTTTAAAAGTTAAAAAAAAGTGATGCATATCTGCGCTAATCTGTATTTAAGGATTAAAAGTATTTAACTTAATTAATTACCTTTGCATAAATTTAGCGATCCGACAAGATTTAGAGTTGCCAAAAATCTCTGAAAAATTAAAGAACATACGTGCTTCAATTGGCCAAACATGGATCACACCATGACGTCAAATACATGGAGCTACTAACAAAAAGTACCTAACATATCCTTAAAATAGTGAAGCTTCAACTGTAACCGCTTTTGCAAGGGGTTGATTACGTCCGGAAGAAACTTCCAGTAAATTTCAATAGAAATATTCTCCTTAATTAAACGCCCTATTAATGAAAAGCTTCTGTCTTAAATAATGACAGGAACAGATATTTATTTTTACTGGTGTTAGTTTACTTTGGCGGTAGTCAGGACCTGCGTTTCTGCCATATTGTGACAACCTAGATTACCTCATGTTAGTGTCAGTGAAAAAGGTTGTGAATACCAGGGCAAACTGAAATCAGCAAAATCTTTATCATCATCATCTTCTTCTTCAGCATGGGTTTGGCTAAATCAGCTTGTTCCGGCTACATTGATCAATCCATCGGAGCGTAGGTCTACCCCGGTCACGGTAACCCCTGGGTCTGTAACTCAGAAGCTTTTTTGGCAATCGGTCATTACTCATACGCTCTACGCGATTCTTCTATTTATTCTGACAATCTACTATTTTATGTTTGATGTTGTATATTTTTAGCCCCTTAACGCTCGAATTAAATTACGGTTTAAAAATTCAAATTGCTTATTGGCACCACTTTTATGAAAAAGAAATATTCTTCTTATTTAATGACAGGTAAAACGATACTAAAATATAGCCAATATCACTATTTTATAAAACTGGTGGGAATCAAACAATTTGAGTAAAAGACACAGCCCGTGAATATGATGGGAGCGAGAATTAAGTGGTTAAATCTGAGCGTATGGAATCATTAGTAAGCATGTCCATTCTTGTGCATCTCTTTGCAGATGTTAAAAACTTCATTTCTGAAGCCTGTATGCTGGATAGTTCTTTGGTATTAATAGTCCATATCTCCGAACTATTGAAAAGTGCTGGCGTTGCCATTACTTTATAAAATTTTAGCTTAGTTTCTGTACGTGTTTTAATTTTTAGAATTTTGATCAATGATCCGAAAATATGTTGGAATTTATGCAATTTACTTTCCAAGTCTTTATTTTTGTTATATGTAGTATCACATCCCAAGTACTTGAAGTCTGAGACTTGTTCTATTATCCTATTATCCAAGACAATTTTAGTTCTTATGGGCTCTTTTCCTCTGAAAGCCATCGTCTTGGTTTTCTTTATGGATATCTTCATGTTATAAGTTTCACATAGTTTATGTAGTTCATAAATTGCTCTTTTGAGGTCATTCTCATTGTCCTGAAAAATTACTTGATCATCCGCAAACAGAATTGTATTGATAGATGTTTTAGAGTCAAGTCTGATACCCTTGGGTATCAAATGTTTCCATGATTTTATTAGGTGCTCTATATAGATGTTTAACAGTGTGGGTGATAAGCTACAGCCTTGCTCCACTCCTTGGTTTATAATTATCTCTTCAGTGAGTGATTTATCGACCTCAATAAAGATTATTGTTCTTTTATATAAGCTCTTCGCAGCTTGTATCAAATGTGATGAATATACATTCTCTGTCAAAATACTCCACAGTCTCTCTTTATCCACTCGATCGAATGCTGTTTCATAATCAATGAATGCAATGTGTGTTTGAAGATTAAATTCTCTGCGTTTTTCTGTTATCTGGTTTAAGATGAAAACGCTATCTATACATGATCGACCCATTCTAAAACCGTTTTGTTCTTCTTGAAGAAGACTGTCTGAAATCTTAGCAATTCTTCTGTTGAGGATGCCACTGTATAGTTTATAGGTACTGTTTAACAAACTTATGCCTCTGTAGTTTCCACAATCTTTTCTGTCTCCTTTCTTGAAGATTGATATCATTCTTGTCTTCTACCAATCCATTGGTATTTTACAACTTATCCAACATCAGTTAAATAGGTTTAGGATGCGTTGATGCAAGACGGATCCTCCATATTTTGTAAGTTCAGGATTGATATTACCAAGTCCAGTTGCTTTTCGATTTTTTAGCTTCTTCAATGTCTCTTGAAATTCTGACATTGTGATTAAGTCAACATTTTCATCCACACCATCAACATCATTAAGATCTTCTATCTGGGGGTTATACTATAATGATTTGTAGTGCTCAATCCACTTATTCTTTGGAATAGTATTTATGATTGTTGCATCTTTTATCTTTGTGTTCATTGATTTTAGAAATTTGTAAGCTATTGATTGTCTGTCGTGTGAATCTTGTACTATTTTACTAATAAAATTATCCCAAGACATTTGGTGGGCATGCCGTGTTATATTCTTAGCTTTATTTCTTTTCTCCTTGTAAATATTTTCTGTTTCGTCACTTCTACGTTGGAGGAAATTCTGGTAATATTTTTGTTTTTAGCTACTGCTTCCTCTATCTCTTCATTCCAAATTTTCAATCCTCTTGTCTTTTTCGCAAAATCAAATCGAAATTTTTACCATGTGAGTAAGAAAATATTTCCATGAATAAGGCGCTTAACCCGGGAGAACTCGCTAGTGAGAATTTCTCTCACGGTGCCCAATTGCTTTTTTTTTTACTTTACATTCACTTAATATCAACTTTTTTTGCTTGGCTTAGTACTTTTATTCACGAAATAAGTAAAATAACTGAAATAACTTTTTCCATTTTAATTAAAATGAAAAACGGTTTAAATAAGCGTCTTAAAAAAAGTACGACGGTGAGAGAAAATCTCATGCAGCGAGTTCTCCCGGGTTAAATAGGACGAAACTTTCTATTCAAATGTACTGGTGGGAAGTTCACACCGGCGGTAATCAGAAACTGTTGATCCGATGTAAAATATCAGCCGCCATCTTGTGACAACCTACTCAGTTACTTCACTCGCAAGTGGTAGATAGTACACTATATGTCTCCTCCTCTTTATTCATAACTCCATTGTCAAACTAATATTATGGTTCGACAGTCCCATCGACATCCTTGCTATGACGTCATATCGCGGTTTTACAACGGTAAAGTTATTTTGGTTTCTTGAGCTGAAATAAATTTAACCCCCTAATTCTCGCTCCCGTCATATTCACGGGCTGTGTCTTTTACTCAAATTGTTTGATTCCCACCAGTTTTATAAAATAGTGAAATTGGCTATATTTTAGTATCGTTTTACCTGTCATTAAATAAGGTGAATATTTCTTTTTCATAAAAGTGGTGCGAATAAGCAATTTGAATTTTTAAACCGTAATTTAATTCGAGCGTTAAGGGGTTAAAATATATCTCAACACTTTATTGATATGCAAGTGAAACTGGAAAAATTAAAATCTAATGAATTTCTAATATAGTAAGTTGCTTCAGAACTTATTAAAACATCTGAAGTTTATTTTGAAGGTTAATTTTTCTTTTAATTCCAACAAATACTTTAGGATTAATTTGTATATATTTTATGAATTAATTTTGAAAAATATGTTAATTTAATTCATTAAATCTTTTCATATGTAAGTAGTGAAACTTATTGATGTTTTGCACTATAAAAACAAATGTTATAAATAATAGTTCTAAATACTATTAACCCGAGGGGACTCGCGCCGGGAATGATAGACCCAGAGTGCGTATGGTTTTTTTACAATTGTCACCACTATTTTTTTTAAAGTAATCTTCAACTTATTTTATCGCTGAATTTGTAACAATTGTTTCCGACTAAATAAGACGACGATTATTATTTGTATTTATTGGTGACAAAGTGAAAAGCATTCATACCCTGGGTATACGCGCGTTCTCCCGGGTTAAAGCCATACTTATTTTATTTTTATCAACATTCTGAGTTTTTCTTGATTTTTTGCGAAAGAGTTTTCTAATTTTAATTTTAAATACTTTTACATTTAATACTAATATCTACTGGTTTTAAATAATAGCGCACTCTGCTATAAATAATGTGCATTTAGAATTTATAATCGCCCAGTTATTGAAAGAATTAATTTATTAATTTGAAAGATGTAATATTAATTAGTTCCCATAAAACACTATGAGAATGTGAATTATGATTTCTAGAAGTTTAAGATATTTTCAAGAAACATTTCTTAAACCTTTAGCGGGCGGTGTCCACAAAAAAGGACACCTAATTTTCTAAAGTACTGGCACCAAGAAAATTTAATTAAAATTTTCCTTTTATAAAGTACGGGAAAATAAGCAAGTTTTTGTTTTCTAATAAATTCGCTTGTTAATTTTGGTGTCAGTCCATCATTTCTCAAACGGAATTACTCCGCGTCGGAATGGGTTAAACATTTCAGGCAACTAGCTTACAATTTTTCCTAGTAACGTTCCTGTATTTTTTGTAATGAGTAACTACATATATTATCTTTTGTTATCATCCCATTTCTGCGTGCATACAAAACGCACGACGTCGAATGACCGATAGCCAAAACTTTCTATGCAGCTTTTCCAACCCTTCATGACTGATCCATCCCCTTTGCATCTTGAAAAGTTTCATGTTGAGCTTAACCGCGATTTTTTATTTTGTTTCGAAAAAATTATATATGATTCTCTGAAAGGTTTTTTACACAGGAAAAACAGTGAAAAAAAAATCAGAGATGCATTTTTCATATAATACATCAATCTTTGCTTCTGTTGCACGTCTGCGATATAAGTAAAATCTACTGTCGTGTCGCTTTTTTACGCTAAAATAGTGCAAATTAGTAAATATTTTAATAAGTATGTCTCCGAATACCATCTTTTGTATAATTATTTATTTTATAAAACTTAACCTTTAATCCTTTAAGTCCCAAAATAGCCATAAATTAAAATCGAACTGCATCTATATTGTCTGCTATTAATACAAAAATGTGAAATAAAGCATGAAATAAATGTGAAATAATAATGTGAATACAAAGCAATTACTGACTTTTGATTTAGACTCGCAGTTTTTCGTCTGATATGATATCTATATACGTATACAGAGTATCCAGTTCAATAAAACTTAGGGATTTTTTGTTTCACAAATGAAAACGACACTTATAGTAACGACATTGTATCTAATCAAAATGGGTAAATATTTTGTCGATAGATGGCGTGGTATCTATTCAGGTTTCTAACAGTGGCGAACGACTTCGCTTTCTTTTTCCACAGTTAATGGAAAGCGTTTGGGCCTGTTGGATGCATGATTTATTCCCCAGAAGAGTGCAAATAATTCGTACCAATTTCTTTACGTTGCTAAAGATTAAACCAGTCATAAAAAACAAGCGCCAAGAAAAGCTCTGAAAAGATATAGTGCTACTACAGAACAACTCTAGGCCAGGTGTGTAAAGAATAATCCCGACTTGCTAAATTTATTTCATTGTGAAGAGCTGAAACACTTGCCGTACAGCGCCGAAATCTCCAAGTGATACCCTATTTTCGACTCCTTAGAAAAACTCACTGAAATATCAACTGTTCTCCTGTGATAGGGAGATACAGTACACCGTGTAATAAAAAAGAAAAGTGCCCAGCTAAACTGATGGCATTGAGCTCACAGGCTATTCACACTAATTGTATATTATACACTTATTTTAAAGAATAATGCCCCTCAAAAAAATAAGTGAAGGGGAATTAGCCCCCGTTTCCCCCTTTATACTTAACCAGTGAACCTCCAAATCTCACCAGGGAAGCCCCTTATCATAATAAACCGGTATACCAAATTTGGAGCAAATCGAATAATCCTGCAAAAAAAAAACCATTTATCTAAATTAAGGGGGTGGACTAGCCCCCCTTTATCTTTAACCAATGAATCGCCAAAACGAATCAGGGAAGCTCCTTAACATAATAAACCGGTATACCAAATTTGGAGCAAAGCGAATAATTCTGCATGAAAAACCCGTTTATATAAATTAAGGGGGGTGGCCTAGCCCCCCCTTCCCCCTTTATCTTTAACCAATAAACCCCCAAAACTAATACAGGAAGTTCCTTAACATAATAAACCAGTATACCAACTTCGGAGCAAATCGAATCATTCTGCATGAAAAACCCATTTATCTGAATTAAAAGGGGTGGACTAGCCCCCTTTCCCCCCTTTATTCTTAACTAATGAACCCCCAAAACTAATCAGGGAAGTTCCTTATCATAATAAACCGGTATAACAAATTCGGAGCAAATTGAATCATTCTGCATGAAAAACCCATTTCTCTGAATTAAAAGGGGTGAACGAACGCCGTTTTTCCCCCTTTATCCTTAAGCAATGAACTCCCAAAACTAATCAGGGAAGTTCATTAACATAATAAACCGGTATACCAAATTCGGAGCAAATCGAATGATTCTGCGTGAAAACCCCATTTATCTGAATTAAGGGGGTGGACTAACCCACCTTTCCCCCCTTTATCCTTAACAAATGAACCCCCAAAACTAATCAGGGAAGTTCCTTAACATAATAAACCGGTATACCAACTTCGGAGCAAATCGAATCATTCTGCATGAAAAACCCATTTATCAAAATTAAGAGGGGCGGGCGAACCTCCCTTTCCCCCTTTATTCTTAACCAATGAACCCCCAAAACTAATCAGGGAAGTTCCTTATCATAATAAACTGGTATACCAAATTCAGAGCAAATCGAACCATTCTGCATGAAAAACCCATTTATCTGAATTAAGGGGTGGACTAGTCCCCCCTTTTCCCCCTTTATTCTTAACCAATGAACCCCCAAAACTAATCTGGGAAGTTCCTTAACATAATAAACCGGTATACCAAATTCGGAGCAAATCGAACCATTCTGCATGAAAAACCCATTTATCTGAATTAAAAGCGGTGAACTAATGCCCCCTTTCCGCCCTTTATCCTTAACCAATGAACCCCCAAAACTAATCAGGGAAGTTCCTTAACGTAATAAACCGGTATACCAAATTCGGACCAAATCGAATGATTCTGCATGAAAAAACCCATTTATCTGAATTAAGGGGGGTGGACTAACCCCGTTTTCCCCCCTTTATCCTTAACCAATGAACTCCCAAAACTATTCAGGGAAGTTCCTTAACATAATAAACCGGTATACCAAATTCGGAGCAAATCGAATAATTCTGCATGAAATACCCATTTATCTGAATTAAGGGGGGGTTGGACTAACCCCATTTTTCCACCTTTATCCTTAACCAATGAACTCCCAAAACTAATCAGGGAAGTTCCTTAACATAATAAACCGGTATACCAAATTCGGAGCAAATCGAATGATTCTGCATGAAAAACCCATTTATCTGAATTAAGGGGGTGGACTAACCCCCTTTTCCCCCTTTATCCTTAACCAATGAACCCCCAAAATTAATCAGTGATGTTCCTTAACATAATAAACCGGTATACCAAATTCGGAGCAAATCGAATGATTCTGCATGAAAAACCCACTTTTCTGAATTAAGGGGAGGGGGGGTGGACTAACCCCGTTTTTCCCCCTTTATCCTTAACCAATGAACCCCCAAAACTAATCATGGATGTTCCTTAACATAATAAACCGGTATACCAAATTCGGAGCAAATCGAATGATTCTGCATGAAAAACCCATTTTTCTGAATTAAGGGGGGTGACTAACCCCGTTTTTCCCCCTTTATCCTTAACCAATGAACTCCCAAAACTAATCAGGGAAGTGCCTTATCACAATGAACCTAGGAAAAAATTTTGAAGCAAATCGGATGTTTCTATCAAGAGTTATCGCGTTACGTACATACATACGTACGTACGTACATACATACATACATACATACATACAGAACGGGCGGGCACATTAGCTCTCAGGCTTTGATAGCCTGTGAGGTAAAAATGAATCTGCTAACAATCCACAAGTTTCTGCACTGAAAACATCTTCTCTTCATTTGGAGATTGCTTATATACAGATGAACAAATGTAGGTTCATTATAAATCATAACATTTATTTTGAGACTACATAAACAATTATGAATTTCTTAATTCTCTTGAGGTATTTCTTTTAGATTCTTTAAAACAGAGAAGAAACACCATCGCTATAATAGACGTCGAAGTTATGGTATAACCTTAACCTTCTAATTCCCAGGGTAGAATGCGTTCCGGAAACAGCTTAATTCAGAAAATCGGAATTCATACCAGAAAAACTAATAGCAACTTTCTGTTTATTTGAAAACGAAATATCTGCTATTAACTAAGTTAAAAATTTCTATTTTAAATTCCTATTTTAAATTTCTGGTGTGAATACGGAATATCTAAATTAAAAAATCCATTAAATCGTGACCGCTGATGGTAGCAAATATGCTACCATGGGCAGTAGAGGGTTAACACAAACCCTATTTTGCTTACCGTACCCCAACTTTTTGATCACTCTTCATGTTAAAATAAAGTTGAAATTAGAAATTTTAGATGTTAGTTACGCAATTGATAGCAGTTTTGTAATAAGTTTTCTTTCATAGCAATTACATATTAAACGGCTTAGATAGTTTTAACCCTTAAATGCGCGATTTTTTCTTTGGAAAAAATTATATATGATACACTGAAAGATTTATTACACAGGGAAAGAAATCAGAGATATACTTTTCATATAATACGTCAATCTTTTCTTTTGTTTCACATCTGCAATACAAGTAAAAACTACTGTAGTGTGGCTGTTTTACACTAAAATAAAGCAAATTAGTAAATACTTTAATAAGTATGTCTCCTTTTTTATATAATTATTTATTTTATAAAACTTAATCTTTAACCCTTTAATTCCAATAATAGAATACGTTCTAGAAATTACGTAGTTCAGAGAATCTGACTTTACACCAGAATGTTTCAATGGTTAATTTCGCTTTATTTAAATACGGAATGTCTGTTTTTTAATTAAACGAAATATTGCTATTTTAATTTTCTGGTGTGAATTAGGTATATGCGAATTAAAAAAATCTATTAAATTCAAAACTGTGTTCTTTGCAATATACAAAGCTGCGCACTAAAGGGTTAAAGATTCCCGTATTTACCCTGTCTGATTGACCCTTTATATATTCAAAAGGTTTATGAACAGGCTGTTGACATAGTACACTTGCATTTCTTTAAAATATGTCGCTT
This sequence comes from Maratus speciosus, assembly GCA_963932465.1. Taxonomy (NCBI): domain Eukaryota; kingdom Metazoa; phylum Arthropoda; class Arachnida; order Araneae; family Salticidae; genus Maratus; species Maratus speciosus. The sequence goes on along the minus strand of OZ010787.1, from coordinate 33,498,918 downwards.
TATTAAAAATTGCAGTTAATTAAAGGTTAATTAAATAACATATTGGCAAATTATCTGTAAATTGCAGTGCTGAAGCTTTGCACGGGCATACTTGTGTGAGGTTACATCCAATCTGTTGTGAAAGAGTGATGACTACACTCTTTCAGGCATTCGCGCCTTTATGTATGTCCTACATTTTACACAAAATTTTATTATTTTACACAAAAGCATTCATTTGTTTAACCCCTTCTAGGGCGGTGATTCATTTTTGGACTACTTAATTTACCCTATATTGTATAATTTTTTACAAAGACTTATTTTTCTTTCAGCAACGATTTTTTTAATAATACAGTTACTAATTTATATATTTATTGTACGAAACCCTCTGAGCGCGAGTAATACTCGCACTGGACCGTTTTTTTTTACATGTATGTTCGAAGCAAAGTATTTATCGAGTACTATTGCGTGGTGATAAATATCAATCGAAATTATGCTATGGGTGACGCTGAATGACCAGTATACAGCATGATATAAAAATACAAAGAATTGCCTAAAAACAAAGACAATCTGTAAATGAAAGAGAAACTCTAAGTAAAAAGGTAATAGAATGCAGACATTTAACGTTTTCAAGGTCGGTGGTTTATTTTTTGACCACCTAATTTTAAATCCAACACGGTACATTGACACCAGGATTTTGTTTTTAAGATTTTCGTTTTAATTCTTCTCCTATCTTTGATTCGATCCTTTATTTTGATTCTACTCTGCTTTCGTTGATGTATGACTTTTTCAGTGGTGCTCTTGAGTTTTCCAAGTTTTGCTGGTAAATATGTTATTTTATACTACTCTACCACATGCATAATTTATTCTGCTTTCTTTTCTGATTACTTTAATAGTTTGCTTTGCTTATTTTATGTTTTATTTTTGTTCTCGGAAGCACATGTATTGATTTTTCCTTATGATTTTTAGCTCACAGGCTATCAAAGCCTGAGAGCTAATGTGCCCGCCCGTTCTGTATGTATGTATGTATGTATGTATGTATGTATGTATGTACGTACGTACGTATGTACGTAACGCGATAACTCTTGATAGAAACATCCGATTTGCTTCAAAATTTTTTCCTAGGTTCATTGTGATAAGGCGCTTCCCTGATTAGTTTTGGGAGTTCATTGGTTAAGGATAAAGGGGGAAAAACGGGCTTAGTCCACCCCCCCACCCCCCTTAATTCAGAAAAATGAGTTTTTCATGCAAAATCATTCGATTTGCTCCGAATTAGGTATACCGGTTTATTATGTTAAGGAACATCCCTGATTAGTTTTGGGGGTTCATTGGTTAAGGATAAAGGGGGAAAAACGGGGTTAGTCCCCCCCCCTTAATTCAGAAAAATGGGTTTTTCATGCAGAATCATTCGATTTGCTCCGAATTTGGTATACCGGTTTATTATGTTAAGGAACATCCCTGATTAGTTTTGGGGGTTCATTGGTTAAGGATAAAGGGGGAAAAACGGGGTTAGTCCACCCCCCCCCCCTTAATTCAGAAAAATGGGTTTTTCATGCAGAATCATTCGATTTGCTCCGAATTTGGTATACAGGTTTATTATGTTAAGGAACATCCCTGATTAGTTTTGGGGGTTCATTGGTTAAGGATAAAGGGGAAAAAGGGGGGTTAGTCCCCCCCCTTAATTCAGAAAAATGGGTTTTTCATGCAGAATCATTTAATTTGCTCCGAATTTGGTATACCGGTTTATTATGTTAAGGAACATCCCTGATTAGTTTTGGGAGTTCCTTGGTTAAGGATAAAGGGGGAAAAACGGGGTTAGTCCACCCCCCCCCCCTTAATTCAGAAGAATGGGTTTTTCATGCAGAATCATTCGATTTGCTCCGAATTTGGTATACCGGCTTATTATGTTAAGGAACATCCCTGATTAGTTTTGGAGGTTCATTAGTTAAGAAAAAGGGGGGAAAGGGGGCTAGTGCACCCCTTTTAATCCAGATAAATGGGTATTTCATGCAGAATGATTCGAATTGCTCCGAATTTGGTATACCAGTTTATTAAGTTAAGGAACTTCCCTGATTAATTTTGGGGGTTCATTGATTAAGAATAAAGGGGGAAAAGGTGGGCTAGTCCACCTCCTTAATTCAGATAATTGGGTTTTTCATGCAGAATGATTCGATTTGCTCCGAAGTTGGTATACCGGTTTATTATGTTAAGGAACTTCCTTGATTAGTTTTGGGGGTTTATTGGTTAAAGATAAAGGGGAAGGGGGGCTAGGCCACCCCCCTTAATTTATATAAACGGGTTTTTCATGCAGAATTATTCGTTTTGCTCCAAATTTGGTATACCGGTTTATTATGTTAAGGAGCTTCCCTGTTTCGTTTTGGCGATTCATTGGTTAAAGATAAAGGGGGGCTAGTCCACCCCCTTAATTTAGATAAATGTTCTTTTTGCAGGATTATTCGATTTGCTCCAAATTTGGTATACCGGTTTATTATGATAAGGGGCTTCCCTGATTAGATTTGGAGGTTCACTGGTTAAGTATAAAGGGGGAAACGGGGGCTAATTCCCCTTCACATAGTTTTTTGAGGGGCATTATTCTTTAAAATAAGTGTATAATATACAATTAGTGTGAATAGCCTGTGAGCTCAATGCCATCAGTTTAGCTGGGCACTTTTCTTTTTTATTTACTTTCTTTCTAATTATTCATGTTTCTGGTAGATTTTTAGGTAGATTTCGTATAAAATACTGCCTATTGGAATCTCTCCTATGTTAAAATTTCGGAAATATTTTTTCAGATCCACACCGATCATGAACCCTAGAACCAAAAATCACCCCCAGTAAAAAAACTTTATCTATCTATATATCTGTCTATCTATCTATATATATCTATATATATATATCATTTTTTATGGACACGATAACTTCCATAATTCTGCACAAATCTTTTCCAAACTGATACATAAAACCATGGTCATAAAATCTCTGTCAGGTTCGTTAATAATTAAAATCGGACCAAGGAGGTGGAAATAGGAAGGGTTTGGTGAAAAACGAAAAACCCCATAACTTCTTAATTATAATACATATCGTGTCAGTTCAAAGTTATTAATTCTAAAAATGGGACAAAAATATATGTATGACAGAATTTTGATAAAACTAAAAATGGGCTCATGGGGTTTAAAACATAGAGTTTTGAGGAGAAAGAGATTCATAACATATTAGGGGAAGAAGGTTTGGCAAGAACAATCTAAGAAAGGCCAGGCGTCTGGGATGGTTGCACATTTGTGAAAATACTAATAATGCCTATGACAAATTGTACAAATATATTTCGGGTAAATCTCTAAAACAATCAGACCTAATATTCACATCACTGGAAAAATGCCTAGGTGTTTGCGACCTATGACGATCTGGCTTCCAGCCTAATGGCTGAACGTTTTGATACAGATAACCCGCCATTAAGACAAGTTCAATTTGTAAATTAATTTGATTTTGCTGCAGATGTAGATTTTTGACCAGTCTAACGCACAGAACTGTTTTACGTTTAAAAAAACAACAACACAACAATAAGGCCCCTGGACCGGACGAGCTTGACTACTGCCATCGAAATTCTTAAGGTCAGAGGACACGAGTTGTGACGTCATCACTAATCGACCGACTTCTCACTAGTGTTGGAATTCACACCGGAAAATTTTAAATAGCAATTTTCTTTTCTTTTATTTGTGGAATATCTATCATCTTATAAAACAATAACAACTATTTCAACTTACTGGTGAGAATACGGCATCCCTAAATAAAAATTCAACCAGATGCGGGATGCCATATTTTTTATAAGATGATTCCAATTTCTCACCAGTAAGTTTAAACAGATATTATTGTTTTATAAGATGATAAATATTCCAGAAATAAAATAAAATAAAATTGCTATTTAAAATTCTCCGGTATGAATTTCAATACTGGTGAGAAGGCGATCGATGAGGTCACGTGTCCTCTGGCCTTGAGTATTTCGATGGTAGCGGCTCGATGCATTAGTTATCAAGAATATCTGCAGAAAATTCGCATCATTCATGCTACTTCTATATAGTACTTGTTTCCGTTTAAAACATGTTCCGTTATGCTGGAAAAAAGGTATAGCCAACTTTTTTAGAAAAAGAAATCGCCTTCCAGATGTTCCAAAATCTTATAGACCTATAACATCACTTTCAATCATGGGCAATGAATATGAGCGCATTAACAAGACTCGCATTATTACAATGCTGGAATCAGGTGCTTTTTCAGACGATGCTCAGTGCGGCTTTCGCGAAGCGAAAAACACAATTACAGCTGTTCAAGCTTTAAAAAATACTGTAAAAAAGATCTTGAACAATTATAAGTACTGTTCCATGGTTTCTAAAGACATATATGGCGCGTTTGATCAACTAAATTGGTTTGTCATTGCGCAGGTGTTGGACGAGCTACCTATCTTTGATTATTTAAAGTCAATTCTAAAAAATTACATCAGTCATTGACTGATAGGTTAGAGGAGTCAGCTGGTTCAGGTTGTTCCGAGGTTGCCCACAAGAGTCAAATCTTGGCTCGCTCATTTGAACCATCGTTGCAGATAAAATTATTAAACTTTGTAATCGAATTAGTTTAAATATAATCTCATAGGCTGATGACAGTGTGATTATTGAATGGAGTTAAGAATAAAGAAGAGGAGACATGTAGTGTTCTGTCTACCAGATGTGAGTGAAGTAACTGAGGAGGTGTTCACAAGATGGCGGCTGCTTTTTTTAAAATCGGATCTACAGTTTTAAAATACCGCCGGGGCAAACTCCCACCAGTATAATTGAATAGAAAATTTTGTCTTATTTAAGCGTCTTATAAATATTTTCTCACAAATATTTTCTGGTGTCAGTTTGACATCTAAAGCAGTCAGATTGCATCACCAGTTATCACAATACGGCAGAAACGTAAGACCTGACTACTGCAAAAGTAAACTCACACCAGTTAAAAGTAAAATCTTTTTCTGCCATAATTTATGACTGAAATTTTCATTAATAACGCCTTTAAATATGGAGAAAATTTCTATATAAATTTACTGGTGGAACCTTCGACCGGAAGTAATCAGCCCTTTCTTAAGCGGTTACATTTGAAGCTTCACTATTTTAAGGATATGTCAGTTCCTTTTTATTAATAGTTCCATGGATTATTGAGGGTGCGGATACAAATTTAGTACTAGAGAAAAATATCAACTATCACCTTTCTCATTTTGCCAGTATCTGTGAGGAGGTTCATCTTCAAATTAATCCTCCAAAATCAACAGCTATGATATTTGGCGCAAATACACTTGAAAAGAGGCGTCCTATCTTTAAGCTACATGGTGCTAGTACCTCAGTTAAAAACAATGTTAAATTTCTGGGTTTCTTACTTGACAGTAAATTCAATAGGCTGTACCACTTTGATATGATACGTTCTGGATTAAAGGATTTTAAATGCCATATGAAGTGTGTCAGAATCAGGGACAAGGTTCTTCCTTTGGAATACTTAAAAATATGGTACGAAATAGTACTAAAAAACGGATTGCCTATGGTCTTAAAAATATGGATGAACGAACTTCGCTGCCACGGACTACAGAAGTTATCATCATGTCAAAGAATGTCTTTGCTCTCGATAATTAAAACATATCGCACAGTTTCAACTGCTGCACTTAGCGTACTTAACCCTAGATCTACCGGGAATTTTATTCAAGTTTTAATAAAACGTTCTACACCAGAATTTTTATTTAAAACTATTTAACTTATTTATTTACCTTATTTTTGTCTGGTTTATATACTTAGTTTATTTTAAAGAAATTTCTGGTTTGAATGAATATTTTGTATGTACCTGTCGGGTCCAATGGACCCGTCTGGTAGACGGAGGGTTAACGGCATATCGCCTATCAGTATAGAATTAGAAAATTTAGCAAGAGTTCATGGTATTGTAAAAGAAGATGGTGTGGCCTGGATCAGAGAACAATACATATCATGTGACAGTGTTCTGAGACTATTTCAAACTTTTTTTCTACTTACTTCAGCATAACGTTGGTTTTCTGAAATCTACAATGAATTTGGTCCCAACAGTGGATTTTCCGACGATTTTTACCGACTGGTCCAAAATGACAGGCGGTGTTGGTGCTGCCTTCACAGTGTTTGTTAATAATCAATTAACATTAGATAAGCGTTTCAGATTGAATGAGTATAACACATTGTTTCAAGCGGAACTTTCTGCTTTAGACGAGGCGATTCAATGGTGTATGGTAGCACAATATAAACAGTTTAATATGTATTTTATCTTTCATCTGCGTGCTGAAAAACTTATTTCCTGTAAATGAAATTGCTTTTCATATTTTTACTAATCTTCGTATGCTCGGTGACAAAAATATTAATATTGGATGGATTAAATCACACGTGGGAATCACGGGTAATGAAAGAGCAGACACTTTGGCCAAGTCCATAGTTGAAGAGAACAAATTTGATAAATTTTTGGACGTTTCAATCCCGTTGTCCTACGCAAAGACGCATTTCAAAAATGAGATTATCAGAGAATGGCAGGAATCCTGGCGCATTAGTGGAAAAGGTCGCGATACCTATGTTGTGATTAAGGAAGTAAAAACTGATTTCTTATGCATGTCTCAGGTGTCAGCGTACTTCATATCTGGTCACTGCACTTTTCGTTCATGCCTTTTTAAAATTGACAAAAGAAGTAGAAACTGGTGTTTTTGTGGTGAATTAGGAGATCCTAAGCATTTCGTATTTGGTTGATGTCAATATATGCCGGGTTACTTCGAGTTCATCCGTTCAAAAAGCCTTTCTTGGAATTTCAAGAACATCTTGAAAACGACCTCTAACTATAAAAAACGATAGATGGGGCATTCTCACAATCTTTTGACTTTTAAGTCCCTGAATAATCCCTTCCGTCCCTTCTTTAACACCCCTTTAAGACAATGTTATACCAAAATGTTGTACTAAAAATACTACACTGTTATTATTTCTTATCTGAATGTCCTGTGAGTACCATGCAAATTCATTATAAGTAAAAATTTAGAAGAAAATAAAAAGTGATACTGGTAAAATGATAAGGAAAATTAAACTCGGAAGTTTAACTTAAACCTCAGTTAAATTAAATTTTTCGCTGCTGACCACTTTTTCTTCATTTTGAATCATTAAGGCATTCGTCTATCAGATTAAAATGTCATTTTAGAAAGTTTAATTTCACCAGATTTTTATTCCCGAAAGTCAAAAGTTTGTGAGAATGCCCCATATATAATGAACTATATAAACATTTTTCAGTTATCAACTACAGATTCTAAACATACACATGACCAGATTTTCTTTGGGTTTTACATTTTATCAGCAACTAAGCTAAGCAGCAGTATTTTTGTTTATTCTGCGTCTTTTGAATTGGCAATTTCAGGACATAATCGTTTGAGTAATTCTGTTGATGCTTTCTTATTGTTCTCACCAATTCCTGGTTTCTTCACCAAGTATTTTAGGCTTTCAACTCGTGTAATCCTGACATTTAACTGATTATTTTTGTGAATTCATGTGGTGGGGCTTCTTACATGAGAAATTTCGTAATACTATAAACTGACTTAAAACTTTGCACATACATATTTGGACTTTCAGAACTTTTGAAACGTTGAATTGAACATTGTACATTGAACTAGAAATTTTGAGTTTCATTTTTATTATTTATTTATTCTTTTTTGAGCTGAATTTTTTTTTACTCATATTAGTAAATTTTTATAATTCTATTTCATATTTTTACAGATAAATGTGCAGTTGTCTTAAAACCTATCAACTTTTTGCTCCAGACACATGTGTGGTTGTCTCTAATTCTCTTAAGGGGATCCGGGACAAAAAAATCTTCAAATATTGCAAAAAAAATATCGCATAAAAAATTTCTCTGTTTTTCTGCTTAAAATGACATTTAAATCATGTTTCTATCTGAATTAGAACAAAAAATATTAATTTTTTCGTTTTGGTTTGTTTTCAAAATCTAGCTTTCAAGCAATGGCAGTCATGGAAACGACTTCTTGTAAAAATGCGTTTTCTTCATGATAGGTTGTTCCACCATTTCTCATATTTAAATTCTTATAACTCGAGAACCGTTAAAGATACAGGGTTCAAACTTGAAACATATCTTTTTCAATTGTTTTACTTTAATTTTGATTCAGAATATTTGAAAAAAATATTTACTTTTGAAAATATGATTTTTTTAAAAAGGTTGCACCACTTTTTTTGAAATTTTTTCGTCAAATATTTTTAATTTTTTTTATAAATCAATATTTTTTAAAAAGCTGAATTGAAATTAAAACTTATATATTTCTGTTTATTTAAATGATAGGGTTTATTTAAATGTCAGGGTTAGAACTCTCAACAAAATTTCCCTTAATCTGGATAATAGAAAAATCACCAAGAAGTAATTTTTGTGTAAAGCTGTTTTATTCTGTGACTTATAAAATTGGAGATATGACAGTGTTCTATTTTTTGTATTGTACGTGTTTTTATTCATATAAATTATTGTTTGCCATAATCTGTTATTTGCCCCCTTAGTTTATCATAATATAAATGTGAGGAAGAATTTATATAAATCAATTTTGATAGAAAATGTGCAGTGCATTCTGTTGTAGCTGCATTTGTATCTTCACAACTGATTATTAAAAAAAAAAATGAAACGGATCGCTGTTAATTAGATGTTGATGCGGATCAGATGCATTCAACTGCGGATTAAAATATTAAAAAATGTGTCATAGCAGGTGTTGAAACAAGGGATTTGAAAATAACATAAAAAATACGAAGACGATTCACACTTCATCGGAAAATCATCCACATGATCCAAGAAAGAACCTGTCGAAAACGATTCAATATAAAGGTAATATTATCACTAGAACGCCTGAAAGGAGCCGATTCGACCTCGACCTCATAATTAAATGTCCATTGGAGCCAGAATTTTTTCCATAAAATAAGTTAAATTTAAACGACGCAGAATTGCGTTAAATAAATCAGTTAAATAATTTTAAATAAAAATTCTGGGATGAAATATTTTTATGGAACTTGAATAAAATTTCCGGGCGTTCTAGCCTTAATCGCGGTTTTGCAATCATAATGAAACGTTTATCATGTTTTCGTTCAACGGGATTGAACAATCAACATACGTTTTATTAGGAGCGTTAAAAAAGTAACGAGCCGGAGGCCTAGGAACAGAAACTAGTACATGTATTTCGGAAGTATTGACCCTGGCTGTTGAGGCACTTCTCCCACTTAGACACAAGGCGGTGGATGTCTGTCTCGTAAAATTCCTGGGGCTGCGATGTGAAGCAGTTCCGCACGTGCTGCTTCAAGTCATCGTCCGAGGTGAATCGTTTGCCTCTCAGAGCCATTTTTAGGGGACCAAAAATGGCGTAATTTCAGGGTGAGAGGTGTGGACTGTATGGAGGGTGACCGAGAACCCCCCACTTGAATTTCTGCACGAGTGCCGTAATCGTGTAGGTCGTATGAGGCTTTGCATTGTCGTGGAGCAGAATGACTCCATGGATAAGCTTGCCTGGTCGTTTTGATTTGATCGCTTGGCTAAGGGTGGTCAAGGTTTGCGAGTAATGCTGGACATTCACTGTTGTCATGTGCTGCAGGAAGTCTATCAGAAGGGGATAGTCTTGGTCAAAGAAGAACGTCAGTATAACCTTTCCTGAAATTGCGTGGAAGGCCTTTGATTTTCTTGGTGGTGGTGACCCTCGATGTTTCCACTGGAGACTGTCGTTTTGATTCTGGTTCGAAGTGATGACACGACGACTCATCTCCAGTTGCTTACAACTCGAATGAGCGTTGGACGACTGATGCATCCTTCTGCTAGCTTTGTAGTGACGGAACTTGCACCTTGTGACACTCTAGCGGCGGGCATGTGGACTTCGGTGCTCTTGTCGGAAACCCTCTTTGTTACTGACGCAATAATATTACCGTTCTGTCACCGGTTTGCACATTCCAGACTCCGGCTCGTTTCTTTTGAAACCTCCCTTATGCATTGATTTTGTGAAGCATTTGAGAGAAGCAATGCGATGAAAGATGTCGGAAAAAAGGAGGTATATGGATGTTTTATCACGATAATACTCTTGCTAACCTGTCCCTTCTTATACGCGACCTTAAACAAATAGCCCTCCACAAATTCTAAATTTGGTCTTTTGGGACACAGTGTTCCATCCCTAATAATAAAATCCATTCAAAAAAATCGACGATTTGAAAGAACAGTAGAGATCTAAAAAACGTTTCTGCTGTAATTACAGATGGTGACACAGAACGACTATTAGAAGTTCAAGCAATTGAGGACTAGGATTTTCACAAGCAACATGAGAAAAAATAATTGATGTTTTCTTCGGAGGGACCGTCCTAAATGTTGCCAATTATTTAGAAAATGAGATTGGCAAAGTTTCAGCTCAAACGAATAACATTAACTCGTGCCTCGTCGAGGTTGAATTCTTGAAAATTTGCAATTTTTAGCAGAAAATTGTCGTTTTTCTTTCTTTACGTGAAAACTATTTGTCTTAGAAACCTGATTCTTGTTTTATTTCATAGAAACTGTTGTTGCCTTGAACTTTTACCCTCCCCAAAACTTATATTTAATGAACATTTAGTATTTTCCAGGCCAGCTCATGAACCATACCCTCAAACTCTGCATTTTTTAAACATAAGTGAAAAATAACAAATAAATAATTTTATTACTTTTGATGATTTTTTTGGATTATTTTCATTAACAGGCAAAACTAAGTGAACAATTTTTGTAACTTTAAAAATATTTCACGAATTATAATTGATTATTAGTTATCTAGTTCTGTGTCTAGTAAGAAAGAGCTTCTCGATTTGTATTGCAGTTGAACCTCCAATTTTCTCCTTTTATTTCAAGTCTGTTTTTATCACCTGTTATCGTTATCTATTTTTAGAATTGACGAAACATTCCGTAACCCCCCCCCTCCCCGTCTATATATGATGACAGAAATGTAAGATTTTTTAAATTGGCCACATGTCTCATCAAATCATCGACAGTAAGCTACCAAGTAATTGTAAAGTTTTATGTATTTTATTTTATAATTTTCGCAAAATGAAACTGAACGTCAGAGAAGCTGCTAGACTTAGTGTACATCCACCAGTTAACCACAGACTTTAATTTTAAGTAGAAGTGCAATCGACACCACAAGTAATTATTTCGTATACAAAGAACTGAGCTCATCAAAAACAGATTTAAAATTTCCGGTTTAGAGAGAACTGCTGTTCACTTGGATGGAAAATTGCTTCCCTATTTTTTGAATAAAGAAAATCTAGAGTGGATAGAAGTTTTAACCCTCTGTCTACCAGAAGGGTCCAATGGACCCGACATGTACATTCAAAATATTTATTCAAACCAGAAATTTCTTCAAAACAAACTAAATGTATAAATCAGACAATAATAAGTTAAATAAACAAATTAAATAGTTTTAAGTAAAAATTCTGGTGTAGAATGTTTTTATAAAACTTGAGTAAAATTTCCGGTAGTTCTAGGGTTAATTAGTTGTGGGGATGAAGAATAGTTACTACGAGTTCCACAGCTTGAAAATAGAATTGGAATAATTCAGGTGAAAGCTGTATTTTCAGCAGTTGAAGAGTGGGAGGAAGCTGGTAACATCCAGGCAATATGCTTTGATACAATTGTAGTAAACACCGGACGCCTCAAAGGAACCTGCATTTTTCTATAGCACTTGCTAAAGGAAAAGTTTTCTGTATTTACCATGTTGCCACCATAATTTAGAAATTATCCTAAAAGCTGTTTTTGATTGTACAGTAGGCATAATTACTGCCCCTCAGACAGATATATATATATATATATATATATATATATATATATATAAAACAATTCTGATTGGGTGGTCTAAATTAAACCGGAGTAAGTATAAAAATTAAATATTGAAGATTAAATATTAGATATAAATAGTTAATTCAGAAGAAATTTCAAGTTTTCTTACATAACTTAAAAAAAATAACAGCTCAGAGATGATTATAAAGAGTTTATGCAACTTTGTTTAATTTTTATAGGACTCCTTCCTGCAAAAGACTTTTTTCAAAGCACCTGGTGCTTTTAATCATGTCAAATGGATGGCACAGACCATTTATTCTCTCAAAATATATTGCTTCAGGGATAATCTCTCAATAACAATTTAGAAAAAGAAGGTATTAGAGACCTTTGCTTATTTCTAATCAATATTTATGTAAAAGTATGCTTCAATACTCCCACTCCTACTTTGGACCCCAATCCAAGATCTGCAAATACTAAAATCACTTGTTCACAATAGAAAAATTGATAAATAGATTGCAGACAAAGCACTCGCTAAAATGATAAACCGCCTTTAGTATTTTAACTCGGATCAAGTTGCATTTTCATTTTTAGATGATAATTTGAAAAAAAAAAGTCAACATAAGCATAGCCGTAAAATTAATGTCATTTGAAAAAGAAATGATGATGATGATAGGAATTTAACACTAGAACCGCCGTTAGGGGTCATTTTGACCCCTGCCAAAATTGATAATAGTCGATTCGAAACAGAAATTTTTTCATAAGGTATGTTGTACGTATGAAGCGCAAAAATAGGCTAATTAAATAAGTTAAATAGTTTTAAATAAAATTTCTGGTATGAAACACTTTTTTATAAAAATTAAGTAAAATATCGGGTGGTTCTAGTATTAAGAGCAACAAAAGGTTTTAGTGAAGTGGATTATTTATTGAACAAAGAAGTCAACGTTTTTGTTTCATCTCAAACTTTAAATTTTTTTAAGAGATTTTATATAAATAAGCATTTTTTAAATATTGATCCCAATGTGTGAAGATAAACCTTATTTGAAAGCAAGAAAACAGTGAACGGTTTTAAAGTTGTCAATGATGCAGCTGAAAGGGGAAGAAAATGAACCCGAGATTTCAATTCCTGTTTCACAAAAGACGAAACATAAAAACAGTATATGATAAAAGTTGTGTCTGAATATAGAAAACCTTTCAAGATTCTTCAAAAGTCACCTTATCTAAGCCATTAACACCTTAATCCTTTCCGGTGCAGTGGTCCCATGTCGGGAATACCTAATTTTAATTCCAAACTTACAACGTGCACCAAGAATATTTTAATAAAATTTTTCTTTTACAATGAAATGTTAAAGTAATGCGTTTTTAATATCTAAAAAAGTCTTTTGTAAATTTCAGTGTAGACAATCATTTCATTATTTTACGAACAGAATTTATCTGTACTGGAAAGTGGTAACTCAGGGATGAGGGCGTTCCAACCCAAATGGTTGTTTTAACCAATAAATTTTAATAGTATTCTTTGCTTTATTAAATCTCAGCAGTTCTGTCTTTAAAACGGCGAGAAACATGATTAAAATTTAGTGGTAGCAATCGGCCATTTGGGTCGGAACGCCTTTCATCCCTGGGTTAACGTGAGAATTGTAAGGGATAAGAATTCCTTTTCTTTATTATGCTTCCTTTCTTGTAACACAACTTTAATAATAAAATGCATTTGATCATTGTTTGTTCTCATTTTTATACTTTCTTTGCCCTCCCCCCCCCCATCTTTTTAAAGTCTTTTAGTTTAAAATACGAATTTTTTCATTTTCTTTGGAATTCGTTTTTTAAATTAAACCCTTTATTATGTACAAAATGAAAAAAAAAAAAGAAAAGCAAAAGGTGGAAAGCAGATGAAATAGAATGTTACAAATTTTTTTTTTCGCATTTTCATAAAAAGTAAATTTTTAGGATTCAGGTGAAGTCTAGTCCTGAAAAATGCGCATATTTTTAAATCTATACACTTTTTTAAAAAATGGTGTGTGGTTCTTCAAAGCAAAGCATTTTTTTTTATAAAATGAGACCTGATTTATGTTTCTAGGTTCAATTGTATTTATTTCATGAAGGAAAAACAGCATTGTTTTTTGCAAAAAGTCACATTTTCTTCAAACTTAAACCTCAATGAGGCACGGGTTAATATTATCCAAATGAGCTGAAACTTTGCCAATCTCATTTTCTAGTCTATTGACAATCTAGTCTATTGATTTTTGGGGGTCCCCCAGAAAAAATTCGAAAATTGATTTCTTGTGACCACCCTATTGAGGAACCTTTGGAAGCAGTGTATAAACACACAAAAAAAAATTTAAAAAGCGTTTTATCTTATTAACCCTTTCGGAACGGATGATGCATAGATTTATCATCAAAAGGTGCATGTGGAATTTGTTTTTGGCACCATTGATAAATAAATGCAATATTTGTCTTTGTTAATTAAAGCAGTTTTTGGTATTTTACCAGTGAAAGGAATTGTTTAAAAAAAGCGGTGCCAACCAATAAAATTCGTGTAAGGGATGCCGCCTCGAAAGGGTTAAAGCTTACTGTTATCAATGATTAATTTATCTACAAAGTGTGCTTTTTTTTTGGGGGGGGGTGCAGGGTCTGATTACCAACGGGGTGAATTTAAACCAGTAAATGTTTATAGGAATTGTTGTCTTATGTAAATGCAAAATTCATGCAAAATTACTGTCATGAATAAGGCGAAATTTCCTGTTCTTTTTAACCGGTGAATGTATGCCCCGATAGTAATCAGACCCTGATTTTGGGCACACAACTTAAGGATTTGCTGTGATGCAATTCAGTTTTATTATGATGAAAATGAAACGTTTTCATATTTTCGTTCAGCGAGATCGAACAATCAACACAAAGTTTTAACTCGATTTCGTGTAACATTTGAGCGAAACAACGCGATGAAAGAGGCTGGAAAAATGGAGGTATTTGGATGTTTTATCAAAATAACTCTCCTAGTAAAATGTCCTTCTTGACACCTGAATTCTTCGTCAAAGACGACGTGACCTTAACACGTAGCCCCCTACAAATTCCACATTTGGTCTTGCAGGAAATTTGTGTTCCATTCGCAATAATAAAATACATACCAAAAAATCGACGATTTGAAACAGCAGCAGACATCAAAGAAATGTTTCTGCTTCAATTATATGTAGTCGCACAGAACGACTACCAGATGACACTTTGGAAGCAGTGTATAAACGCAAGAAAAAAATATTTTAAAAGCGCTTAATCTTATTAAAAGGTACTATTACCAACGATTAATTTATCTATAAAGTGCGATTTATTTTTGGGCAGACAAGTTATGGAATTTCTGTGATCCTATTCAGTTTTATCATCTTCCATATGCTCCTAAAAACTTTAATGCTTTTTAACCCCTTAATGGCCGCATTAAATTACGGTTTAAAAATTCAAATTGCTTACTGCCACCACTTTTTTGAAAAAGAAATATTCACTTTATTTAAAGGCAGGTAAAATGATACCATAATAAAGCCAATTACATTATTTTATAAAACTGGTGGGAATCAAACAATATGAATTAAAGACACAGCCCGTGAATATCACGGGAGCAAGAATTAACGGGTTAAGTATAAGTTTTTGAGGAATCTTTAAAAAAATAAATATTTATTTTTCTATTAAAAGAAAACAATATTTCCTTTTTTAAAAGAAATTTCATTTTCACTAATCTGTAAGAGTTAACAACAATATTATTTAGAATTGTTCTGAATGTAAAGAACGCCACAGAAGACTATTCTTTTCTCAGGGATTTCTCAGCTATATTTCTATAAAAAATAAAAATAAAAATGTATATTTTGTTGAAGTGCTTGAAAATAACTTTTGTCACCATCATTGTTTGGAGGATTATCTTACTTTATCATATCAAAAGTGTTAAAATTTGTCACGGTTGAAAAACGAAGTAAATTAAAGCGAAAAAAATGTAACGAAAACTCCAAATATACCGTCTTTTTTTTTTTTTTTTTTTTTTTTTTTGTTTCTTTCGCAATCACTGATTTTATTTCACTTGACTTTGAATATTCATAGATCAAATTTCTACAAATAGTCTTTCGAGAAATAAAATAAATTTCAATCTCTTTCAATCGAAAACGTTTACCCAACTTAAAAGAAAAAATAACAGGCTTCAAACTTTTCATTTCTGAACTGCATTGCTATTGCAGATCAGAGTTTCTTAATTTCGAAAGCATGAATAATGCATGACTTATCTTTTTTCTCTCCATTTACTCCATCTCTTGACGTAAAACGTTTTCAGCAATATAACGTTTCGCTTCAATGAAAATACTATAAATTTATTGAAACTGAATTACAGAGGATATAATAGATGCGGATATGCACGAGAAATTTTAATGAGAACGATTTATTAAAACATATAATAAAAAGTAATGTGTATAAGATGCATACTTAAAAAATTTCAGAATGCGATATTAGAAATTCCCAATACTGTACATTTGATGAAATAATGTAAGTTTAACCCTTTATCTACTGACGGTACTTATAAGTACCACTCACTTTAATCTTTCATCTCATAGTGAATATTACTAATATTCCAATGGTACTTTGCAAGAACACTCTTTTAACTCCACTTTATCCGGATACATGGCAGCAGTAGTTCTAGGTTTGTTATTTTAGCGAGGAAGGAGGCTATCTTTGACACAGACGATGGTTTTTGTGCCGACATTTTGTACAGATTGTCACGCTAGTCTTTTTATTGCTGTAAACACTGTAGGCTAGTTCCATGGCCTTTTGTAGTGCAAGTCACATAGTTTATAACTGCTATGCTTGTTGGCCACCATTGCTTTCGTAAAGTTTGCTTGGCTTTATTCCATTAACAAGATATCGCTCATAAAATAAGTCACATTTTTCCGTTCTAAAATACCGGTATCCAAAAATCGTAGCATGTGACTTACACTACAAGTACTCATGAATATAGACAGTAAAGGATATAAGATAAGTGTTGAATTTTTATTTGTGTGTTCATTATAAAATTAGAATACAGTCTGACAAGCTATTTTAGGTGAACGGTGTAGGTATTTGATTTAACAGTTAAATTACTCGGAGGTACTTATAAGTACCGTCAGTACTCTGGGTGTTGAAGAAAAACTTCTTTTTTACTTTTTGCCTGTGTAATTATCCATTTTTCATTATAATATTAGAATACAGTTTGACAAGCTATTTTATGTGAACGGTGTATGTATTTGATTTAACAGTTAAATTACTCTAACAAGCTGCTAACAAGATCGAAACCTAAAGAAAAAAAAAATAGTTTTTTTTAAACCCTTTCAGGGGCATAGCATTTTCCATTCTAAAGTGTTGAAATAAATGTTTGCCACCGGAATTTCCCGAAAGATTTATTTGTCAAAAAAATAAAAAAAATAAATAAAAAAATAATAAAAAAAATAACAAATAATAAATAAATAAAAAACCTATGATTTACATACTTATTAAATCGAAAATATTTTCTGGTGCCATTTGAAATACCTTGTGGGTTTTCTGCTACGATATTTTAGTCATAGTGTACTGACGGTATTTTAAAGTACCACTTTAATTAATAACCTCTAAATAATTAAATTTCCCACGGGAGAGTACTCTTTCTATGTTTATACTTTAATTTTCATTGTGGTAACTGATAAAAAATATTACACGAAAAAAATTGCAGTAGATAAAGGGTTAATGAAAGTATTCAAACTGAAGTCTTATCAGAATGTAAAAATCCCCTTTTTAAAAGTTCAGTAGGAAAATATCCCTTTATGTAAAATATGCAAATGATCAATAAAAATTTTTTGTGGTATAAATTGCGATTTTATTTATACTGATAACTTGTTGTATTTTATACTGAATAATATATAAAGTGGATAGGTAATTACATGCCACGAATAGAATAATGCCAAACATATCAATCTTACCAGCGTTTATTTCAAATTACATATTTTGCGCTAATTTCTGTTAAAAAACGCACTTCCATGATAAGGGTCCCAATTATCGAAGATTTTAGCAATAATTAATTTAATGTATAACCATTTTTTGATGAGAAATATTAAAATTATCTGAAAAGATAAGCCCAAAGTTGTTTAATTAACCCCTTAATATTCGCCCCCGTCAAATTCATGGGCTGTGTCCTTTTTTAGATTTATTCAGATTTGTTTGATTCCCACCAGTTCTATAAAACAGTGTAATTAGCAATAAATGGTTCCAATAAGCAATATTAATTTTTAAACCGTAATTTAATGCGACCGTTCAGGGGTTAATTATACATAAAATAGTGTTATTATATTTAATTTGCCTACAAATAATGTTTTAAAAATGTGTTTCATTTTTATACAGGGTGTCCTTTCGTATCGTAGACTAATAGTCGTTAGTTTTAGAGGTATAGTTCCAATTGCAAAAGTATCCAAATGATGTTCTTCATCATATGAAAATCTATTTACTTCAACATAGTTATAAAATTTAAAATTTTATACTATGCCTGAATCCTACAAGCTTCATTTAGAAAAACGTTTCTCCGCGTTCTTAGGGAAAAAAAAGTAAAACTCCATATTTTAGGACCGAAACTTACCGAATTATGATACTTGGAATTTTATGAACTTTTGGAGTTTTCTGGCACGCAAACACGCTTTTTGGTGATAGCAGCAAGAAAGAATTTCCTGTTCTTAGAGATTTCGATGACACGAGTTAACGGATTCCACTGATTTGTTTTCTGCTTTCATGGGAGGGAAGTGCTCTCACATACTTGCCAACTTCCAACTAAACTTCCGTAAAATGTAAGTTAAATTTACCCAGGTTAAAAACGTTTCTAACGAGGAATTTTTAAAAGAAATTAATTCAAATATATTTCACATAGAAACATGAAATTAAATATATCATGATACATCAAATAAATTTTCTAGTTAGAAGGCTGTTTAACCAGGGACAGTTTAACGCACATTTTACGGGATTTTAGTTAGAAGTTGGCAAGTATGCTCTTAGCATGTGTAGTACTCAACGTTCAATGTTAACGTGACTAAATTTCTGAAGCGAAAGTTTAATTTATTTTTAGTGATAGTAGATTTAACAAATTTCAAGATTTTCATAATGATGGGTGAAAATGTTAAAACATTCAGAAAAATTGTATGATTGAAAGATCGATTTTAAAAAATAAAGATATTTGACTTAAAAAATAGCACTTATTTTTTACATCTTAATTGTCCTGTTCAAATTTCTTTTTTTTTTTAAATTTAGATTTTAATTTCCTTATATATTACGTTTTGAAATAATTAAAAAAATTCTAGTATTCACGATTTATTTAAATATTTCTAGAACACAAGGATTGAGAATTCTCCGCTTACGTATGAAATATGCTGAACGAATTTCTAAGCCTTAGTGCATAAGTCTGGCGTTCTCCGTTTTCCCACGAAAAAAAAAAAAAAAAATTGGAATGATACACTTCATAGGTATAGAGAGTGTAAATGAAATACTTGGTAAATAAACACTTGGGGTTACATGGCTGCCACAGTGATTACTTTTTCTAAACAAAAATTACTGGCATACTGTTCAAGAACATTTGCAAGAGAAATATACTACAAAATCAGTTTTTTTTTTAAATAGTGGTGCGATAGAATAGAACAACAGTCACATGTGGCAGCCCTAGGTTTATGACCACTTGACCAAGACATATGCTGTGTGGCATGCATTCAGGGATTTAAAGTGTTGCGCCAGAAATGTCAGATTGCTACCACTAAATTTTAATAGTATTTATTGGCTTACTTAATGACAGAATTTTTTTAGATTTAACCCTTTCAGGGGCGCCGTTTGCAGTCTGCAAACGGTTAATTTTAATACACAAACTGCCAATTGGCACCAGTAATTTTTTCTCATAATATACAGGAAGAAAAGGTTTTGATTATTTTCAAATAAATTTGTTCGTAAATAGCGGTATGAATTAATTATTTGAACATTTTTGGAGCAGAAGTACCTTGTCCCTGAAAGGGTTAATAAGGCGAAGAATACTATTAAAATTTAGTGGTGAAAATAAGCTACTTGTGGCATAGCGCTCGCATCTCTGCTTTCTGTTCCATTTCCAAGAAAGTGAAGTTGGGTAAATAAGGCCATGATCATGCATCGTTGCACACCATAATTTAGTTAACCCTTACCGGCGCGGAGTAATTCTGTTTATAAACTGATGAAATAATGGACTGACAACGGAATTTATAAACTAATTTATTACAAAATACGAACTTGCTTATTTTCACATTATAATAAAAAAATTTTAATTAAATATTCTTCGTGCCGTTTGTCAGTTTTCGGAATTAAAATTAGGTATACTTTTTTGAGGACACCGCCCTTCGAAAGGGTTAAGTTTAGTTTTATTACACATTACCCATATCTTCCAACTTTTACGCTTTTTTGTTATCACCAAAATGTAAGAGAAATTTTTGATTTGTTAAATCGCAGAGTTTGCCGATTAAAAGACAAAAGTTTTAGCATTAAATTTAAGAGGAAAGAAAAAAGCGTAAAAGTTGGTAGCAATGACATTACCTATTACGATTATCGCAATTTAGCTTTCCCATTCGTAATGTAGACATTTAATGGAGACAAACTACATTTTTAAAACTTCTTAACCCCTTAACGGTCGCATTAAATTACGGTTTAACAATTCAAATTGCTTATTGGCACCACTTTTTTTGAAAAAGAAATATTCACCTTATTTAATGACAGGTAAAATGATGCCATAATAAAGCCAATTACACTATTTTATAAAACTGGTGGTAACTAAACAATCTGTTTAAAAGACTGGAATATCACGGGAGCTAGAACTAAGGGGTAAAAAAACACGCCGGCTTATGTTTAAGTATTTTTTTAAAAAACGGGGCATTTTGAAAATTTCTGAATAAGTTTATTTTAATTTTTAAAATATTGAAGATTTAAATTTAAAAAAAAATAGACACAGTACATTTGCATCATTGAATATCAACGTCCTTATTGTGAAAACTAAATTTTGATAAATGCGTCAGATTTTAAATTATCCAGTGCTAAAATTTCTATCTTTGTTAACATATGTTTTTGCGATCAGCGAGGATCCCTGAAGCTTATTTCAAAGTAAGGTGATAATTAAAAAATATAAACAAACAAATAAATCATCTTTTTTCTTTTAAAAACTACTAAAACATTTGTTAAATTAAGCTCGTGAATACATTGTCAATTTTGCAATCATAATTTGTTGGCAGTTTATAAGTATACAATAATAAGATTAACAACTTAATAACTTAAAAGGTACTGTAAACACTTCAAAGAACTAAACTTAACCCTTAAATGCACGATTTTTTATTTTGTTTCGAAAAAATTATACATGATTCTCTTAAAGGTTTATTACACGGGAAAAATAATGAAAAAAAACAGCGTACATTTTTCATATAATACGTCAATCTTTTCTTCTGTTGCACATCTATAATATAAGTAAAAACTACTATCGTGTGAATGTTTTACGCTAAAATAATGCAAATTAATAAATATTTTAATAAGTATGTCTCCAAATACCTTATGTTATATTATTATTTGTTTTATAAAACTTAACATTTAACCCTCTAATTCCCATGATATTATACGATCTAGAAATTACGTAGTTCAGAGAATCTGACTTTACACCAGAAAGTTTCAATGGTTAATTTCGCTTTATTTAAAAACGGAATGTCTGTTCTTAATTAAAGCACATGTTGCTATTTTAATTTCCTGGTGTGAATTAGGTATATACGAATAAAAAAATCTATTAAATTCAAAATTCTGTTGTTTGCATGTATGCAAATTTGCGCATTAAAGGGTTAATAATAAGCATTCATTGTTTTTTCTAAATAGCACATGTCTATCTACTTTATTAAGCCTAAAATATCTCCTAAAATTTCCTCACGTTTTCTATCTATTCGACCAAGGTATCATGGAAGACAATAAATCTTTTATATAAGATTAATGCTATGGAAAATTAAAAGAAAGATTTTTACTCTAATGTCTATGCTGTCTCTTTAAGTGAATCGATGACATTCCGGTGTTCTAATAATTGACACACTCTGTTATCGCCTATTTTTTCAATATGAGGAAGAAACCAATTTATTAATACGTTTAGAGAAGAAAAAATCTGAGCTATAACAAGCATTTGACAATGATTTTACTTAGATCACATTATTTTGTTTCCCTTGACAGAAGCATTGTAAAGTTGAAAACGTACAAGACAGATAACGTTTCTCTGCTTAAAGTTAATAAATATTTTACGGATAATTTTACTATTTCTTCTTAATTAAACCTTTCAGGGGCAAGGGACTTTTATTCGTAAAATGTTGAAATAATTGAATGACACCAGTATTTAAAAGAAAATTTATTTGTAAAGAAGTAAATGTATATTTTCGAGTACTTAATAAAAGTGAAATTTTCATTAAAAAATCCGGGTGCCAATTTGGCAAATAGGGATGAAAATTATGTGATGCCATGACAGCATCACCGCCCTTCAAGGGGTTAAAACTTCAGCTCGTGTACTCCACAACAGTGTTGCTAGATGGGCTACGTTTTTTTTAAATTCTTATTCTTCATTAGTACCACTTTTTTGAAATGGTAAAATGCACCTTATTTAATGACATATTAATTAAGGCGAAAACAAATGTAATTTTACCGTTTCAAAAAAGTGGTGGCAATCAAGAAATCTGAATTAAAAAAAAGTAGCCCACTGGCAACACTGCCCCACAATAGTTTTTACTTGTTAACCCTTTGAGGGGCAAGCAATTGTGTTCCTGTAATGTTGAATTCACCGCGGAATCTTCTAAAAATTTCGTTTCAAAATAAGGAAAAGAATTTTACAACTTTTTTTCCATCAAAGTTTCAAAGAAAAAATTCAATTAAAAGTTTCCGTTACGAATCTTGATTAAACTTGGGTGGGATAAAATATATCCCCCCGCCCTCAAGGGGTTAACGATTCTATTTTAGGAATTCCAAACATATTGAACTCATTCATATTTAAAGTACTTTAAATTATCTTCAGAATTATTTTAAAATTCGGATAAATTTCTTTCCTCTTAAAAATTTTCGATTGACTGTTAGTCCCTTTAGAACCAATTCTTAACTTTCATTTGGCCTAGTTTCGATACTGTTCATATTTCTTGATTGTTCTTATTTGTGTACCGAAAATACAAAAATAGCTTTACAACCACGCTCTGCTACCGTTTTGGTATTTATTTTTTTAACATTTTTCGTTAAAAATTAAGATAGTTATTTCGCAATAAATAATGCACGCAATAATTCGCAATAATTAAACACGCAAAAAACAATTTTTATTTCTACAATAACAACACATCATCACATAACAACAACAAAAATATCACATCACATATAAAATTCATCGTAGAAGATCTCACGTTTATCGTTTTTAATTGTTTCAATAAAAATAAAATGACAGAGTTCAATGAAAGTCAGGGAATTTCCCTGACTTTCAGCCAGATGCACACCAGCATTTTCTTAGAGAAAAAATCGCCTTTGTGAACCGCGCGAATATATAAATCGAGTTTTACTACATAAAAATAGTGGTATTTCGCCTGAAATTCTAGGAACCCTGAATGAAACACGGAGTAAAGAAAAAATGTCTGCTATCCAAGAATTCGTCTTTTAATAAAATAATTTTATTGGCATGCGATTTAATTACATTTATAACTCATCAATTATTGCAGGTACGGAAAATCAAATTACTGCGAACAGTTTCTCAAAACATGGCGCTGTAATTAGATATCAAATTTGACGAATTTCCTCTTTGAAAATTCTAAGCTTTACATGATAAGGTGGATTTTAATATTGTTGCCAGCTAAATTCGCAACACTAGCTTCCGTATTCCAGTCATATTCTGAAAGTGCATCCTCTAACTTTTTTTTGCACAACATATAGTCAGGCAGTCTTTTTTTATTTTTTTCGTTTCGTAATTGAATGCATGTTCAAAGATTTTTGACAAACCCTGTATATTTAAGCATGCAAATTTAACCCTTTCAGGTGCAGAGAACCTTCATTGATAAAATTATTACATGCATGATTGACACCCGAATTTACAAACATATTTATTTGTAAATAAGAATAAGCTTTATTTCGCATACATAATGAACAGAAAATACTTGTAACAAAATTCGGGTGTCATTGTGGCATTTGGGAATCATGTTCGGTCTTCGACGTAATGGGACACTTTGCAGCAAATGATTAAATGAAGTAAAAAATTAGTTTAAATGTTTACGCAATGCCCAGGACCTAATTAACATCAGAGCAAACATCCACCAGTAAAGAGGAATGGAAATTTTTGCCTTATTCATGACTGTAATTTTGCATGAAAATAGCGTTGAAATTAGCCCATTAGCACCCAGCGTCATCGTTTGATGACGCTGTAAAAAATGTTATTTCCTGCATTAAATTTAAAATTATTCTTTTATTTACAAGTTGATATGATAGATGACAGCACTATACAATATAATATATGCGATTTTTTTGGAACTAAGTAAAAATGCGCGGGAAAGATACTGTATAATTTCCCGGTTTTTTGGCAATCACGTTGTGTATTTTTTATACTAATGTATGGGACTGAATTTATGAGTTAAATTCTTTCAATTTGGTATAAATGTAATTTAGATAGTCCATATTATGCCATTAGTATGTTTTTTAATACTTTTTGTTGTTAATGTATCCGTAATAAACAGGAAAAATTATCCGTCTTTGTTTGAGGACGCTGGGCGTTTGGATATAGTTTTTATTCGTATTCAAAATTGTTTTTTGAGAGTTTCTTACGGCTTTTTTTGCGGATAAACTATAAAATAAAATTGAAAAATGAGTCTAATAAAAGTTTTTAAAAGCTTAGAAGAGGCCTCTGCTTTTTTTTTTCTAAGGGTAACAATAGAGAAGGATGCTATGACTAGAAATTTCTACTTAAAGCTCAAGAGATTATTGCAGTTCTAAGATAATAAAATACATTAGTATAACAAACATGATAAATCATTTAAAGTACGTTCCTTGTTAAAAATGCTTTCTAAGAATTTCCAGAAATGTGACATTTTACATGAAAATGTGTCTGTTGACGAAATAATCGTTCGGTATTATGGTCGTCATACACTGAAAAAGTTTATATTATACCTATTAGATTTGGCTATAAACTCTGGGATCTGTGAGGCAACGATGGTTACTTTTGCAATTTTACACTATATTGCGGAAAATAATCAAATACTTCTGAATCTGACAATATTCCTTTAGATACAAGAGTGGTGTTAAATTTATTATCTATTGCTGAAGGTCCAAAGAGCCATTGTGTTTATTTTGATAACTTCTTTTCCAGTAATATGATGCTAAAAAAACTGAAAGAAATACAGTTCAGAGCTAGTGGAACTATACGAGAATATCTTACTGAAAAATTCACAATAACGGATGATAAGAAACTGAGTTAAAAAGAGAGAGGGTTTTGCGATAGTAGATTTGACAAACAAAAATGAAATTCTTGTTGTTAAATGGAAGGATAATAAGTGTGTTTCTTTGGACACTAATTTTGATACCATATTAACACTATCTCCAGCACAATGAGGGAGTGTAGAAAAAAAAAATAAAAGGTGAAAGTGAATCAGTCTCATGCTATAAGTTCCGATACCTCATTTATGGGGGGGGGGGGGGATCTACCATCATGAATGGCTTCTTGAGAAACATTCTATAGTCATACGAGGAAAGAAATGGTGCTTTTGATTTATTACTAGGCTGATAGATATGGCTGTTGTAAATGGTTATGGCATTTATAAAGAGATCCATGGTTCTACGTTGATGGCAATCAAAGATTTTAGAAGGTATATTGCAGTAACCTATTTAAAAAAGGAGCCGATTCAAATGAAATTCTGCGAAGACCAGTACAAAGGCAGATAATATCCAGATCCAATGTGCTTCCAGACATAAAATTCGACAAAATATAGCATGTTATTGGCAAAAAGGAGAAACAAATGCGTTGTCAATATGATAACTGGTCTTGAAAGCCAAGAACATGTTGTATGAAATGCAATGCAACATTATGTAAACAATGTTTTCCTCTTTTTCACGCTATAAATCAATCTTAAAAATGTGAAAAAAAAGTTTTCTTACATATCTAAAAATAAATTTTGATTTTTAACATTATTTTGTCCATTAGTTTGCTTATATATTAAAACTAAATGATTTTATATAAAATATTTTCATTTTTAAAAATTGTAGATTTTTACATAAAAGCGCCCAGCGTCATCAAACGAGAACGGCTTAAAAAATAAGGTTTGAGTTAATTTTTTTCAAAATGCTTTTGAAATATTCTTAATTTATGCATTTCAACCCATATGTGTCAATTTCAACGAAAATTTTCAAAAATTGTCAATTTGGGCGTTAATGTGTTAGGCAAAAAGTTCTATTAAAATTTACCGGTTGAAGTTTGCCCAGTTGGTAATCAGGCCTTGGCCATGCCGTAAGTATTCCAACTGACTCCGAGTCAATATTTAACCCTCAAATGCATCATTTTTTATTTTGTTTCGAAAAAAATTATATATGATTTTCTGACAGATTTATAACACAGGAAAAATAATGAAAAAAGTCACAGATACATTTTTTGCATAATACGTGAACCTTTTCTTATGTTGCACTTCTGCAATACAATTAAAAACTAAAATATTGCAAATTAGTAAATATTTTACTAAGTATGAATCTAATTACTTTATTTTATACTATATGTTTTTATTTTGTAAATCTTAACCCTTAATTATTTTTTAAAATTATGTTTTTTACTCTTATATTAAATATTAGACACCAGAAATTTTTAGATAGATTTTTAACTTTGTATTTTTGTAATTTTTAAAGGATTAATATTTCTATATAAATATACTGGTTGCTAAGAATTAAATAAAAAGTGATGTAGATATGCATCACTATGTATTTTAACCCCTTGAGGGGCGATGCGATATATTATATCCCACCTAATTTTAATCAAGATTCCTACCAAAAACTTTTAATTAAATTTTACTTTTCTATCTTTAGTGGAGAAAAGTCGAAAAAATGCTTTTCCTTATTTTGAAGTACTCTGTAAGGGCCACCTGCCGTTCCATTGAAAATTGGCCCTTATGAGGGTAGCCCTTGAATAGGGGTGACCAAATTTTTCATTTATCTTTCTTTTTATTCCGCGATTTTTAAAATCTTCATATTCTTTCAGTAATCTCTCTTTGTTTTAAACAATATTGTTTATTTGTTTTTGCTGTAATTTATCTGTGAAGCCAATTTTCTTGCAGATCTTCCTTGATCGTGGCAATTAGAACTTTAGTTTTGTTATTCAAATTTAAATGTACTCTTTAGTTTAATTTAGGTGCCATTATTTTAAATTTTACATAAGCCTGAGCATAAAATATTTAGTATAAAAATTGTGCTTCAATATGCATTCACAGTTTTGTAAATGTGGAATCAGTTTTTCTGGATCCCCCCCCCCTCCTGGGTGTGCCCACAACAGAGGGGAGTTTCCCCTCTAACTCAACCTCTACAGGTTGAAAGAAAGTTCAAATAAAGTGTGAGGAACACCAGTTTATCTCACTAGTGGAAAAGTTTGTGATCCTTCATTGTGTTACTAAATCCTCCCCATCTACCCCTGCCTTCTTTGTTGCAAGTGCAGTTGTTTGCTTAACTCTTATCTTTAGGTTCAGGAATTCGATACACATATTTAGAATTTAAGGCGCATGTGAAAAAAAAATGGCCTTTTTAAAAAATAGGCGCGGCCCCTAATAGGAATAAATTTAACATTATGTGTATGGAAAAAAAATCGTTCCTAAAAATATTCGCCCTTAATAGAGGTGGCCCTTGAATAGGGGTGACCTTTAAAAGAGGTTTCACAGTAATTTCTTTTCTAAATTTCCGGTGTGATTTTAACATTACAGAGACACAATTACTTGGCCCCAGGTGTCGTACTCCACATGAAAAATTTCAGGACAGTTACCAATATTTGTTTAAAGAAAAATAAATCTAGGTTAAACGCGAAAAATATCGCCTTAAATAAGAAGAGATTTTCTATATAAAAAAAAAAAAAAAATAGTGGTACCGAAGAAATTCCTGGTCATGATATTTCAGGACAAGTACGACCCCTGCTTGGTCCTGAAAGGGTTAAGGGTTAATCTAGTTCAGAAAAAAGTCCAAACTGGAAAGCAAAATTTTAAGCACAGAAATGTAAAATTAATTATTTATTCTATATAATATTAAATCGCAGTGAGTAAAACCATATTTTCAACAAATCATATTTAATTGAGAATTTCTAATTATGTATAATGGCACCTTTTAGGATCCCGAATATAGGCCATTTAAATGAATGCAGCGATGCTATTGTAATTTTTCTCCGATTGAAACCATTATTGCAATTGCTAGAAATTTCTAATGAATCCAATTCAGTAGTTATTAAACAATCCGTTTTATTTTTTCTTTTAATATGCTTTATACATATTTAAACTTAATTAGAAGGGGTTTTTTTTATAACTTTCTGTTTTATTTTATCGCTTGTCTAGTTCGCCAAGAGGGAAATTCGTGCACTGCTTTAATTTCTAAATGTTATATTTATACGCGTTCAATGTAACTAAAAAATTAGTGTAATAAGTGTGAATATTTTTAAATACTCCCGGGAAATGGGATAGTAAAATATGAAATTTTCTTGTAACATTTAAATCGTATTTTGTCTTATTAATTACATACCTAATCATTTTTTTTATTTTGTTATAATAATTACTTTAGATTTGCTTAATGAAGCATGCATGCGTTCTTTTATGTAAATGTAATTTTCTTTACCTTTGTACCAATATTTCAAAATTAGAAGTAACATTCAAAAAGAAAAGATAAAATTTATAAATGTGTAATGGTAATTAGAAAATATTTTTTTCACTAACTGCAGATAATCTGAAAAAATATTAATGTATGTAGAATTTCAATATTTACATAGTCTATAATATAGTGACCCTATCGGAACGAGTGTCACATATATGTTTATTTATTTTATTTATTTATTTATTTTTTTTAGGATGTGTATGGTTTTTATGTACCACTATTTTTAAATAGCAACCTTCCTTTATAATCGGACATTTTTTGCATTAAAGAAGGCGAACATTACTCTTTGGATTTACCGCTACAAAAAAAGGAAATCGTGATAGGATTGCCGGTCTAAAGCTGTTTAAGATAAATACGTTTTATCGTGTGTAACTGAGCACAGCCAAATGAACTTATATCAGCCCTCAAGCAGGGTGGCCAGTTTGTCCTCCTTTTATTACTCAGAATTTCAAAATTCATACCGGAAATTTTTTACGGTATACAGCCACGAATTTACTGTCATTAAGCAAGGATAAAACTGATATAAATAATAACTGGTATGAGTTTTAAATTTCTGGTATGAATTTGCACTGTAATCATCTGCACCGCATTTTCATGTAAAAAGAAAAAAAATCTAAACACCAATTTAATTTTTTTACCCAGTGTTGCCTGTCTGCTACTTTTTTTTAAATTTCAACGTAATTGATGGCCACCGAATTTTTTAAATGGTACCTGTAATGCACACTTATTTCGCATTATTTCATCTGTCATTAAATAAGGCGAATATTGCTACTTCAAAAAAGTGTTGGCAATCAAGATATCTGATTCAGAAAAAAAAATAACGAACTCGCAACACTGATCGTACCTCAGGGATGAGATTTCCGACTTTTTGCATACCAGTGTAATCTTAGAGAAAATGTTATTTCATTTAATCGTAACATTTTTGCGATTTAACAGAACAACATTTTCTCTAAGATTATACTGGTATGCAAAAAGTTGGAAATCTCGTTCCTGTCGTACCTGTATATTGGTTGGAATGGCACATTTCTTAACCCCTTACGCGTAACGCCAGATAAGTATAGTATAGGGAAGACCGAGGCAAGTTTACACAGTGCACTTTTTCCGAAACGAGTTATAACTGGCGCGCCACCAGTCATGACAGATTGATGCTGCTCCCTAGCGGGTATTCTCACACATTTTTGAGCGTCAATCGAGCTTAGTTCTAGCATGCGGAAAGGATAACCTGTTTTCTGTCAAGTGAATAAATTTTGTATTGAACTTATTGAAACTTATTGTAAACTAATAATACTTAGTTAAGGATAAACAAATACATGAACACTAGCAGAATTTTATACTTTTTTGAGTACTGTACTTGTATGAACAGGAATGTTATTAATTTCCGTTGCACGTTAAAAATAAATCAAAACATCGCGACGGGGCACCTTTACGCACGTTCTTACGCTCAGACAAGAGCAGTTAGAAGCGAATAAGAAAAAATGATGGCACAACAAAACAAAAAAGAAAAGATTACGTAAAAATTTACTCGTTTCTATGGAGGAAGAACAAGAAGAAAGCAAAGGAAAAAGTATGAAACCAAAAACTTCAAAAGGGAAAAAGTTGGTACACTCTGGAAAAAAGAAAATAGTGAATAAATCTGATGACGAAGATGAAAACTGTGTGTGTATATATTGTTTGAAATCATACAACCAATCCAAAAAAAGGACAAAACTGGGTTGAATGTCTTAGATGAAAAAGGTGGTCCTATGACAAATGTGCAAAAGGAAATACTTTATTTTTTGTTTGAAAAAACTGTAACATTGATGATAAAGAGGATTAAATAGTTTCTGTTTTTAATTAGCAATAAGTCCTATGTTTTCAGTTTAGCCTATAAAATGTTCTTTAATTAATTTTCTTTAATTTTTTTTTTATTTATAAGCAGTGTTTTAAGTTGTAAATAAAACATTTCAATTTGATTAAATATTTATTTCAGTTACTCATTGGTATTACTTATGATATGCGTAAACGTGCCCCACTTGATGCATAAACTTGCCCCGGGAACGGGGCAAGTTTACACAAAAGACTTGGACATAAAAAAAAAAAAAAAATACGGTTAAAAACACAAATAGGGCAACAACTGAATACACAAATTTTGACTTAATTAACTGCTTTATGAAACCACAATGTCTAACGTTTCCTTAGTTAAAACATAAAAATTAGAAAATTCAGTGGAAAACACTCGCGTAAATGCGCCCCGGTCTACCCTACCATTTTTAAATTCGGATTGTTTGTTTGCCACCACTTTTTTGAAGTAGAAATATTCACCTTATTTAATGGCAGATAAAATGGTTCGAGGATAAAGCAAATTATACTATTTGAAAAAACTTTTGGAAATAAACAATTTGAATTTAAAAAAATGTAGTCTATACTGCCCGTGAAAGTCACCGGAGCGAGAATCAAGAATTTATTAGCACCCCACACTATTAAGAACGAACAAACTTTTTCTTTCTTTTAAAATAAAATAAATAAAGGAAATTGGGAAAAATAAATTAAGTATTTTGTAATGCTAACACAGGGTGTCTACAGATCAGAGAAAATCACAGTCAAAATAAGAGTGAAAATCCAGTATTTTCTTATAAAGAAATTTATGTTCTTTAATCGCGCGAATAAATAAGGCGACGTTTTCTATAAGTAAATACTGGTATTTCCTATCTTATTTGACTGTGATTTTCCCTGATCCGTAGACACCCTGTAACACTATTTGGTGCATTAACGTGCATTAAACCCCCAAAAGAGCTGAAAGAGAGAGATGTATTGGCACCGATGGGATTTGAATCAGGACTCTCATGATCAGGAGGTGAAAACGTTAACGTCGAGAAAAAGGCCAAGCCAGTTACTCTGATCTAATAACTCGCTTTATACTGATCAAGTGAGATGAGATCGGTATACGCTGAATCCCCAGTGACGTCTGACGAGCGATATGCACGCGCAGTATGACAGGCTTTGCTTACTGGAGATGATTTATTAGGTTGAGCAAAAAGTTCTGGGAAATTTTTAATCTAATAGTTACCAGAATTTGTATCTCATATGATGGTCGTGTCATCAATGACGAGATCTAAAGCTAGCAATTGGATCGTGTCTGCGACTAATTGTTGCAGAAGTATCCACGATTGGTGCATCGACAAGCGCGTTTTGTTTCAGTAGGACAATGCTAAACTGCAAGTGGTCCAAGGACCAAAGGCAAGTTTGCGCAATTGGACAGCGTCGAAATTCTCCCGCACCCCGCCCATGGTCCAGATGTGGCTTCCATCCAATTATAGCCTCTTCGGATCAATGCAACAGTTTTTCAAAGGCCGTCGATTTTAATCCTTCAATGAAGTTGAATAATATCAATAGTTTTTCGATTCCAAGGAGCTGCCATGGTACTTCCAGAAAGCCGGAATCTGGCAGAATGATGGTAGGAAGTCGTAGACTATGATGGTCTCTTCTTTGAAGAATAGTCCTTGTTGCTATTGTTGTTAATTTGCGCATAACAACACACTTTCACAAATTTCCCAGAAATTTTTGCTCAACCTAGTATTTGGTACTGCCATCTGTTGGATTATGAGAGGAGATGATTGTTGCTGAAGGTTGTTGTTGCGTGTCTGTCCGGGTCACCAATGAAGGAGAGAGATGTATTGGCGCCGATAGGATTTAAACCATGGTCAGGAGGCGAGAACGTTAACGTACCGCAAAAGGCCAATCCAGTTACTGTAAGCTAGCAATTCGCTTTAATTAAAAACTAATTATTGCTGAATATTCAATAAAAAATTCAATTAAGGGAAGTAAAAGTAGTGAAATTACTGGGTTTTCCTCTATATCACGTAATATATATATATATATATATACCGGGTGTCCCAAAAAGGACTGACTGATTTTAAAATTCAATAACTTGCAAACGGTGACAGATATTAAAAAAATTCTTGCAGGAGGGTTATGCATAAGGTCAAAAGTTTTATTACAGTGATTTTCAATTTTAGTTCGATTTACAAACAATAGATGGCGCTGTAAGCAATAGTCGCTAAATACAGGCTCGATTTTTGGTCCTTTATCTTGTTCCATGCACAAAAAGGAGATGGAAATGTATTATCCGGGCCACGAAGTACCAAAAATCGAGCCTGAATTTAGCGACTATTGCTTACAGCGCCATCTATTGTTTGTAATTCGAACTAAAATTGAAAATCACTGTAATAAAACTTTTGACCTTTTGCATAACCCTCCTGCAAGAATTTTTTTAATATCTGTCACCGTTTGCAAGTTATTGAATTTTAAAATCAGTCAGTCCTTTTTGGGACACCCGGTATATGTGACATTTTGACGGCAAGTAGTTGGTATTGTCGAAAAAAAATGAGGGTTTCCATTCCTACACTACACAGGTGGCAGCCGACTGGGTTTAAAATAATAAAGAAAAATGAAGAATTAACATAAGGCAGTCGCTTGGAACATTATTCATTTTATTTCCACACTCTCGATTGTCTCTAGGGAAGATGCTCTCTCCTTCCATGGTAAAAAGAATAAAGTCTATTCTTCCTGTCACAATTAGTTTAAAAACACTCCATCTCTTGACTGCGTTCTAGTCTTTAATCCGTTAATATCTAACATCTATCACCCATTACGATACCGTTGCTTCCTCATTCTACACACATAATAAACAGTATTCATCCACCATTTTACTGCCTCCATCGAGCAGTCACATTGAATATCCAGTCTGCTATGGCTGCAATCCACCACGTTCACCTCTACATGCTAAAAACTGAAAAGCTTCTAAGCTCACAGCTCCAAAAAACCTGTCTCTGGTTCCCGCCATCCGTATTTATACTCCTCTCAAAAGATTGTTCTAGAAAATTCTTATATCCTTGCCCCAGCTATCTAAAACATAAACAAATGGTAACATCTGTAGTCGAGATTATGCAAAAATAACCCTTTTTTCCCTCTTCAGACGATAAAAGAAATGAATTTATGTCTGCGAAGTTTTAATCATTGGAATATTTTAATTACACCTGGATATTTTAAATAAAAGAATAAATTGAAATAAGTAGGTTTTTTCTTTAAGACAGAATAATATTTTAGCAGTTAAATAAAGATTTAAGGGGAATATGATATACCGGGATTTAATATCAGAATTTAATAGGAATTTAAATAATAAAAGTTTTATTAAAGAAATATAAATAATCGAGCCATTTTTAGATTTACGCAATTTGGAATAAATATGAATTAAGATCTTAGAGATTAATAGACTAGGTTTTTAATTTAATAAGCCGGTATAATATACGAAATATTACTGAAAAAGGAAAATTTACATAAAATACTTTAAACTTGGCGCAAAAATTTAAGTTTTGTAATATTATCCCCCCTCCCCAAAGACTTTGTATGAAATTTGTGGTTAATTAACTACAATTTCAGACAACAGACTTGTAATAAATTTGGAAGTTGATTTTTGAATATTGAAAATTTTAGAGACGTCAGCGAAGAGATGGAAAAGTAAAATTTAGCAATGCAAGAGAAAAAAAAATACTAAGAGCATTTAAATTTAGCTGAGAGCATTTCCCCTGTAAAAGAATACAAATAATGGTTACAACATCACTTACCATTTGTAAGTGCATAGGAAAATATAAACACAATAATAAATAAAGAATAAGTATAAATACAATAAGAAATAAATAATAAGAAATAATAAAACTATAGTAATAAATAATAACAAATTCTTTTATCTTATGGAAATTTAGTGTATTTCCATTTCTCTTATCACAAACATATTTCCAATCAAGTAATGTTTAACACTTTATTTACTTCAAGTAGAATTTAAGTCCCATTGGCTTAATCAGTTTGTAGGTCATAAAAGTCCTTTAGCAAAAATAGTGATACAGTCCTTAAGTAAAAAGTTCAGCTGCAATAAATATTTTTTACTAAATTTGTTTCGACTACTCTACCTATTAAACTCTTTACATTATGTTTAAATACTATTTGTCATCACAATAGTAGTTTTATTTTAATAAACAAATTCCTAGTAGTTATTCAACTACCTTTTAACGTTTGTTTATCAACTACTTTTCTGAGCTCCTTTTCCCATTCTAATTGGGACTCACCATCTTTTACAACTTCTCACTTGTTTTAGTAAATATCATAACTTTTCACTTATAAGTTATGTTCTCTTTTTCTTTAATAAATAATGAATCTTTCAATAAATAATATAATACTTTCAATTCATAATCATAATAATAAAATTCTCAACAGTATACTTGAATAATAGCAATAATAATACTTAATAACAATATTATATTCTAAGAAAATATCACAGATTGTTTACTTATTGACACGGAAAATAATGGTTGAGGATAAAAATAATACATAGCAATTAATAATTTTCTTATTTTTTACTTATATAAGAAAGTATTTTTTCCAGTCGAAACATTAAAAAAAAAAATAATAATAATAATAATTCGAAAGTCCAAATAAATTTAACTCTAAATATTTAGAAAGTGGACTCTCAACCAGTATTTCTTTACAATAATTTATCTCTCTGATACTCTTGATGAATAGACGTGCATTTGATAAACTTAGAATGGTAAAATAAAGAAAATAAATAGCAATTAAAGATAATTTGTTTATGTACTTAATTTTCTATTGCTACACAATCACTACAAAATCTCATCACAATCATCAATTTTCTATGTTTATATAATTATAATAATATTATCAATTCTTACTATTTTTGTAAACAATTGGTTAAGACAATGGAATAAAATAAATATAGTTTATTTTGATATAAATTTGACATAAAATTAAAAATATTTATTTTTATTTTTCAACATCAATCTGAAAATTCCCAAAATCAAATACACATCCTATGCCTGCATAGATTGTCTACTTAATCCCCAAAACTCCCAAATACAAGTAATATCCTCGTGGCGCCCCAAGGTCATACCTGGTAATGTTGAAAACTATTGATGAAATAAAAAATCTAAAGAATTAGAATTAAAAATATTGCGAAAACATTTTGGGGAATTACGAACTTTCCATAATCCGGTTGCACATTACAATCATTTCTATCATTCTCAAAAAAGTCCAGAGTAGTCATATAATTTTCACAACTAGATGGTAATTCTTTATCATTCTTACAGAAATTCAAAGTTTCACTACTCTCATTAGCGGTTATTACATTATCATCATTATATAAATTCAAATTCTCATCATAATCAACTGTTACTAAATCATTCTCTTGTTGTACTTTATTCATATCTACAGTATGAAAATGAAGAGATTTCTCATTATGTATGGATATACTCTTATTTATAATTTTTCTTCCTTGTTTTACAGTACAATTTCTACAATCTATAGTTAAATTAAATTTAGAACATTCTCTTAAACCCAAAATAGCATACTCCAAATTAGTATTACACACTAAAAAGTTAACACATTTGGTAATTTTATCCACTTTTAGAGAAATTTTACATTTTTGATTTAATTTTAACGTCCCTTTTGCCTGACCAATAATAACTGTAGGTATATAAAAATAGCAAATAAAGCCTTTGTGCAACAGTATTAAAAAGCAGAAAAACCAACGTTTAAAATGCACAAATAATATATGAAAAGAAGCAAACAGCTGTTTCGAATCTACTAGCGAGATTCTTCTTCAGTGCAAAAGGAACAGCGTGCTAGAAAAAGCAAGGCTGAGCAAAATCATAGACAGAGACGCGCTGGCTTTTATACCCTATGCGGGTGGCGAAGGCGCCGAAACAACCAATGAGAGAGAATCAGTGGAAACGACTGGGTGGACAAGTAGCGACATCTACCGGAGAAGTAGAGAAAAGAAACCAAAAAAGGGGGAATTAAATTAACGCTTTCCAAATACTTGGAAAATCTGGAGTACTAGATAAGTCATTGACTAAAGAGTGAGAATTTTTAATGATATGGTAAGCTTCCCAAAAATCAAGATCAAGGTTAGAAGAACATTTCTGGATAATGATGGCTGAGGAAAAATCGAACCTATGTTGAGAAGACCAAGAATGTTGAGCAATAGAAGAACGTTTGAGCTCCTGATTTTTAACATAACCTTCATGCTCTTTTAAACGAAATCTAAGAGCACGTTTAGTCTGACCAATATAAGAAAGACCACACTGACAAGAGATCTGGTAAATGCCCCAATTATCTAGGCGATCAACGGGGTGTTTGAGATTTGAAAAAGGGATTTTATTAACAGGAGAAAAAATAACTTTAAAATCAAACCTTCTTAGGATTTTAGCAACTTGCTGACTGATTTTAGGAAAAAATGGTAATACAACTGAAGTATTAGAGTTGGAATTAGAATGCTTTTCAGAATGGTCGGATTTCGTCAATTTCTTATAAATAGAATCGATAATATTAGAGGAATAACCACGATCGACAGCAATAGCTTTGAGGTAATTAAGTTCAGCACTAAGTAACTGAGGAGTGGAACAAATATTAGTAGCCCGAAAAACAAAGGTATTGAAAGCGGCGAATTTCTGGTTAGGGGAATGAGAAGAATACCTGTGAGGTGGGATGATGTCTTTCGTAAACCTTTTGCTGTCAGTCTCCCACCTCACAGGTATTCTTCTCATTCCCCTAACCAGAAATTCGCTGCTTTCAATACCTTTGTTTTTCGGGCTACTAATATTTGTTCCACTCCTCAGTTACTTAGTGCTGAACTTAATTACCTCAAAGCTATTGCTGTCGATCGTGGTTATTCCTCTAATATTATCGATTCTATTTATAAGAAATTGACGAAATCCGACCATTCTGAAAAGCATTCTAATTCCAACTCTAATACTTCAGTTGTATTACCATTTTTTCCTAAAATCAGTCAGCAAGTTGCTAAAATCCTAAGAAGGTTTGATTTTAAAGTTATTTTTTCTCCTGTTAATAAAATCCCTTTTTCAAATCTCAAACACCCCGTTGATCGCCTAGATAATTGGGGCATTTACCAGATCTCTTGTCAGTGTGGTCTTTCTTATATTGGTCAGACTAAACGTGCTCTTAGATTTCGTTTAAAAGAGCATGAAGGTTATGTTAAAAATCAGGAGCTCAAACGTTCTTCTATTGCTCAACATTCTTGGTCTTCTCAACATAGGTTCGATTTTTCCTCAGCCATCATTATCCAGAAATGTTCTTCTAACCTTGATCTTGATTTTTGGGAAGCTTACCATATCATTAAAAATTCTCACTCTTTAGTCAATGACTTATCTAGTACTCCAGATTTTCCAAGTATTTGGAAAGCGTTAATTTAATTCCCCCTTTTTTGGTTTCTTTTCTCTACTTCTCCGGTAGATGTCGCTACTTGTCCACCCAGTCGTTTCCACTGATTCTCTCTCATTGGTTGTTTCGGCGCCTTCGCCACCCGCACAGGGTATAAAAGCCAGCGCGTCTCTGTCTATGATTTTGCTCAGCCTTGCTTTTTCTAGCACGCTGTTCCTTTTGCACTGAAGAAGAATCTCGCTAGTAGATTCGAAACAGCTGTTTGCTTCTTTTCATATATTATTTGTGCATTTTAAACGTTGGTTTTTCTGCTTTTTAATTAACTGTAGGTATAGTTTCAATTTTAGCATTTAGTTCTTTAACAAATTTGAGGGGTAATATTGCCGTAGTGAATCCAGTGTCCACTATACATGGTAAATTATAACTATTGGTACATCCATACACAATTAATTGTCAAATATTAGGAGTAGTAGGTGGTGAATTACTAGGAAGAGTATCAGAGGATGTTGCATCATTTCTAAATAAACACTCTTGTTCCCAATGATATGCATTATTTACCCCTTCATTTGTACATATTCTACATGGTCTAGAAGGATATGGTTTCTGAAAGTAATTATTTTGAAAATTTCTAGACCCCTGATTTTGATACTGTCTTTGTGGAATCCAATTCCTATGTGCATTATTGGGCCTATTTGGCTGAAAATTAGGTCTACTTGGTTGAGTCCAAGGCCTAGGTGGTTGAAATTGTTGAAAATTTTGTCTAACTGGTTGTTGATTTACTGTTTGGTTTGAAATTTGAGGAGTGGAAACTTCAACAAATTGCTTAACAAGCCGGTACCATTCAGTGGTACTATTTGGAGGGTTTACATTAATATTATTTCTATACTCTGGTTTTAATCCATCTGTTAACCCTTGTATTAGAAGAGTCTCACAAAGATGGAGTTTCCTCCCAATTCCTACTTTTTTGTGAAAATAATTTTCTAAATTATCTAATTTATCTAATTTTAGAGTTGAGAAATCAGAAAAATTTGGAACATTTAGTTCAATGAATTTTTCTATCAAGATTTTTGAAATCTGTTCATAACTAGCACAATTAACACAATCATTGATATAGACTTTTAGTGCTTCACCCTTTAAATACTGTGGAATAGATTTAAATTTCCACTCTAAATCTTTATTTTCTCTAATACTCATATCATCATAATAATTTAACCAAGCCTGGATTTCCATTCCAGTACTAGGATCAAACGCAATTAATTTAGGTTCAGCCATTATATCAGTATTCATTAAAATAAAAGAAGCACTTCTATTCTCTTTAATACAACCTGACCTTAACAACATTTAAACTAATAGA
This sequence comes from Maratus speciosus, assembly GCA_963932465.1. Classification (NCBI taxonomy): domain Eukaryota; kingdom Metazoa; phylum Arthropoda; class Arachnida; order Araneae; family Salticidae; genus Maratus; species Maratus speciosus. The sequence continues at coordinate 33,459,656 of OZ010787.1, read as the reverse complement.
GTTCTATTTTTCATAATAGATTAAGTACTCTTTCAGACTTTAATAATAAATAAATAAATAATTCTCATGACTTCATAATAAACTTTACAATAAATAAATAAATATTCTTCACGAAATAATAAATAAACCTCATAAATTAATAATAAATAAATCTCATAAATAAATAATTCTCATACTTAATAATAAATAAATCTCAATAAATAACAAACAATAACAGAAATAATAATATAAGAAGTGTAAAAATATTTTGAAAAGAACTCACTCCAGTCATCTTGTCTCACAATCACCAGCACTATACATTGCTATTCACATTAGCGATGTAAATTTTTAACTTTCCGGCACTGATCTTTAGTAACTATCATAAGCTATCGTGTACCAGTACCACTACACATTTGTAATTTTGGAGACACACTCGCTTTGATTGCCGTCACTTCTATATCCTGTCGGACTTTTCTTTTCTCTGTGACATTTTGACGGCAAGTAGTTGGTATTGTCGAAAAAAAATGAGGGTTTCCATTCCTACACTACACAGGTGGCAGCCGACTGGGTTTAAAATAATAAAGAAAAATGAAGAATTAACATAAGGCAGTCGCTTGGAACATTATTCATTTTATTTCCACACTCTCGATTGACTCTAGGGAAGATGCTCTCTCCTTCCATGGTAAAAAGAATAAAGTCTATTCTTCCTGTCACAATTAGTTTAAAAACACTCCATCTCTTGACTGCGTTCTAGTCTTTAATCCGTTAATATCTAACATCTATCACCCATTACGATACCGTTGCTTCCTCATTCTACACACATAATAAACAGTATTCATCCACCATTTTACTGCCTCCATCGAGCAGTCACATTGAATATCCAGTCTGCTACGGCTGCAATCCACTACGTTCACCTCTACATGCTAAAAACTGAAAAGCTTCTAAGCTCACAGCTCCAAAAAACCTGTCTCTGGTTCCCGCCATCCGTATTTATACTCCTCTCAAAAGATTGTTCTAGAAAATTCTTATATCCTTGCCCCAGCTATCTAAAGCATAAACAAATGGTAACATCTGTAGTCGAGATTATGCAAAAATAACCCTTTTTTCCCTCTTCAGACGATAAAAGAAATGAATTTATGTCTGCGAAGTTTTAATCATTGGAATATTTTAATTACACCTGGATATTTTAAATAAAAGAATAAATTGAAATAAGTAGGTTTTTTCTTTAAGACAGAATAATATTTTAGCAGTTAAATAAAGATTTAAGGGGAATATGATATACCGGGATTTAATAGTAGAATTTAATAGGAATTTAAATAATAAAAGTTTTATTAAAGAAATATAAATAATCGAGCCATTTTTAGATTTACGCAATTTGGAATAAATATGAATTAAGATCTTAGAGATTAATAGACTAGGTTTTTAATTTAATAAGCCGGTATAATATACGAAATATTACTGAAAAAGGAAAATTTACATAAAATACTTTAAACTTAGCGCAAAAATTTAAATTTTGTAATATATAATTATAAACATATATATATAGTCTGAAATTTTTGTAACTCTATAAATGAAAATTATGGGAATGAACTACAAAAGCTTAAATTTATTAAATTGTTCAATTTTATTTTCCTTGAATTTAATGTATGCACAAATAATTTTTTTTCAAAACAATTACCAGAGAACATACAAAAAAATACTAATTTAAATGAAACATGATTTTTGTTTCCAAAGTTTTATAAAATATTAACACTAGATAGGCCGCCTCAAACAGTGTTGCCAAATCTGGCGGTTTTTTATTCAGAAATTTCGAGTTCACACCAGAAAATTTTTAATAATAATTTTATTTTATTTTATTCACGAAATATCTAACAATTAATCTCTAATAATTAATAGTATCCACGGCCAAGGTTAGTATAAACAATAAAGAAAAATCATGCGTTAACCATAGACTGTGAAACACTTTCTAATACTTCCTGAATGCTTTAACAAAACTTCGTCATTTAGGGAAATAAGGTAGATACGATAACTAAGTAAAAATTTTAGAAAACGCACAAAATATTTCAAAAACTGATTTCAGAGCAGTTACCGTCCATAGCAAATATGTATTCCAATTCTTTTGAACAGCCCTATATTTGATATGTAGGTTTATATATCTACTATATAATGGGGAAATTTAGTTTAGCAAGAAAAGTCATAACAGGTTGAAATTTCTCTTTCAGCAATTTACAGAGGAAAAAGTCCAAATACCGGCTATTAGGTGTTCTGAAAACTGAGCGCAGCGCAACCTAGCGGTGATAGGCAGAGTTTGTAACTTTAATTGAAAGAAGAAAGTTACGAAAAGTACGTCGCTGAAGTCTGTGTCATTTACGACTAGTAAATGCAAAAGTGTCGAATCTACGTAATCTGGTACATCAAAAGTTTTTCAGATATGTGTTTCTCATTATTTAAAAATATACTGATCGTATATTGGCTTAAATTGTTGATTAAGTTATTTTCTAGACATATTTAGCTCTCAATTGCCACGTGCACATTATTGGTATTTTATTATATGAATGAGTAATACCGGTTTTAACTTAAACATAGCAGTGGTCCGAATACCGGCTACCTAGAGCGGTGTAAATACCGGCTAGCCGGTATTTGGATCTCTCTCGGTTGTTCTGCTTGAAGGGGAGGAAAATAAATTAATTTAAATAGTTCCATAATTAATAAATTAATTTAAATGGTTCAGAAATAGTTCCTGTCTCATATCGCAATAGGAAAAAAGCAACCATGGCCGTAATTCTTCAGGACCGACACTGGTTACCGGATCACTTTCCGAAAAAGCGCTGTTGGACACTAGAAAATTGCCTGTAATAAATATGAAGAGAAAGAAAAAAAATTACGGAGTAAACTAGGCGAAAGAGGCAGAAATTTCATTTTAACCCTCTCGCTGCGCAACCCCAGATTTCCTCGGGCAACGTAAAATTAGCAAAGTTTGCGCAACCCAAGATTTCCTCGGGGATGCATTTTTCCCCGTCTAATTAACCCTGCTTGATTATTCCCACCAGTTATTTTTTTATCGTAAATTTTGCCTTATTTAATCGGAGCATTTTCCCGTTTAAATTAGATAAAAAATTTTGTTTTGAAAAACTGCTGACAAAAGAATAAAAATTCTTAAAAGACGCTCGTCGCGAAGGGCGTAAATACACAATTTTTGAAGTTATTTTGATAAAACAATTACGCAGCGAGAGGGTTAAAAAAGTGAAAAAGGAAAATATCCAACAGAGGAATATGGTAAATTTGTGTCTTCTACATGGGTGCTTTCTCTGTGGACAAGAATGAGGAAGGTGATTCCGGGTTTAATGCTAAGAATGCGATATGTGGGCTGATATGGACTATACCGACACAGAGAGTGATATTATGTTTTTGATTTTTTTAAGATAAAATAATTCTCATTTCAATCAGCAAGTTTTTTTTTTTTTTGGTTTACACGTTAAAAAACAAAATTAGAAACATAATGGGAAGAAGACTGTGAGAGATAGTGGTAAAAAATTTTAGAAATTTGACTAAAATACATATTCATTAAGAAATTGCGTATTTTTTCTCTGCATAAGCTATATTATTAATCAATACAATTTATTAAAATAATATTCTTATTGCTTAATAATTATCATTAGTTCTATTTGTATGATCTTTTGGAAAAAAAACTTAAGTAGCCGGTATTTAGACCCCATTTTAAAAACTCAAAATTTGAAGACTTTCGGAATTTTGCTTCTTATAAACAGAAAACGGCTTTTAAACTGATTTTTTTTTCTCTAAGCAGGTATATCACATGTCAAGGTACCCTGCTGTCACTTTTTATTTTATTAATTTTGAAAATTGTATGATCTAGATTGAAAACAAAAGTGGTAGCCGGTATTTGGACCTTTTCTTCTACTAATAGATGGAAACATACTTGTATACTTTTGTACAACCCTGTAGTTAATCTAGTACTTTTATTACACGCCACTATTTAGCTAAAATTTAATTCAAACACTTATTCAACTCTCTTAAAACTTCTGAAATCGTATTTCCAGAAATTATTATTTATAGACGGCCATGTATCCAATTTTTTGCGTGACCCTGCATATCATTTTATCTATATTCCACAAACATTTCTTAGTAAACTAAATGCAGTCCAGCGTAAAAATGCATAACTCATTTAAAAACCATTTTTAAACAATTTGCACTCATACTCAGTAACCATTATAAATTCTTTTGTGTAGCCCTGTTTAACGAATTATAGCATTTATGCACACCATATGCTATGCATAAATATAGTGAAACATAAAAGCGCATAACATAATTAAAAATGCATTTCCAGCAATCATCGATACTACACAGTACTTCGGATACAATAGAGTAATATAGTATCTTAAATCTTTTGTGTGTCCCTGTAAATGCAATGCACTTCGTATTATACATGAAATAAGTTATAGTAAACCTCAGCGACGTATATTAATTTCATTATACATGAAATAATTTAACATAATTAAAATATGCCGCAAAAAATTCCCTTCCACCAATATATCATTATGTAAAGGAATTCTTTTGTGTGGCCCTGTAAATGAATAATAACTATTCTTTGCACCGAATATTCCATAAAATGCATATTTTAGTGCCCTTTTTAAATGCATATCAATTTTCTTATGTTTGAAAGCGTGTAACATCATTAAAAATCCTTTTAAACGATTTCTTCCCATAGGCCGTAATATAACGGAAAACTTTTGATTGTCCCTGTAAATGAACTAAAAATGCTAAAAACTCCATTTGAATAGGGAACGTGCTATGGTAAACGTCAATAACATCCAAAACTTTCAGGGCAATCCGAGTATACTTACGGAAGTTAGAGAGCTGACAGACGGCCATACGGGCAGACGAACAGAAAAACCCAAGTCATAGACACTTTTCAACTTTTTTGGAAAATGTTAAAAATGACCTATTCTCCTTTAAATGACCTATTGACAACAATTAAAGTGTTTGAGAATTACAACTATGGTTACAATATTTTATACAAACTACACACGACATCATGCACCAATTAGTTGTGAACTCGATGGCAGAATAATCTCCAGTTAATCTGTGGTATGGCAGATAGTGTAGTGTCTACCGGCTGCAAGGAAACTAACCAGGGACGTTACCACAAGATGGCGGGTGTTGTTTATTTACAATTGTTCAGGGCTTGACTAACGCAAAAGCAATCTTCCACCAGGAAAAAATATAATATTTTTTCCCCGAATAATATTTTTTGTTTTATTTATGACAGAAATTCAGTACGCATAAGGTGTTTAACAACTTAACACTTTCATTTTTTGTCACAATAAACTAAAAAATGGGACTGAACACCACTTTTTCAGAGGAATTGACATAGCATCTTCAAAATGCTGAAACTTCATTTGCAACAGGTTTTGCAGTGGCTCATAACCACTAGGGTAAACTTCCACCAGTAAATTTGAATAGAAAATCTTTTCTTATTTAACCCTTTCGAGAAGGTATCCCTTAAACAAATTTTATTTGGATGGCACCGCTTTTTTTAACCCCTTAATTATCGCTCCTGTGATATTCACGGGCTGTGCCTCTTATTCAGATCGTTTGATTCCCACCAGTTTTATAAAATAGTATAACTGACTTTATTATCGTATCATTTTACCTGTCATGAAAAAAGGTGAATAATTCTTTTTCAAAAAAGTGGTGCCAATATGTAATTTGAATTTTTAAACCGTAATTTAATGCGACCGTTAAGGGGTTAAACAGTTCCCTTTACTTGTGAAATAACAAAAAATATTCAAATTAAAAAGAGCTAATTTGAAATAACTAGGAAACAATCGCTGCCATCGAAATACTCAAGGCCAGAGGGCACGAGTTGTCACTAGTGTTGGAATTCACACCGGAGAATTTTGAATAGCATTTTTATTTTATTTGCCAAATATCTATTATCTTACAAATCAATAATAACTATTTAAACTTACTGGTGAGAATTCAGAAGCCCTAAATAAAAATTCAGCCAGCTGGGGAATGCCACAGTGTTGCCGCATCTGGCTGATTTTTTATTGGGGGATTCAAAATTCTCACCAGGAAGTTTAAATAGTAATTATTGTTTTATAAAATGATAGATATTCCACAAATAAACTAAAAGAAAATTGCTATTCAAAATTTTACGGTGTGAATTCCAATACTAGTGAAAGTCGGTCGATTAGTGATGACGTCACAACTCGTGTCCTCTGACCTTGAGTATTCCGATGGCAGCGCACAACTCCATGGAACTAATCTATTATGCACTTTGAAATTTTTTTGCAAATATTTGAAAACGTAAAGTTCCTAGTCACTGTTATGTCACAAATGGACACAAGTGTCACAGCCGAAATGGTGACACACCGCCCCCTGAATGCTAGGCCTGTGAGATGGCACAAAATGGTATCCGTCGTAAGCGGATTTATTTAAGCGTTTGTACGGTCCCTTGAATATTTTTAAAAGTTTTTTCTGTTTTATTTTTCTAAAATGAAATAAGAGGAAGAAACCTTTTGGAAAACACTGGTGTCTAAATTCAGGGGACAGTACAAACGCTTGAAAAAATACGCCAACAGCAGCTGCCATTTTTGTGTCAGTGGTCAGACCTAGTGTTCAGAACAGTGTTGCCAGATAGGCTACTTTTTTAAAAATAATATTCTTGAATGGCACCACTTTTTGAAATGGTAAAATGCACCTTATTTAATGGCATATTAATTTTGACAGAAACAAAGGGAATTTTACCGTTTCTGAAAAGTAATACCGATCAAGAAATTTGAATTTAAAAACAGTAGCCCACTGGCAGCACTAGTTCAGAAGGCAGTGGGTGACCATAGAATGACATCTTTATTTCGACCGCTATTATGACTCTCATTAAACCTTCCCCTCATGACTCCACAGTGAAGTCACCGTGACCGAATTTTTTTCTATTTGCACTTCGTCTCGCAATAGAACATACATTCAATCCGAAGACTCAGAGACTCACTCTTCACGTGAGCTGGTGACAATATACACAGAAAAAATATTGCATTTGGCTTCCGGTGCTTTCATATTTTTCGTCGTATAGGGAACACGCTTAAAAAAACGCTAAAATTTTGTATCCCATAAATGTGCAATGATACTGCTGCAATATTCAGATCACAGCGACATCTGCAGGATATTTTCTACAACTGCAAGAAATTGCTAGTCTATACAATGTAATACTAGTTATACGAAAATCCTGCAGATGCCGCTGCGATCGACACTTGGGATTTTAGCAGTATCGTCGCACATTTAAGGGATACAAATTTTTAGCACTGTTTGGATAGCATATTTCCACACTAGGTATTCTAGGCGCTGTAACCGTGCGGATAGGCTGTGGCATGTAACGCAAAACCCACACAAAAAATAAGTGTTATGCTTTTTATTATTATTACAGCACATGTTTTTTCTTAAAATATTTCAGTGATGAAAATGAGTACAAATAAACAAACGGGGACAAATTTTAGAAAGAAATTGACAAATTTTTAATTTTATGTTAACCTAAAAATCTTTAAAAATCAATTCAAGTTTTTTACAATAAACGAAATAAATTCATTCGTTCTTAAACATGCCGAAATTAGATACACATAATTTGCATATCAAAAATAAAATTTAAAATAAAATTTTTGTAAATATTAAAAAAAATGAACGATTTTTTTCGTTTGTTTTATTTCAAATAGAAATTTTAAGTTTAAATGAATATAATTACATTTTCATAAATGAATAATAACTCACATAAAATATATTTCTGCAACTGTAAATAAATGTAACAGCTTCATTAATATTCATTTCGCAAAAAAATGATATAATAAAACTTTTACATCTAACAAAAACGTATTAAGAGTCATTTCAGTTAATTAAGTAAAGAGTATTTGACACTTTTTTTTCACGATATTAATGTACAACAATTAAATTCACTTTTTACATTACTAAAACATGTAAAGTATAAACAATGTTTCAACGGTTATATGACTTAGAAATTTCCGTTTTTAAAAACAAAAAATAAATGTTTTCCGCATTCTTTGAAACATTTTCCTTTTCAAATTAAAATACATTTCTTTTAAGGAAACAATTCATGTATATTTAAAAAATTCAAGTATGCGTAAATACAGGCAAAATAATTAAAATAGACTTAGAAAAAGTCTCTAAAAATCATGTATTAACACGGTTCTTTAACATCTTATTATATTAATAAAAGAAATAAAATGTGTAAGTATTTTTTAATAACACGGGTACTGCATTTTATTTTATTATTAATCAAAGTAAATTTTCTCTATAAAATATAGCCAATAAGGTTTTTTAACAATTTTTTTTCCTAAAAAAATTTCCGACTACCTTGTGAGCCCATTCTTGTAAACTGCACTCCTTTATCATAACTTTTGGCTCACCCGGTATATACATGTATACATAGATAGATATAAAGTTTTGAACTGGGTGTGGCTTTGGGTTCTAGGGGTCATGATCGGCGCAAATCTGAAACACTTTTTAAGAAATTCCAACATAGGGGAAAATGTAATCGGAAGTATTTCTTACCAAATCTACTTAAAATACAATGTTTCTTTTTGTTGTTGTGGATGGTTTAGTAACAGGATAAAAAAAAAAGATGATTTGTAAGATTCTTGCGGTTAAAACCTAATCAAAATGTGCTCATTTTTCCCGATAGTGTTCATGAATCTCTTGTAAATGTTCAAGGAATTGCAATGAATCTGCGGAAACCTACAGTTTTACAAAAAAAAAAAACCAAAAAAAAAACCAGACCAGACAACCGACAGACCTTTAAGATCCGTTGAGTTAAGTAACACAGGACTGCCACAGGCGACTATTTTTATATTCTGTTCGTATCAGTAATTTTCTAATATAAATTTTGAAGAATATTTCTCTTGTAAATGTTGTCAAAGTGTGTGTTAAGGATTTCTGTTTTGAGAAGTTGGTGCTAGTTAGAATTAAAAAATAGTCGCCTGTGGGAGCCCTGGGTGGCCAGGACCTTAACAGGAATTCAGTATTATTATGTTGGAACTACTCCAGCACTATTCGAGCCCTGTGACATAGAGTGTCGACTTGCTCAAAGACTCGATTTCCATTTGGAAAAATAGATACGCTGTAAGGGAGAAACTGGTCCGCAATGATGTTCAGATTGTCCACGACCTACATGGTCTATTCTAGGTTCCACAGGTTCCAGAGACGCCTATGAGAATATTTTCCAAAGCATAATATCACCACTACCGGCCTGTGTATGAACTGCTATAAAAGGGAGAGCAGCAGCTGGAAGACAAGCGTACTCAGACACGGCCATTTTCGTGTTGAAGAATGAATTGTGATTCATCCGAGCTGGCAACTTTCTGCCAATGATCCATGGTTGAGTCATGATGTTCCCAGGCCAAGTGTAGGATTAGTTGGCGATGATGCTTTGTCAACAGCGGCACATGAGTGGGAAGTTTTCTGCGTAGTCTCATATTCAACAGTCTCATATGAACTATGCCCTCCGAAACAAATTCTACTTGGTCCTTTATTGTATTGGGATGTCAGTTAAGCCAGTTTCTGGCACCAAATTTGTTTCACCAAGCGGGAGGGCCTCCGACGTCGTTTTGTCTTGATAACGCGTGGATCTCCAACGCCATATTGCCCAGTTTCATCGTCATTCATCCATTTTGGATAAGTTCCAACAACGATACGTCACAAACAAAAAACGAGTCGTGCCGATTCGGAGATATTCATTCTGAGCAGTCGGGGCATTGAATTCTGTCCTCTATCAATGTCGTTTAGATCAGATGCGTCTCCCATCATAAGAAGTAAACTAAAAATTTATTCCTCAGACTCTCTAGCTGCGGTTAAATACCATTCTCATTTGATTACGTGCCCTCCACGTCATCCAGGCGAGTTCATTGCAAAATGTTGGGGAGGTCATATTGTTTTGACTCTTCGGTGCATGTATGAATTAAGTCCACGAATAAACAAATATAATAATACTTTGATTTGTGCTATTAAAGAATGTACTGCATAAATGTATTTTTAAAAATTTATTTGTGGTCCACAGAGCCCCATATTGTAGACCATTGAACCCCGTCCTTCGTATACAATGGTAAACGTCGTCACTTTCTATTAAAAAAAAATATGAAAAATTATTTGTTTTGAGAGAGTGCAACTCAAACCTTTTACAGAGATATATATATGCATGAATTTTTTCTAACAAAAAATACCAGTACTTTGAGAGTAAAAAGTTGAAATCTACAAAAATGGTCCATTGTACCCCAGTCTCTCCTAAATACTTTTTTAAATGCTGAAAGATTTTTAGTTTAAACATTTAAACAACATTAGTAAAATTGTTATTTTATATTATAATTATATTATATTAACATTATTTTTATATTCATGCCAATCTCTGTTTTCCTAGAAATGATTAGATATATATTTTATTTCGTTTTATATAGATTTTCGCCATATTTTACAATGAATAACGTTAATTCAAAATTTAAATATGAAAACACCATTGAATGTTTTAAAAATGCTTTTTTAAACTATCATATTCATTTTTTTCTTTATGTAGTTTATTTCTATGAATGTTAATATTGAATTACAAAAATCGATATGTTTGAAAATTAAAAACCAAAAAAAAAAAAAAAAAAAAAAAAAAAGAATCTATTTTTACCCTTAAAAGCGCGATTTTTTATTTTGTTTCGAAAAAAATACGTATGATTCGCTGAACGGTTTATTACACAGGAAAAATAATGAAAAGAAAATCAGATACATTTTTCATATAATACGTCAACCTTTTATTCTGTTGCACATGTGCGATATAAGTAAAAACTACTGTCGTGTGGCTGTTTTACGCTAAAATAACGCAAATTAGTAAATATTTTAATAAGTATGCCCCAACTACCTTATTTTATATAATTATTTATTTTATAAACATTAAACTTTAACACTAGAGCGCCCGGAAATTTTATTTAAGTTTCATAAAAATATTTCATACCAGAATTTTTATTCAAAATTAAATAACTGATTTATTTAATGCATTTCTGGCAGACTTAATTTAACTTAATTTATTAAAAAAAATCTGGCTCCAATGGATATTTAACCATTTGGTCGGAGTCGAATCGACTCCTTCCGGGCGTTCTAGTGTTAATTCCCATAATAGAATACGTTCTAGAAATTACGTAGTTCACAGAATCTGACTTTGCACCAGAAAGTTTCAATGGTTAATTTCGCTTTGTTAAAATACGGAATTTCTGTTTTTTAATTAAAGTAAATATTTTAACTTTCTGGTGAGAATCAGGTATATGCGAATAAAAAAAAAAACACTGTTCAATTCAAAACACTGTTCTTTGCATATATGCAAAGCTGCGTACTAAAGAGTTAAACAAGCTATAAACAGCTGTGCATGGTCTAAAACAGGGTACGCATCAAGGGAATCAGTGGATTTTAGATGTTTTAGTACCAGAAATTTCGAACAAATATTATTTTACAAGATTCCTGATACAATGTGCTTGAAAGTCCTTGAATCGTACGAACCCTGTAAAATCCTCTGTGTAATATATAATAAAAGACCAGAATAAAAACATAGAGTATAACAAGAAGTAGTTCGGTATAAAAATGCTTAATGAAAATTTGAATTTTCTTTTAATTTATGCTTTCATAAATAAAAACAAAATCACACATATTTTAAAAAAAATAGATGTGTTTACAAATTGAGAAACAAATAAAAAAAGTTTACTCATAGCAATATGATAAGCAGCTGCTGATAGTGAATGCTTTTTCTTACAAGTATTACAAAATTTGCTATAAATTTTTGGAATGTTAATTAAAAATTAATGTATTTTTTCCAGCATTTTTCATCGGTCATAATTAAAAATCATCAATACTTTTTTTTATACATAAAGAGGCACCTTAAGCATATCTTTGTTTGTCAATTATTTCGGAATATTTTATTATGGATGTATTAAAATATTTTATTATGTTACCTGATCACAAAATTGTTTGTTACATGCATTTTGAGTGTAAGTGTTTTTAATGTATGTTTAATGAAAGAGTAAACATACTTTAACTTTTAAGACTCCAAAATACGTTTTGACAAGAATAATAGGATATTTTACATATTTTTTAATGAAAAATTTTATACGATTTTTTATTTTTCTACCTCGATATTTTATATTCATATAATTTCTTGATTATTCAAAAAATCCCGATAATAAAAAAATTCCGATTTCAGATTTACCTACATTTTTTAGAAATATTTTTTCAGTATTTTTATTAATCTTCTTCGCCGGATTCGATGACTAAATTGTTTAAGGACGCTAAATTACAACTGGTTTGGTCACGTTCCTGTAGTGCTTATACCGGGATTCTGTTTATACCAGAGCTGTTATACCTGCTTAAACCAGATCTCTTTTAAAATTGATTTTGTTAATCATTTCATGAGCAAAGTATCCATGTTGCTAAATTGATGAATTATTGATTGAATGACACCATGATTTACGAGCAAATTTACTTAAAAATGACTTTTGCTTACGAGATTGTAAAAGCAAAATTTTGTTCAAAAATTCTAGTGCCATTGTGCATTTGGGGATTAAATTTAAGACAATATGCAGGGTGTCCCTGCTAAAATGTTACAAGCTGAGAGGGGAGGTAGGGTACACCTAGAGGACTCGGAATTACGTACAAATGCCGGGTCGGAAACGCCTTCCGAACCCAAGAAGGGCATTGACAGTGTTGCCAGAGGGCTACATTTTTTTAAATTCCGATTTCTTGACTGGCATTACTTTTTTGAAATGGTAAAATCACTTTGTTTTCAACTTGATTAATATGTCACTAAACAAGGGGAATTTCACCATTTCAAAATAGTAGTGCTGACAAGAAATCGTATTTAAAATAAAGGTAGCCAACACTGACAACTCTACCAGGACCAAAGATCAGCTTTGTGTGATCCAGCATTTTCAATGCCCAGTGTTGCCAATGGTCTACTTTTTTTTAAAATTCAGATTTCTCGATTAGCACCAGTTTTTTTGAAATAATAAAGCTCGCCTTATTCAAGGACACAAAGGGGGTGATGTACATTTCAGGAAAGTGGTGCCAATCAAGAAATCTGAATTTATAAAAAGTAGCCCACTAGCAACACTTTCAATGCCCTTAATAGGCCAGGAAGGCGTTTCCGACCCGGCATTCCTATGTGATTCCAAGTCGCATAGTTGTACCCTACCTTCCCTTAAAGTTTGTAATATCTTATCAGGGACACCCTGTACAATATTCTATCACTATCCAAGGAATTATGGCAATGTTTTTTCCCATGTAAGTTTTCCATTCTGTTAGTAATGTAAGGTCAGTTGGGGCAACTGGGCCATGATTTTACAATGTGACTCTGGAGCTTCTGACAATTCAGCTTCAAAAAGCTAATGTTCATTTGAATTAAAGTCTGAACTTCTGTAAATGTGTTCAGTTAGGTTCCCCCTATCAGACAAAAAGGCTCAGAATTACATTTTAATATTTAAAAATATAAAAATATGAAAAAAAAATAAAAATATTTCATCTTTCTTTTCTCCTGGGTCCAGTTGCCCCGTAAAAATGGGGTAAGTGGACCAGGAGGGTCTATGTTCCACACGCGTTTATTTTTTTTTCATGCGGGATATCAGGTCCTGTTTGAAAAAGTGTAAACAACTTAAAAAAAATTAAACCAGGCAGATCATGTAAATTATATGTCAATAAAGAGCGTTGTAAGAGAAAACCTTTGCTGTCAATGTGTCTACAAAAAGCACTAAAATTGAAAATATTAGGTTTATTTATACTAAAAACATAAAAACTAAGTAAGTACTTATGTACTTTAGTATGGGTAATAAGTATAAAAGTAACATGGGTATATTAAGGAAAAAAAATAGCAAGGTAAATCTATCAACAAACAGCTACGTAATTACTTGAGTACTTTATCTGTATCTAGGGTCGCATTATATAGGAAAATTTTTATTGTTCCTACCAGAACCCTTAATGAGTTACCTTCATGATCATTTTATTTAACATGTTCTAAAGAAAGGTGCGATGAATATATTATTTTCAAAACAGTGGTAGAAACAATTAATTTTTCCCTATAGAATGTATGTATAGAATGTCCCCTGTGTATCGTACAATTTCAACGTTTGGCTATCTCGCTTTCAGGTGCAAGGTATTTGCATTCGTAAAATCTTGAAAAAATTTAATGACACCAGTATTTACAAGAGAATCTATTTGAAAACAAGTAAAAGTATATTTTCGCGTACTTAATAAAGGTGAAGTTTTCTTTATGAAATTGTGGTGTCAATGTGGCAGTTAGGAATTAAAATTATGTGATTCCATAATGGCATCACCGCCTCTCAAGGGGTCAAGAAATTTGGTTTGATATCACCCAATATGCTTTTTTTTAAATTTTATTCTGTAATTTAATTAAGGTATTCTATAATTTTCTTTATTGTGAACAAAAAACAATGGAGAAATTTACTTCCCGTTGTAAGAGAAACTCAAAAATATTATTTATATCTATTGGGGTAACTGGATGCAGCATGGTCCAGTTACCCCGGATACATGTCCCAGTTATCCAATTCTGGAAAAATTTATGGGGTAACTGGGACACCGGACTTACATTTGAAACATGAACTAAATATGTATAGATACCTAATAATATTAACGTAGTTATATGCCTAATCTTTAAGAAAAAAGATTGTTTAACAAAAGTTCTTACAGTATTTAAATAAAAAGTTCAACCAAATGGACGTTGTTTTTAAAAACAGAAACGTAAATTTTCGACAACCTATCACAGCTATCCTAAGAGAGAGTTATGATTGAGTTGACACACGTTCTTTTAACCCCTTCGCGACGGGAGCCTTTTACGAAATGTTTATTACTTTGCTACCGGTTTAAAAAAAAGAAGTTTGTGCCTATTCAAATCGGGAAAATGCTCGGATTAAATAAGGCAAATTTTACAGTAAAATTTTACTGGTGAGGATAAACGAGGATTCTTAGGCCTATTTTCGGCACGTATACGTGTCGCTCGTCCCCAAGGGGTTAAGAAGTAGAAGTTAAGGGGCATTGTTCGCAAAAGCTAAAACTTAAAATACATAAACGGTTTTTTTATAAAATAGCCTATGGCCCAGTTACCTCGTTGGTCCAGTTACCCAACACCATGTTAAAATATTACGCGCGTGATTTTTATTTTTATTTATTTATTTTTAAATTTCATTTGTAATAGTTTATTGTCATTTTCCATCTTAGTGTTTATTTGTTTTTCTGATGATGATTGAGTAAATTCAATCGAAACATGTCAAATTATTAAGAACTTTTAATGTATTTTATTAACGTTTGACGTCCTTTTTAGCAATTAAATGTTTAATATATATTTTGAGTGTGTTTTTAGAATATATATTTATGAAATATTTTTAATGGACGTATAAGAGAACTTCTGTTTATAATTTAATATCTTAAATAACTTAGTTCGACTATTCAGACTTTTTAACCCTCTAAGTGTTTGGGGCGTATTATTCCGTTCACTAAGCTCCAAGTTTCACAGCAATACAAGCAATATTTAAGATAATATAATTCTATAGATTTATGGAATTTTAAATATATTGAATAATTATTAATAATCTTAAGAATTACATTCATATTTGTAATTGAGTTTTATTTATAATGTTGAAAGAATCATATTTTATTAGCATTTAAAACAAAATGCAAAGAAAACAACATTACAATTTTACCCTTTTGCAAGACGCTCAGGGGTTAATATACACTAGATAACATTCGGTAACTTACATAAATAGTTTGAAACATCGGTCTAATCACGCGACATTAGTGTTTTTAGAAATAAAAGATAATTAATTTAATTGCAACTTTTAATCAAAATTTAGTGAACTCCTTTTAGGAAAATCTTTGGTAAATATGTTATTTTTTGCATATCAAACTACCGCTCGAGACTATACAATTTCAGTGGTGGAAAATTGGCGCAGAGGCGGAGCCTACTGACACCACTAAATTTTTATGGTATTATTCAGTTTAATAAAAACTCAGAAATTTGATCATTAGTTAAGAGGTAAAATAGTACTATAATTTAGTGGTTTCAATAGGCTCCACCTCTGCGCCAATTTTCCACCACTGCAATTTACACTTTGGTATTTAACAGGAAATTAGATGTTTGAAACTTTCCACTGGAGGAAAATTCCAAACACTATTTAAAATAATGGGAGAATGATCTGATTACAATGAACAATTGGCGGTTTTAATTATCTAACCTATCATAGCAATTAAAAATATACATCTCTAACGATTCTCATGATTAAACTAATATTTTAAACTAGTTAATAAAGAAGCTGCAGACAAGGTCAGCCAAGTTTATACAATGCAGACAAGCGAGCAGGACCACCTATTCGAAATCAGTGATCAAAATGGCGTGAATGTTGCTTATCTAGATGTTCTTATCGTCGAGTGACGTCACTTAGAAGAAATCGCTATCGGCCAATCCGACATCAAGAAGTAGTCACGTGATCAAACCTCGACCACGTGATTTCCGCTTTGTGATAAGAAACTCGCATTTCCCACCAAGTCGTTCTATGAGATGGATGTGTTTTCGACAAGCTTAGATAAGTGTGAAATATATTATGATTTTGTTAGAGGTTAGAATTTGAATGCATAAAAATTATTATGGTAGAGAATATAATTATTTTTTCAAATACTAAAAGAACTAAAGAACCATAATTCGAAATAATAAACTAACTGAAAAGTAGAATTGTAAGCTTTGTAGGTATATTTCATGAAAGTGAGTTGAACTGAAAATAGTAAAAGGTTAGTCAGATAAGTTGTTTATCATAGTAAATCCATAAAAGAAATTTTTAAGTGGTAATACTACTAACCCTAGTTATCAAAGCAATATTACAAGTTACGTATATTGAAAACTAATGTGAGAATTTAGTTAATATTAATTTTTCCCTATGCTGATTTCTATAGATATCCAATAATATATAAGTGAATTATCGTGGAGAATGTTCAGATTTTCATCTAAGCTCAATGTTTTCTTAATTTATCAAAACAAACATAATAGTCTACTTCAACAAATAATATGTTACTGATTTTTTTTATTATGTCTTCAATTAAGTTTCTGCGCCTGTGTAGCTATAAAATATTTGATTGCTAAGGTATGCAGTTGGTTGGTTAGGCGATGCGTAGACCAGGTTAATTGGTTGGATGAATTAGTTCGTTAGTAAAAACATTCAAATTTTACAAACACATGTATGTATATATATATATATATATGAAGTCAATTTTTTAAACACTTTGACTCACCTGTAGATATTTGTAATCTTTTTGGTTAATTTTTATATATTATGCATACATAAGCAAACATATTCATATATACATACACAAACATGCATATATACGCATATTTTTCTAAAGTTGTAAATAATTTGAAAACCTTTTGTTAATATGAAATTTTGTCCAAATTTTTAATTAACTTTCGAGAGAAACAATTAGGATGTATTCATTCGATAGTTAAGAAAGGTATGTCTAAAACGTAAATTTTTAAATACTGTTTGACTAACTTGTAGATTTAAAAAAAAATATTTTCATTAACATACGAATATTTTACGCAAGTGTATTTACACACACATAGATGTTACTTGTAAATATTATGCCTGGATATACAGACATTGGTATAAATACATATATATGAAGGTACGTACATACATATATATATATATATATATATATTGTCGTATACATGTTATTAACTTGTAAACAATTAGAAATTATTTTGATACCTTATGACCATTAGAAATTTTTTATTATCTTTCAAATTTTTTATCAACTTCTAACTTTTTTAAACTTTTGTTTATTAACATGTAAATTTCTTAACTTATTTTTTTAATTTCGTTTATATTTTAGAAAACATTTTAATTTTCCTGCAATTTTTTTTATCAAGTTGTGATTTGTTAAAAGCATTTTTATTATTATGCATTTAAAAAAAAAAAAAAAACATTTTTTATTTAGTTGTGATTTCTAAAATTTATTTTAGAGTTCAGTTTTACTGTTTACAAAACATTTTTCATAAAGAGTGTACTTTCCAAAACCATTAAATGGCAAACATATACATACGCATATGTATAAGTAATAAGTACACACATGTGCATAAGATGGAGTTATTGACACGAAAATTTTCAAAAACTAGAAGGATAAAAGGAATAATTTTCTTTTCTAACTTATAAATATTTTTTTTCTAACAATAGTGAAATTTTTAGGTGATAGTTGAAATTCTTTTCGTTATTCGTTTCTTAATTTTTATGCAATACTCGTAGTTGAAATTCTTTTCATTATTCATTTGTTAATTTTAATGTGATAGTTGAAATTGTTTTCGTTATTCATTTGTTGATTTTATGTGTGTTGTTTAATTTTTTTAGCTAATTATTGATTCATTATTTTAAATAGTGTTTGGAATTTTTCTCCAGTGGAAAGCTTCAAACATCTAATTTTCTGTTAAATACCAAAGTGTAAATTGTATAGTCTCGAGCGGTAGTTTGATATGCAAAAAGTAACATGATTAACAAAGATTTTCCTAAAACGAATTCACTAAATTTTGATTAAAAGTTGCAATCAAATTAATTATCTATTATTTCTAAAAACATTAATGTCGCGTGATTTGACCGATGTTTCAAATTATAGGTAAGTTACCGAATGTTATCTAGTGCATATTAAATAATCTGAATAGTCGAACTAAGTTATTTAAGTTAAAATGAGATTTTACACCCAGTAAACTGAAAAAAAAGTGCATTTACAATAATGAAAAGAAAAATAACAATACTTTCCTAAAATTAATATAGTCTCTGTGAAAGTGTGTGAAAATGTAGCCCTAAAACTTAAAAGATAAAAATCATGTAACTAATCAACCGGGTCCGTTGTGGTTAGTGTGTTGGCCCTAAAATCAGGGCCTAATTACCGCACAGGCCAACCAGGTCATGGCCTTGGGCCCATGACTAAGGTAAGGGGGGGGGGGACAAAAATGTGTTGTGTCCTTAGCACAACATGCAGCCAAAATTGGGCTCTGCCTAAAATGAAATGTCTGGCCATATATTTGTGAGTTTGAAACCTCTCGAACAAGACGAGGTGACTGAAAAAAGATTTTTTGTACGAAAACGATAATTCGGGTCACTTTCCTCTAAAAAGGCGTCCCTGCAGTCATTTAAAATTTGTTTCGCTAACAATAATAAAAATTTACAAATAATAAAATTGCTTTTCAAATGTGAAAGTTTCATTTCGCTAAAATAATGATAATAAATGTGTAAATAATAATATTTTCTATATGCTTTCCTTTGCTAAAGTAAAAAAAAAAAAAAAAAGAAAAAGAAAAAAAGAAAGATAAATTGCATAATGAGAGCATTTTTCCATCACTGCCTAATAACTTACTCAGACTTTAGGTAATATAGATACAGAAGATACATTTCATCCTAAATACAGTTACACATACGCGATTAAGGGCCCCGCTCAGCAGTGGGTCCAAGGCCACGGGCTAGTTAGCCTATATGGTAATCAGACCCTGTACACATATTAGTCCTAAATGATGAATTCTTCTATATATCCACTCTGAACCTCTTAAGTAAAAAAAAAAAAAAAAAAAAAAAAAAAAAAAAAAAAAAAAAAAAAGATTGAATAATCTTTGAAAATCCTTTACTATATGTTGTTGAAAAGTAAATTCGACCTATGTGAGATTATAATAAAAGTTAAGAGGGTAATATCAAACGAGTAAACACTTCCTACTTAAAAAACTTCTGGGTATATCGATAGAAATAATTTGAGATTTTTTTTAGTATTATTATCTCTAACGCAGTGAAAATAATTACTGAGGTATATTTTATATAAGAATATTATGTATGCAGCATTAAACGTTATTCTTACATCACCCTAGAAAATAGCTTATCATCTATTAGCATTATAAATATGGGAATTATGATTAAATGGGGATGTGTTTAGTTCATTTATGTATTTCGAATATTGTAACTATATTAAATAGTATGCACGTGTATTAAAAATAATATAAGTAGTCACATATAATATTTGTCTCTAAAACTTAGTATAAATTTAGGTCGATGTATGTTTGAAAAAAAAGTATTCTTGAATAAAAAATGTACAGAAAGTACCGGCTAAATATTTCCATGGCAGTAAATTATTTATAAAGTATTATACCTAATAGTAATTTCATTTAAAAGAAAAGGAAAATGAATATGTAGATTTTCAGAATAGTATATATTTGACATTGTTATTAAAATGATTTTAATCTAAATTTAGGTTATAAAACTCCTATCTATCCTATATTTATAAAAGTATAAGAATTTGTTAATTTAGATATATTGTAATTGAGACAGACTTTACTAATTGCTATTCGAAAAAATATCTGCTTATCTCTCTTATCTATTGAAAGTGACCGCTCAATGCGGCGCTTTTGATCTTAGCGCGTCTCATATAAGCGTGTTCCGACAAAGAGCCAGTGATGGGATAAGCGTATTTACAGTAATATTTTTAACGTGTGAGGTGGCTGGCCAAATTTGAGACGACATGGGATATTAACAGGTACTGTAATTTCTTTTTATATTTCGATTTAATATTAAAAATATACAACTAAAGCTAGGTATAAATACGTATTTATTCTTTTCCATTGAAATTAAATATTCTTTGAGTATAATTCAAACTGCGTATACTTAAAAACAGTATGTTTTTGTTAGGGAATAGCAGGTTCGAAATGCATTATCTAATATTTGTCTGTGAGCAAGTTTATCCTATTTAAATATACTAACTAATATTTATTTTCCAACACAGTATTAGAAATATTAATTTTCGCGAAACAAAAATCTCACGCATTGTTTTTGCGGAATAGCGAAGTAAAACGGATGGCGTGTAATATTTTTACAAAATACTATTGTGTTAAGTAAAGGATTTGTCTAAATTACTTTGCTTTAGCTCCAGAAATTTCTTAATTTTGAATTTTATTAAAAATAATCCTAGTTTAAAAATTTCTGAAGAAAGCATTTCAATTGGCCTAGAATCTATAATAGATTATGATTTATTTAGATTGTCTTCAAATTATAACTGTTTCAATTAACTTTACAGTCTTGAAAATGTAGTAACCTATATCATATTTTCAATAAGGCAGTTTAGAACAAACACATTAAAGAAAATGTTTAATTAAACTATATTTAGTCTCCAAAATTAGTTAATAATTAGTCTAAATGTTAATCAAAAAGGCATTTGATTTGATAGCCTAAGAGGCACTGCTATAATAGTAATATGCAGTCTAAAAAATTAATCGTACACAAAATAAATAATATGACGAATACAGAACATCTTTTACTAAAATTGCTGTCAAAGGCAAAATAATGTACATAGTTTAGAAATGAATAAAATATGTATTCTCCAAAAAATTAATATACAGGTAGTCTAAAAATTACTCGTATATGCATTCTCTAAATAAATACTATATACGCATTCTTAAAATTTATCATATACATAGCTGCCAACTTTTACGCTTTTTTCTTACCACTAAAATTTAGCAGAAAATTTTGCCATATTTAAATATCCGTAGCTGCCAACTTTTACGCTTTTTTCCTACTACTAAAATTTAATAGAAATATTTCCATTATTAAATCATCGAAATCTGCTATTTAAATAAGGCGAAAATTTCTGTTAAATTTTAGTGGTAAGAAAAAAGCGTAAAAGTTGGCAGCTATGGATATCAGATTTCGATGATTTAAGAAGGGAAATTTTTCTATTAAATGTTAGTGGTAGGAAAAAAGCGTAAATGTTAGCAGCTATGTATAAATATTTTTTCTCAAGAAATAATTTATATACCGTATAAAAATGAATAGTGTATGTATTTTCTAATACAGTTCACACGAAATTTTAAAACAAAAATTCGATTTTTATTTAAAATTTATTTAAATCTGGCTTTGAATTGTGATTTATATATTATTCGTCGGTTACGAAATAAAAAAACCCGCTCATCCCAGTACCGCTATTTAAATTCTAATTGCTAAAGGCGGCGAAAAAAATCTTGTATGCGAAATTATTTTTACAAGAAAATAGTCTTACACTATCAATAAAATGTATACACTTTTGAAATTTATGTGAATTATTTTGCACTGTCCTGTATATGTAGGAATTATTTCGTTAGACTCATATTATAAAATTTGAAACGTATCTTTCGCGTTGTTGAAAACTAATAAGTGATTTCGTCTACAGCATTAAAAATGTATTGAGTGCAAAAAATATATTTCGTCAATAACATTAAAATTTTCACAAATAACAATAAAAATATATTCAGTATTAAAAAATTTATCTAATTTAATTAATATAGTTCACCAACAACATAAAAAAAATATATATATAATTAATAAATATATTTCGCCAAAAATTAGATATCTCGTGACATCATTAGCCAAATTTACTAATTGACTCATTAACATAATAGAAGCATAATAGAAGAAGGGCATATGTTTTAATTAAATCGGGCATTCATTTTTAAAAAGTATGAAACACCTACTATGTGGGGAGGGGGTGATTAAAAGCTTTGGTACTTGTCAAAAGAAAAAATATTTTTAAACGACCCTGTATACCTACAAAAGTTAGATAAACTTCACATAAATATTTAATTCAGTTTGAAATATAATTGTAGTATTCATACCTTATAGGAAATTTGAATAATTATTTGAAGTATACCTAATTCTAGGTTTTAAAATGAAATCGCAATGGTTTATTTAACAAGTAGAAAAAAAAGGTGGGGTGGTCACGTGACTACGAATATTCAATTTCAGTTGAAACTATTTAATTAATATAAATTACAAATTGCATAAGGACAATTCGTATTGAATAAAAAAAATAATTAACATAATTAATTAAGGAGTAATTAATAATAAAAGTTAGGCGAGGATTAATTTTACCAAGTACTTTAAAACTTATACTTACTAGAGAAAATTCTAAAATTTTCAAATTTGGTATAATCGTCATTCCATTATTACATTTAATCCTAAAAATATCCCTATTCAAAATTAAGTTCTAAAATGAAATATTTTAAAATTAATATTTCATGTATAGTCAAAATTTCTAGCTCAACCTAAGTTTAGTAAAAATTCCTTAATTAATCCCCCCTCTGAAACAACAAGCTCTCCGCAGGTGGAGGCAGTGTTGCCAGTGGGCTACTTTTTAAATTTCAGATTTCTTGATTGGCACCATTTTTTTTTAATAGTAAAATTCGCCTTATTTAATGGCATATTAATTAAGGCGAAAACAATGGGAATTTTGCCATTTCAGAAAAGTGGTGCCAATCACGAAATCTGAATTTTGAAAAAGTAGCCCACTGGCAACACTGGGTGGAGGAGCACGGTACTCGCGACATGAGCATATTGAGAATCACACACCCTTTCTTAAAAAATTCTTCCCAAGGTATGCAAGCATGGCTAAGTGGTCAAGGCGACAGCTAAAATCACTGACCCATCCTTACATTTTTTTAGGGTTCGAACCTCGTCTCACCTTTTAACTGTTTTTAAGTAACTTTTAATTGCTTCATTTTAAATCCGCTAGAGGTCAGCACAAAATAAATCTTTTACTTAATTAATATCCTCTAAAAATTCTTATCGACCGCTCGTCTAATAGCAAAAATTCTAAACCTTTCGAAAAAAAAAAATCATTACTACATTCAATCCAAAGAATAAAAAAAATCTCATTCAAAATTTTCTTACGTTCCAAAATTAAATATTTTAAATTTAATTCTTCATGTATAATTGAAAATTGCACCGCATACTATAGTTTACTAAAAAATTTAAATCTGAGAAAAAAAAATCTTTTGTAATTAAGTAAAATAAAATTCCTTCCCCAAAATTAATTTTCTAAAAATTAATTGTACATTACAATGTATTATTGAACCTCATACTACAGTTCATAACAAAAATTAAAATGTAAACTTGAACCTCGTTCTATAGTTCGTTAAAAAAAAAAAAAAAAAAAAAAAAAAAAAAAAATTCATTCTCCAAAATTACACCTTGTACTATAGTTCGCTAAAAAATTTCAATCTTCAAAAAAATTGTAATGAAGTAGAATAAAATTCCATCTCCAAAAATAAATTTTCTAAATTTTAATTCTACATTAAAATGTATTATTGAACCTCAACCTATAGTTCGCTAAAATAAATTAATCTCCAAAATTATACCTCGTACTATAGTCCGCTAAAAAAATTTCAATCTCCAAAATTACCTCTCGTATTATAGTTCACAACAAAATTTCAATCTTTTAAAAAAAGGCTATTTTTTTTAAACTCCACCCTCTTCTTAGAGATCAAAATTCCTTTTTAACCCCTCCTCTTAAAGCTCACATTCTCCACAGGCGGAGGAGCAGGAGCAGGAGGAGGAGGAGGAGTTGCTTCTCCGCTCCTCAGCTCATGGCTCCTGCTGGAGCCGGAATGTCCTATTTCTACTATTAACTAGAAATTTTTTTACAATGAGTTTAAAAGATGTAATGGGGGAAAAGTGCTAATTACGTAGGTTAAACAGTTTTGAATAAAAATTCTGGTTTTAAATATTTTTATAAAACTTGAGTAAAAATTCCCGTCTTCCTAGTGTTAAACATGGGAGCAGGCGCGCCGAGTATATTATAACTATATTAAAATTTTTTTATAATCATGCCAATCTCTATTTTCCTAGAAAAGATTGAATATATATTTTATTTTGTTTTATATAGATTTTTGCCATATTTTGCAATGAATAACGTTAATTCAAAGTTTAAAAAATGAAAGCACCATTGAATTTTTGAAAAATACTTTTTTTTTTTTTTAAATTATCATATTCTTTTTTCTTAACGTAGTTTATTTCTATGAATGCTAATATTGAATTATAAAAATCGATATGTTTTGAAATTAAAAGCCAAAAAAAAAAAAAGAAAAAAAAAGTCTTTTTAAAACAAGCTATAAAGAGCTGTGCATGGCCTAAAACAAGGTAAGTACGCATCAAGGGATTCAGGGGATTTTAGGTGTTTTAGTATCAGAAATTTCGTAAAGTACTGGGCGCTGTATCGGAATCTAGAATTTTTTTTCATTAAATAAGACAAATACTACTTTACAAGATTCCTGATAACATGCGCTTGAAAGTCCTCCGCGTAAGATATAATAAAAGACCAGAATAAAAACATAGATGTTATACACAAGAAATAATTCGGTACAAAAATGCTTAACCCTTTAGTGTGCAGCTCTGAATATTTGCAAACAACACTTTTTTGAATTTAATAGATTTGTTTTATTCGCATATACCTAATTCAAACCAGAAAATTAAAATATCAATATTTGCTGTAGTTAAAAAGCAGACTTTCCGTATTTAAATAAATCGAAATTAACCATTGAAACTTTCTGGTGTAAAGTCAAGTTCTCTGAACTACGTAATTTCTAGAACGTAATCTATTTAGGGAATAAAAGGGTTAAATGTTATGTTTTATAAAATAAATAATTATATAAAATAAGGTATTTGGAGACATAATTATTAAAGTATTTACTAATTTGGGCTTAGACGCCTTATGTTCCCTCAGTCGTTTTTTTTAATTGTTTGGCGATTGTTTGTTGGCGTGTTAGCAGTGTTTATGGATATGGCAACCTCGATATGTGGAACCCCGTGTGACGTGTGTGTTCTGAAGTGTTGTGTTATGGCAACCCCTGAGAAGTGGTGGATTTTGTGGATGTATTTTGATATCGTGTTGCATCGTTCTGTCTTTTTATTTTTATGTTAAATTTATTGGATGTATTTGACTGACTATAGTTTTTGTAATCCGTTTAAACGCTTTTGCTGAAGTAATTAAGAAATATGAGAAAATTTTGACAAGATAAATAGGTTTGTTTATAGTGTGTCAATGCGTATTCATAAGCCTATTTTGGAAAATGACGGTGATGTTATGAGAGAGATTTTGTGCTGGAGCTTTCAAGAAAGCAGATGTCTGTTAAGGTATGTTGATAATTTTATGTATATTTTGCTGCTTTAAGAGTTTTTTACATTTTGAGATTGCTAGAAAGCGAGAACTGCTGAATGCAGTAATGTTGTTTTTTCGGTTAATGTGCGCGAAACGCTCATACAAGATTACTGATTGCCACTTTAAAGAATTTTGTT
Organism: Maratus speciosus; assembly: GCA_963932465.1. Lineage (NCBI taxonomy): Eukaryota > Metazoa > Arthropoda > Arachnida > Araneae > Salticidae > Maratus > Maratus speciosus. The sequence goes on along the minus strand of OZ010787.1, from coordinate 33,433,500 downwards.
TATTATTTACATTTTATTTTCGTTAAGCGAAACATGCGTATAAACCGGTTCTTGGCGACATATACTACTTTGCGAAAAAGGGGTTTTCACGCCAAGAAAAACTCCAAGATGGCGGCCCTAGGAACTTATGACATCTGTTCCCTAATTTGCATTATTTTGGCGTAAAAAAGCCACACGACAGTAGTTTTTACTTATATTGCGGACGTGCAACAGAAGAAAAGTTTGACGTATTACATGAAAAATCTATCTCTGATTTTTTTTCTTTATTTTTCCTGTGTAATAAACCTTTCAGAGATCATATATAATTTTTTCGAAACAAAATAAAATATCGCGCATTTAAGGGTTAATGAAACTTTGAATGTACGGTTTTTGCAATTGTCACCACTATTTTTCAAAAGTAATCTTAAACTATATTTATTTCAGACTTTTTAGCAATTTCATCTGACTGAGTAAGGTGATGATTATTATTTGCATTTACAGGTGACAAAGTAAAAAATATTCACACCCTGGTATGTGCGACTTCTCCCGGGTTAATAATCAAAATGTCAGAATTCAGCTTTTTCAAAGCATTTCGATTTTCTTCCAAGATAGAAATAGGGGAGACTAGGGACGGTTGACCTTACGGGAGGCTTGACCCACACATCAGTTTTCATATTTGAAAGACTTTCAGAGTTTTATCAATAGGTGTCAGCCAAAGCTACTTTAATGCTCAAACAACAGCCTTTGTTTAATACAGATAACCAAATTAGGTGTAGAAAAAATCAATTGTGAGACGTTTCAGCCTAAAAGTTGTGTTTTTTAGAAATATTTTGTAAGCTGTTTTCAGATAAAATATATCATAGAAATTTAAGTAAGTAGGTTTTAAGTAATGCAGAAATATCGAGCTTTCATTCCAGGCATAAAGATTACACAGTAAGCTAGGCTTAACATAACGATGCGCTATTCTTTAGAAAAGGGCTTTTAGATCTCTTCAAATTTGTCACGAGGCAGAACATTGACAACATAGAGGGGATTTGCCCTTCCAGGTTTTCTGCTTTTCAGCATGGATGCCCTATTGGCAGTGAAATTATGTTCTTTTAAGCGTATCAATTATGAGCTGGGTATATATACAGAGGAATTCCTCTAATGACAACTTTAAGTGGGCGCTGTTCCGCTGGGCTCAAGGTAGTATACGCGATAGCATTTGTATCTAAGAAGGACTGAGTTTTTCGAAAATCATCATCTGATTTGCAGTGGAGTTTAAGTAACTCCCCATCCATTTTAATAATAGGGTTATTTTCGTTAAGTTCTTTAATTTTGGCTCGTGAGTTCGTTCCATTTCCCTTTAAGTTCTATAATGTATTTTGATTTTTTTGGAGGTCTAATTAATATCGGAGACACTGGCTGAGTCGCCTTCAGGAGTGTTAACTACTTTCATGTTGTTACCATCATTTCTTCTATCAGCTAACGCTGAGTATTTGTTTTTAAATGGGATTGTGGAATCCACGGTATTCCTTCTACGCTTATTGGCATTTACAGGGTAAAACCTTCACCGATTTTAAATGAATAGTAAATTTTTTACACATGAATTAAAATCCTACAAAATATTTCTGCTTCTGTCATTCTTTTTTTTTTTCTGTGGGTTCTTTGATATCAAAAGACTCTTCTCTTAGATTGTTGAAAAGAAAACTTCCTTAAATTTCGAAGACTAATGATTCGAATGAGCAGTGAAATTACAGAGCCATATTCTGACAATTGCAGGCTTCGGAGCACTTATTTTTAAAATTATTCTTGTGGCAGATTACTACAAGAACGGCAATAAAAAATCCACCACGAAGCGGGTTCTTGCAACAATAATGATAGTTATTCCGTGATATTTGGAGGGGGGGAGGGGGAGGGAATGCAGATTTTTTTTAATTTCATATAATTTTTCACGTCCGTATATCGAGATAGTGCCTGGCAGCTCATTGTGCTGCGACAATACAATGAAGTTATGAATAAAGAAGAGGAGACATCATCGGTACCATGTCAAACTATCCAATATGAAAACAGTGTTGCCAGTGGGCTAGTATTTTTAAATTCACATTTCTTGATTGGCACCACTTTTCTGAATTGGTAAAATTCCCCTTGTTATCGCCTTATTAATATGTGATTAAATAAGATGAATTTTACTATTTCAAAAAAGTGGTGCCAATCAAGAAATCTAAATTTGAAAAAGTAGTCCACTGGCAACACTTTTTTCATATTGGAAGTTTGACATGGTACTGACGATATGCATAGTGCTATAATTGTAAATGAAATGAATATGTACATTTTTTTAAATAATGTAACGCATAAAATTACTTACCGTCGGTAAAAACTACATATGCTCAAAAGACATGAATTCGCGTCTCCATCAGAAGTGCGTTAAAAGGAACATCTGACAATATCAGATATTTCTAAAAGAGAACATTTTTAACTTTATAGAGTTTATGATGACCAATTGCAGTAATTTCCGCAAGAAATTTAAAAAATGACTACAGTCCTCAGCAAAAGTTTAGACACTGGTGATTTTTAACCTTTAACCCCTTGAGGGGCAAGCAATTACGTTTGTGAAATGCTGAATACCCACCGGAATCTTTGAAAAATTCTATTTCAAAATAAGTAAAAGCAATTTTACGGCTTTTCTCCACCAAAGTTTGAGAATTAAAATTTAATACAATTTTTCTGGTGTAAAACTTCATTAATCGTAGGTGGTATATAATATATACCGGTGCCCTCAAGGGGTTAAATAAAAAATACGAACACTTGGGTTATACAAATAACTGTACTTATTTTTAAATATATTTTAAACGATTTAGGACAGAAATAACGGTTTTAATGTAGGATATTATTTAATTTAACTGAAAAAAGTAAAATTTGCATATTGCAAAAGTTTAGACACTTTTGTGATTATTTTGCAATTGTTCACGGAAAAAACGCATATTTCAAAATATTTCAAACTTATGACGTCGCATGCATGAAGTATTTAAGTGCACCTCGCGATAGCATCGGTTAGTGAAGATGCCGCGAGCAAGAAATTTTCAATCAGATGAAGTAATTAAAGCATGAAAGCTGAAATCAAAAGGGAAGACTGTTGCAGAAATTTCAGCTACTTTGAATCGGCCAAAGAAGTCTGTCTATTAAGTACTGTCTAAAGGCGAATCTTTCAAAGAAAAACATAGATCTGGAAGGACTCATGTGGCCAGAAAACGAGATTATAGAAGGATCCATAAACTGGCATCTAGACAAATGATGACTGCTAATCGCATTAAAAGTGAGTCACAGCTTTCTGTGTCAACGAATATTTTGGTAGATACATTAAAGAAAGATGTACATTAGTTTACATGAAAATGATAAAACAACCAGCCTTGAAATCTCACAACAAATTGACCCCTTTCCTGTCGCGGAGTAATTCTTTTTATAAACTGATGAAATAATGGACTGATACCAGAATTTATAAACGAAGTTATTAGAAAACATGAAATTGCTTATTTTCACGTATATTATAAAAGGAAAATTTTAATTAAATATTCTTGTCACTTTTGGAATTAAAATTAGGTTTCCTTTTGCCCTCGAAAGGGTCGATGAATTGGGCTTCACTTTGTTTTAATTCTCAAGTATATCTGGAGTTTCTCAATGGTCGCCAAGCTGCGTAAGACTACATACATACATTGGAAAACAATTTACAGCCATTTGGTGAACTTTTACCTCTTCCAAAGTATGTATTTGAGCAAGATAATGCGTCTATTCATGTTGCATACAAATAAAAAAATTGGTTTAACTCTCAAAGTATTACTATTTTCGACTGGCCCGCGTGTAGCCCTTCTTTGAACCCAATCGAAAACTTTTGTGGCATCATATCTCATACGGTCTATGCAATTTTTTAACAATGCTCTTCTCTAAATGAACTTCGATCAGAAGTTGAACGTATTTGGTACGAAATAGACCCTCAAGTGACGCAGGATGTAGTTTTTTCGATGGAAAGTCACATTTTTGTATTAATAGCAGACAATGTAGGTGCAGTTGGATTTCAATTTATGGATATTTTGGGACTTAAAGGGTTAAAGGTTATGTTTTATAAAATAAATAATTATATAAAATAAGGTATTTGGAGACATACTTTTTACAGTATTTACTGATTTGCAATATTTTAGCGTAAAACAGCCACACACCAGTAGTTTTTACTTGTATTGCAGATGTACAACAGAAGAAAAGATTGAAGTGTTGTATGAAAAATGTATCTTTGATTTTTTTCATTATTTTTCCTGTGTATTACACCTTTCAGAGAATCATATATAATTTTTTCGAAACAAAATAAAAAATCGCGCATTTAAGGGTTAAGCTCGTAACTTTCTTTTGAATGCTAAAGTAATTGATGATTATGTTTAAAAAAGATTAACCTACGCACATTGAAGTTAATTTATTGTTGTAAATTCATTTATTTTTTACAATAAATTTTCAGAATCGTAAAACAAATCAGGTTTTTTGTTAAAGTTCCTTGGATATGCCGAGGGATTACAGAAAAAGTTCGAACATAGCTTAAAAATGCACAATGTCTTCCTCCATTTGGATTCGCGGATGCTATGGAGTAGTTTATTATAAAAGTTATAGAGTGATGCTTACAGAAAGAAAAACAGGCATGCGATGTTTCATGATATATTTCGAGTAATTTTCAGAAAGAGTTTATAGAGTTTGTAATCAATAAATTAATCGTAAGTTATATATTCATGAATACAACAAAAAGAAAACATGAAACTAAATTCAGATCTTTAGAATTTTTAATAGGTTATTAATACATAACCTTATTAACACATCAGTAAAAATTAATGGCAATGAAATATCTATTGATGAGCAGTTTAAGCTAATGGCACTTTAAAAAACAGAGAAGAGTAACTTTGTACATTTGAATATTTAAAATGTCATCAGTAATTTTATTCATAGAAAAGCGAATAATTCCCCCTTTATTTTTTTTTTCAGTCTTTCTGGGCGTATATTTTTTCAAGATGAAAAAGGGCAGATTAGTTTATATTTTACTGGTGGGACGTTTGCCCTGGCGGTAATCAGAAACAAAAATAAGATTTTAAAAAAGCAGCCACCATCCTGTGACAACCTCCTCAGTTACTTCACTCGCAACTGGTAGACTGTACATTATATGTCTGCTCCTCTTTATTCATAAGTCCATTATCATCACTTATATTTGATATCGTTTTTAAAATAGAAGAAGAGCTTCACCTCCAGGGATTTTATGATTAATAAATGCAATAATTGTAATCCTACAATATTTTTAGGAATTATAAGTATTTAATAAATGTATTTCAATATTGGTATATTAATTTCGCGAATAGTACATTTATAGCGTGAAAATTCATAAATTTGCAATTCTTTATATATATATTTATATATACATATTTATTTGTTTTCCAGATTATTAAAAACATCTTTGAGCTATAATATTATCTGAAAAGATTAAAAATTTTCTCGCTTGCACAGGAATAGATTTTATGATATGCAGTCTAAAGTTCAATTTTTTTAAAACACGTTTTAGAAATAAACATACAATATTTATTCAAAATGCTGCTTTTTTAATAAAATTACGTTTTCTAATGGAATTAGAACTGCTTTTATTTGTAGAAACTGCAATTTTTTTAAAGATAACATGGTTTAAATTTTTACAAATATGGTTTGCTCAAATGAAAACAAAAAGCATTCGTCATGAATAACTCAAGTTTCTTTTCGAATTATTCTTTGTTTCTTTAGAAGTAAACTGATTTAAAGAAAACGTGTGTTTGCCATAAAAGTTTACCATGAAAATTATAATTCATTCTATTTTTGTCTTCATAAAAAGAAACACGCTACATGAATCTTTTACAACGGCACGAGAATCCTGTACGACAATTTAAAAATTATTATAATATTATGTCAGAATTTTTTGATTTAATTTTCATGAAATAAACTCGTTTAGCAATTTTACTTGTTATAACAATTTAAATTTTCAAAAATGTCAAAAATCAGCATTTTTAAGAGTGTGTAACTGAAAAAGAATGAAAAATATTCATAAGTGCTTTGGCAAGGAAAGATCTCTCTCTCTCTCTCTCTCTATATATATATATATATACATACGCATTCACTATATACAGGGTGTTCCGTTAAAGGGGTCCAATATTAATAGGGGTAATAGAGGAGATCACATGGAGCATAAATCAGTATATAAAGCCTGGTCGGATCTCAATAGTTTTCAAGTTACAGCAAATAGAAGGAAAATTCGGAAAATTGTAAAAGAACCCTCATTGCTAAACTATCGATAATGCTACATAAAAACGAAGCACATATTTAGAAAGAGCAGAAAAAAAACTACAAAATGACATCAATTGTATTAAAATAGCAATATTTATTGACGAGTTACAAGCCCTGAAACAGTGAAAAAAGTACGAAATCCAATATACATCAAAATAGTTAATCGTTAATTCCAAAAAGACAACTCTAGCTACAACAAGGAAAATGTAGTAAAATTTGGTCCATTCCAAAAACTTTCGAAAAAGCTTACAATGAACCATATCGGTTTAATTGTGTGAGAGAAATTAATCAGTTTCTTAGTTACAACTCCGCTTTCTTTGACACTAGCAAAGGTTAAACTGCGCCCATCACGATAGGAAACACCGCCTTTTTAATTACTCTCAACTATACATTTTCGATCATGCTTCTTCTGAGATGCAACATTTTTAATTATTCAAGAGTTGAATGAACCAAAATAACTTTACAATAAGAGTCTACATTTTAAAGTGGTCTTTTATTGATATAAAGCTTAAGTTAAATTCTTTAAAATTAAACTGGTGGTGAAAATTCGGAAATAATTAAAAATATTGCGATTTGTAACTATGCAAGAAGTTTCAGTACATGTTTTACATGGACAATTATTGTATGTATATGTGCATCATAATTTATGATAGGAAATAATAATAACAAATAGCATAATAATTTTATTAATTATAAATTTAAAAAAGACACTAAATTTTAAATTAATTCATACAAACTTTGTAATTTACAATTTGAGTACACCACAGTCTGTGACTTACAAAATACTGTGCCAAAAAGTGTTGAAAATAAAAGAAAAATGACAAATAAAGAATTACATTCCACGTACTTTATGACATATGTGAAGCATAGTCTTCTGGCCTGCGCTGCACAGTTCAGTGTCGGAAGGCAGACGAACGGACATTATTATAATAGGTGTTCGAAGTTGCGCCCATTAACAGAATCGCACAGCCGACAGCGACGTCGTAAAGATTGGCGAACACGCCGAAAAACTCCGGTGGAGTTGGGAATGTCTCCTGCAGCGACAACGATTCGCGCTAGTAAATCCTCCGGTGTATCCACAGGCGTTTCATACACCAGCGATTTAAGGTGTCCCCAAACAAAAAAGTCTAACGGATTGAGCTCTGGAGAGCGTGCAGGCCAAGCAACAGGTCCACTGCGTCCAATCCATTTCCCAGGATATGTTGAATTGAGGTGATTGCGAACACCTATGAAAAAATGTGCCGGTGCGCCATCGTGCATAAACCACATATTGTGGCGCAATGTTGCTGGCACATTTTGCAGTAACTGCGGTAAGATATCCCGTAGGAAAACCAAGTACGTACTGCCATTGAGTACATCTGGGAGTAAATATGGTCCTATGAGATAATCGCCGAGGACACCTGCCCATATGTTCACACTGAACTTTTGTTGTGCGTTCGACGGGAAAACAGTGTGCGGATTTGTATATGACCATGTGTGCATATTGTGCGTGTTTACCACGCCCTCTCTCGTAAATGTTGCTTCATCAGTAAATAAAATATTTTCCAGAAATTGTGGATTATTTTCTGTTACATTAAGCAACCAGCGTACGAATTCTGTCCGCTGAGCACAATCTGTTACTGATAACAATTGTACCCGCTGCACATGAAAGGGATGCATGTTTTCTGCACGCAGAACACGCCACACACTTTGGTGAGAAACACCGACTTCAGACGCAGCAGCTCGTGTACTCGTGGAGGGGTTATCTTTAAAAATATTCAGTACATCTTCTTCCATTGCAGGTGTTCGTACATGTCGAGGTTTCCCTGCATCAATGCTTGCTGTATTAAACGATCCAGTCTCCCGTAATCGTCTATCGATTTTTATGAAGAGTTTCGAACTTGGGCAACGTCTCCTTGGAAATTGCTCACGGTACATGCGCTGTGCTAGACATGCATTTCCATGAGCTTGCCCGTACATCAGATGCATGTCCGCATATTCTTCGTTAGAGTATTCCGGCATAATTATTATACATCAACTTACTACAATCCCACTTACAACAGCCTCCCTTTAACATAACGCCCACTGATGACTGCTGTTTTATTACACTTTTCTTTCTATACACATAGAAAATTTGCATAAAAAGTACTTCTTCTTCATCATCCTGAAAGTTCATGGAGGAAACGCAGCAGTCACGGAGTTTGCTTTAAGACAAGGCAAGAGCTGCACAATATGTCATTCACTTGACCAGACTGAATAATGAAAGGGTATTGATAGAGGTTGATCAGAAATGTATAATTGAAAGATATTAAAACGGGGTGTTTACAATCGTCATGGGCGGAGTTTCGCCCTTTCCGAGCGTGCAACAGTACAGAGTTGTAACTAGGGAACTGCTTGATTTCTCCCATACAATTAAACTGATATGGTTTATTGTCAGCTTCTTCGAAAGCTTTCGGAATGGACCAAATTTTATAACATTTCCCTTGATGTAGGTAGAGTTGCATTTTTGGAATTAACGATTAACTATTTTGCTAAATATTTGATTTTGTATTTTTTCACTGTTTCAGAGCTTGTAACTCGCCATTAATTCTCAATATTCTAAAACAACTGATGTCATTTCGTAGGATTTTTTCTGCTCTTTCTACATATGTGCTTCGTTTTTATGTAGCATTATCGATCGTTTAGCAATGAGGGTTTTTTTACAAATTTCCGATTTTTCATTCTATTTGCTGTAACTTGAAAATTATTGAGATCCGGCCAGGCATTATATACTGATTTATACTCCGTGTGATCTCCTCTATTACCCCTATTAATATTGGACCCCTTTAACGGAACACCCTGTATACTTTCATTCTTGTATATATAGTTTTTTGTATATATTCATTCTTGTATCTTGTATATATTTATTTATGGCGTCAAATCTGGGTATAACTATTAAAAAAACAAAGTTTGAGTTTGTTTCGATATGTAGATGGGCCCCTAGGCAAATTTTATATGCATCATTTAAAAGAAAACTTTATTTCCAATCGTTTCGTACTAGTAGCTTTCTTCTACAATAATTTGTTGCAGAGTTAATAGGGGGTGTCTATATTTTTTCCCTAGACTGTACATTATAATTGCGTAGGGATGAGATTTCCGACTTTTTGCACACATGTATAATCTTAGAGAAAATGTTATTTTATTTAATCGGAACATTTTTGTGATTTAAAAGAACACCATTTCCTCTAAGATTATACTGGTATGTAAAAAGTAGGAAATCTCATCCCTGCAATTGCGTCATGCTTAAAATGATAGAAGTTTTTATTTTAATGTTTGTTAAATTGTAAGTCGTTATATCAGTTTTATATATAGTGTTATTTGCTTTTAAATATATTCAATTTAGTTTTTTATTATCATAAACTAATGGCAGAGCTTCTAATATATGGGAAAAATTATAATTTTCATTCTTTTAAAATGAGCCTATAATTAATTTATGTTTGTGGAGTATTTAATTTAAAAGACATAACAAATATTGATCTTTTAATTATTTTCTGATGAGAAAAATTCGAAAACAGCTTGTAAATTCCACAATATTAAAAAAAAATCCCTTCCATAAATGAATTATGAGTCTTGATTTACATTTTCCAATATTATTCAAAATATTTAAGGTAAAATCTAAGGATTTGCATTATTTTTAATATACGTCAAATACAAAATTTATCATTTTATGCTCTTCTATACACCAAAATATTTTTCCTGTATAGATTTTGTATTTGCACAATGTGGTATTAGAAATATGTCATAGATTAGGGGCACACAAATGCTGGTCCGCGAGCCATCAAGATGTTACTATTTTGTAACAATTGGATCGCTTAGAAAGTCGTGTTCGTTTGGGAAAATTAATTCGTACCGGAAAATTTTGCCCTGTAATTATTAGACATTAGATATCGGAATCAATGTCTAATAATTAAGTGATAGAATTTTTAGGTACGAATTGATTTTCCCAAACGGCCACGACTTTCCGAACAACCCAATAGTAATACACGGAAATTATTCCAGAGAGAAAGCATTCGCCTTGGATACAATATTTCAAATGAAAATCAAATTTTAAAGTAATTGCTCAAGAGGCACAAAGGCGAACATAGTGAAAAAGATCCCATGCCGGGACTCGAACCCGGGCCATCAGTATAGTGCACTGACGTTCTACCGACTAAACCACATGGAACGATACTCAACCTGGAAATTTTCTCACTATTTTATGCCGGCAAGGCTACAAACGCAGCACAAGATGGAATATTTATCGCGAGCCACCGACCTGGGGCGAATACGAAACTTAATTAAATCCAGCATCGATAGAAACTATATTAATACACGGAAATTATTCCAGAGAGAAAGCATTCGCCTTGCATACAATATTTCAAATGAAAATCAAATTTCAAAGTAAATGCTTAAGAGGCACAAAGGCCAACGTAGTGAAAAATATCCTATGTATTGTTCCATGTGGTTTAGTCGGTAGAACGTAAGTGAGCTATAGTGATGGCCCAGGTCGAGAAGTGCACATTCACAGCGCGACCGGAAGAAATAATGTCCTCTGATTGGTTGAATGAATTTCGTCACTACCAGCAAATCTGTGTTTACTTTCACCTAGACTAACACTGATCCTAGGATAATTGTAGGTTAGGTCTATACACTTCTATCTATATCTCTCTCTATACTTATTAGGTCTATCACTTCTGAAATACGCGTCCCGGCAGGTGATCTTTTTCTCTATGTTGGCCTTTGCGCCTCTTAAGCAATTACTTTAAAATTTGATTTTCATTTGAAATATTGTATGCAAGGCGAATGCTTTCTCTCTGGAATAATTTCCGTGTTTTAATATAGTTTCTATCGATGCTGGATTTAATTAAGTTTCGTGTTCGCCCCAGGTCGGTGGCTCACGATAAATATTCCATCTTGAGCTGCGTTTGTAGCCTTGCCGACATAAAATAGTGAGAAATTTTCCACGTTGGGTATCGTTCCATGTGGTTTAGTCGGTAGAACTTCAGTGAGCTATACTGATGGCCCGGGTTCGAGTCCCGCCATGGGATCTTTTTCACTATGTTCGCCTTTGCGCCTCTTAAGCAATTACTTTGAAATTTGATTTTCATTTGAAACCCAATGGTATTTATCTTTTTTAATGACAGAAACTTTGCGATAAAATAAAGTACTTATTTGAAATTGTGGTGGCAAATTATTTTCAGGGAAAAAAATTTTGCAGTCCTATAGTAAAAAAAAATTCAAAGAAAAAAAATAAAATCAAACTTAAAATCAATTATGGATAAAATTACAGATTGTTTAATCCATTTAAAGCATGTGATTTTTAGCCTGGTTTTAACAAAACAAGTATACAGGGTGTAAGTTCAACTGTGAAATGAAAGTTGTTTGATAAGAAGTACGCAGACAGGTGACATTAAAATTGAAATTTGTTGCGGCTAACGTTTATCTATTATGAGGCCACAAATGTCATGCAGAACTGCACAGCCATGTATAAATACAATATATTGGTGGCAATGAGCAAGTCATGTTTATTGCAAAACACTTGCACAACAATCGCCAGGACTTTCTCGGCATTTCATGCTATTTCTGTTTCTTATCAGGATAACTTCAAGTTGGCTTAAAATGTTGAATTTCCGATTATTTGAAATAAAAACAACACGCAAAATAAATCACCTTTAAGTAACAGAACACTGCTGGCAATATAGTTGACGGAACATCTGCGTGATTTGGCGAAAACGAAGTTTAGAAATATGAATTAATTTTAGCTAAAAATAGTGAGGTTTCTGCGTTGTAAAGGAAAATAGTCTAATCAGAACATAAAATTTTATTTTATAAATGAACAGATGAGTTCAGGGTTTCCAGTTTGACCTCCATTTTTATTTCAAAATTCCAGATTCACAACAGAACTCCGTAAAGAAGAATCTTCACTTTAAATATACAGGAAATATCTGACATTACATAAATCAGAAAATACTGTTGATATTTTTGGGTATGAATTCGAAATTTCGAAATAAAACGGAGACATAACTGGCAACCCTGGATGAGATACATCTATACCGGTTTATTCTCTCTTTTCGCTTGTTACGGAACTTTAACTGTACTTCACAAAAGACGGAGATCTATCTTATAATTCGACATGCCGTTCTGCTGAAACAAACTTTACTTTCATTAACCACTTAACACTTAAATGTGCGATTTTTTATTTTAATTCTAAAAAATTATATATGATTCTCTGAAAGGTTTATTACACAGGAAAAATAATTTTAAAAAATCAGAGATATATTTTTCATATAATACGTCAATCCTTTCTTCTGTTGCACGTCTGTAATACAAGTAAAAACAACTGTCGTGTGGCTGTTTTATGCTAAAATATTGCAAATTAGTAAATACACTGCTCAAAACAATTAAAGGATATTTGAAGTTTTATATAAAATAAAGATATAAACGAAATTTTTTTGCCGAAAATAGAAGAACAGAATCACAAATGCAAATTTTTCTGGTTTTCAAACTGTGGAGTATGCAAATTTTGAGTTCGACGTCAAAAACGTCGCTTCAGCGGCAGCGAATGAAATTTGACTTTCAACTGGATAAAAGAGAATGAAGACAAGGATGATCCGCATTCAGTGATTGTTTTGTTTCGATGAGTACGATGTCTCAGTGAAGTCATTTGACAGATTCAGAAGCTTTGAGAATTGTTGGGAGGTTAGAAGGGGGCCAAACTCAAGCCGAAGTAGCGCAAGCCATTGGAGTGTCACAAAGTGTCATTTCCAGGATCTGGAACCGTTTTTTTTTAGAGTGGATGTGCAGGCCGAAGACCAGGGCAAGGTCGTAGACGGGCAACAACGCCCAATGAAGATCGGTATTTAGCGTTAACAGCTCGGAGACACCGAACCATGAACGCTACTCTTCTCCAACAACACCTTCGCTCGGCTACAGGCACCACGATTTCAACTCAGACTGTACGAAACCGGCTCCATGCTGTAGGTCTGTATGCTCGCCGACCGATGGTATGTGTTAGATTAACATCAAGGCATCGTCGCGACCGCAGGGAATGGGCAACCGAGCATGTCAACTGGAGGAGAAATGAATGGAGCAATATTCTGTTTTCTGACGAGTCCCGTTTTTCTGTGCATCCGGATAATAGGCGCATTTTCATCTGGAGGGACCGTGGCTGTAGGAATAATCCTGCGTTCGTGCACGAAAGTGTCAGATATGGCGGTGGAGGAGTGTTGGTGTATGGTGGCATCTCCATTGACGGGCGCACTGACCTCTACATCATTCGAGATGGAGCTCTGACTGGTCGCCGATATAGGGATGAGATCCTCAGACCTATTGTAGTGCCTTACGCTGCAGCAATCGGAGATAACTTCATTTTAATGGACGAAAACTGCAGGTCACATCGTGCAAACCTGGTGGAGGATTTCCTTTTCGAGGAAGGAATCGTTCGAATGGAATGGCCAGCGTGTTCTCCAGACATGAATCCAATCGAGCACGTTTGGGACGCTCTAGGAAGACGCGTTTCTGGCCGCCAACAACCCCCACAAACTCCCCAAGAACTGGAAAGAGCTCTTCTGGAAGAGTGGGGCAGAATACACCAACTCGTCATTAATAGCCTCATTGAGTTCATGCCTCAAAGGTGTTCAACGTTGCTGGCCGCCCGTGGAAACCATACCCCCTACTGAAAATGATTTTCTTTGAAGAAAACACCTTTTCTTATTCTTTTTTTCTCATATACACAAATTGTGTTTTTTCCTTTAGTAAACAAATGCGCAATAAAATGCATTTTTTTCTGCCAAACATGTGTAATTTATTCTCATATAACTTACTATGTCTGTCGACCATGTATCAATCAGCTAAACAGTTTACCAGATACAAAATCCACCTAAAACTGCAATATCCTTTAATTGTTTTGAGCAGTGTATTTTAAAAAGTATGTCTCTAAATACCTTATCCTATATAATTATTTATTTTATAAAACTTAACATTTAACCCTTTAATTCCCATGATATAATACGTTCTAGAAATTACGCAGTTCGGAGAATCTGACTTTACACCAGAAAATTTCAATGGTTAATTTCACTTTAATTCAATACGGAATGTCTCTTATTAATTACAGCAAATATTGTTATTCTAATTTTTTGGTGTGAATTAGGTATATACGAATGAAAAAAAATCTATTGAATTCAAAACACTGTTCTTTGCATATATGCAAAGCTGCGCACTCTCCCTTTGCAGTAGAGAGCGTTTCAAGGTGCCGCGCGGAAATCAGGGCTCCGCATGCTCTGGACACATTTTATTTCTTACTGTTTATTTAGATATCTTTCATCGCCGATAATTCTGCCATTAGGTTACGTAATTCGAAGAAAATTACTTTAAAAACTGGTGTCCAGAGCATTTGGATCCTCTATTTATACAGGAGCCTAGTGGTGAGTAAGAGTCACCTCTCGAGGGCAAAGGGTTAATTCTTGCTGTCGGTCTGTGTCATTAATTCAGATTGTTTGAGTCCCACCAGTTTTATAAAATAGTGCAATTGGTATTATTAAAGTATCATTTGCCTTCCATTAAATACGATGGCACCTCTTTTTCAAAAAAAAAAGGTGCCGTATCTTTAAAACAGTGAAGCTGCAACTGTAACCGCTTTCGAAAAGGCTGATTACCTCCGGCCGAAGCTTCCACCAGTAGATTTATATAGACATTTTCTCCGTATTTAAAGGCGTTATTAACGCAAAATTTCAGTCATAAATAATGGCAGAAAAATATTTTAATTTTAACTGGTGTAAGTTTACTTTTATCTCTAATAACTTAATTTAAAATTCATAAGAACTACAACTGTAGTTATCATAGCAATTAACGGCACTTCTAAGCGACAAAATAACTCGGATTCAAAGATTACGAACAGCAGTTACATAATCAAAACTTTAATACATACTAAACATTATTTCTCGTTTACACTTTCGTCAGAAAGAGTATCTGACGTCATTGGGCACAGCTGCGTAACATAAGATAAACATATAAAGCAATAAACAACACTTAATGATTTACAAAATTATTAGAACATCAATAAATATTACTTAGCAATTTACAAAATGATTATTATAGCAATAAATCTCACTGATTGAATGGAAAAAGTACTTTACTTCATTTTTGATAAATTTATGATATTTAAATTATATTTATCGATAACACTCTCCCCCCTTTTGAGTTGCTGACTAGCTACTCAAAACTAAATTCTATTTTCCAAATCTCTGGGGCATTTTGGTCACACGGCCAAACCTGATTCTATAAGTAGTTGGCTCAGACTCTGTCAACAAGTCTGAAGAATCTGTCCCCATCAAAACACCTTGATTACTGCTTTCTAGCGGAAAACGAGAAGGATAAAAATTAGTACGAGATAAATCTAATGGAAAAACTCGTTGTATGGATCTGATAACAACACCATGTTCTGTTTTTAATTTGACTGTTCTAATTTTGCCATCCTTTCCAGGAATTAGGTCCACAATCTTTGCTAGCGGCCAATTGAGACGTTTTTGTACATCGTCCCCAATGAGCACAAGTTCACCCAGCTTCAAGTCGGGTAACTGGGCGATTTCACGACGCCTTTGAATAAGTTGTCCAAGATATTCAGTTCGAAAGCGCATTCTTAATTGTTCCATGAGCTTAATTCTGTATCGCAGCCTTTTGCGAAACTGTGTTGCGTCAACTTCATCAATGTCCGTGACACTAGAACTAGAGTTTTGCACTAAAAACATGTTCGGTGTTAATGGAACTAAATCCTCTGGATTTTCGGATTGATATGTGAGAGGCCAAGAATTTATAATATTTCCACAATCACACAAAATTGTTTGCAGTTCCTCAAAAGTCACGACAGCCTTACCAAGTGTTCGTCGGAGAAGCTCTTTGATCACACGGATCAGCCTTTCCCACCAACCACCCCACCAGGCGGCTGAGGGAGAATTGAATTTCCAAATGATTCGTTTCAGGTCGGAGAAAAGAGCCAATTTTTGCCAATCAATCTTTGACAGATCATTATTGGCACCTTTGAAATTGGTACCATTATCAGAATAGATTATTCTAGGTCTGCCTCTTCTTGCGATGAAACGTCGCAAAGACAGCAAAAAGGCATCAGTTGACAGAGAGGAGTCAAGCTCAAAATGAACAGCACGATAGACTGCACAAGTATAGAGCACTATCCAGGCTTTATCAGCATTTTTAATAAATAAAGGTCCAGCTAAATCAACTCCTACAATTTCAAAAAAATTAGAATCTTTAATGCGATCTAAAGGCAGTGGCACTGG